>JAJAGP010000011.1:442500-880000 GCA_025084515.1 Ancistrus triradiatus | reverse complement strand
TCAGTGACCTGAGTGACTCTCACACACACCAGTTCAACTTCTTATGGGTCGAAGATTTGGGGTTTTACGGTTTTTTGTTGATTAACGTTTTTTTGCATTCATTATCCACACTGAATTTAAACAAATTGTTTATCTTTTGTTTTATTAAAATGGGTTAATGACAGAATTTTCCTTGAACCTTCATAATTTAATGAGTTAATCATGATGAGATCCTGCAGAATGCTCACAACACAACACAAAGTTTATTGACAACATCAACAATATCATCAATTTTTTTTTTAACTATTTCTTTACAACAGTACATTTTAGTTTTTCTATGGAAAACCTTTCATTAACCTTTTTTTGGTTAAAAAATGCATATTATTACTATTTGGGTTGTGTCTATTTTTACTTTAAAAAAAAATCACATTTAATTTTCTTGCAGCATGTTATTATATTTACTATTTGGGCCATGTCTCTATATTTTTTAACAAAAAAATCACAGAGAATTAATTTTTTATCAGGCTTATGTTAAGAAAGCATAAAGCCGATCACAATTACATACCAAAAGCTTAAACTCAGTGAGTATTTTTTAAAACCTTACCACGCAAGATTTAATGCATTACTCAAATATAATACTAATAGGACTTTATATACATATAAACTTTGTTTTAAAAAGTTAAAAGTTTATTATTTGACAGTAGTGCACATCTCCAAACTAAGACTGACAGGAGAAAAATAAATACACAATAAAATATCAATTCTTGCCATTTAAGGAACTTAAGTATAGCAGAGCATTACCGTCACCCCCAGGGGTCATAAATTCCCCCTTCTCTAATTCGTCGGTTTAACGCGTACGGCAGAACGTAGCGCAAGCAGCAGTTTCTCAGCCCAGGGCCCTGCTATGAACCTTTCGTGATTTACATGACGCTTCATAGCTGATCTCTCCGAGCCGGAGAAGTGCACGCATGTAAGCCCTGTTCGGTATGACTGTGCATGTTTGCTAAATAGGGGTGTCCCCCCGCCACCGTCCAAAGAGGATCCCCTCTGTGTGAGAGTGAGCCGAAGCTGAGCTGCATGTGTGAGAGACGTTCTAGATGAATCATGCCTTCTTACATGTGGGGAAACCGAATGCTGAAATGGTGTCTGAAATCTGTCAGTGCAGCAGCACAGCAACGACTTCCCGTATTTAACTGAGTCATTCACGCGGCCGGGTGCCCGGGTGCCCGGCTCCTCACGCCAATATCTCGTATATTTCACACCACAAACAGGCTTCACGAGGCAGTGGCGTCTGTCAGTAGCTAAAAGTGACCCGTTATCTCAGAGTTCTTTGCACTTGGCGAATAAATGAATTGCTGATTTCATGTTAGCCTTCATTTTAATATCAACGGTGACAAGTTTTCATGGTTTATGTCCATTATGACAGCTGTGCAGGCACAGATCCATGCTAGAAATCATTTATATTATGTTACCTAAAAAAGAGCCAAGTTATAGCCATTGATTTTTGTTTGTTTGTTTCTATTTCATTTCTAATAAGCTTTTTTTAAGCTCCATCTCAGATTTGTTTTGCACACCAGTACCTACACGAATTATTTTTATTAGTTTATTACTGCATGAATTTATTAGTGCGTTAAGGTAGATATGAACCCGCATCATATGTAAAGATACAACTAAAAACACTGACATCAAGGAAATCGTGGATGGCATCGTCTAATCACCCAACAGTCGGGCGTAGCTGCAGTTAGACCACGTGCCAGATACACGAGGCTCAAGGAGGGCTTAGCTCAGATGTTATAAGTCAGAATTAAACCAAGTTATCTAATTGACAGGTTTATAGTAATATTTTAAATACACAGAAAATGCAAACATTAAAAGAGAAAACATTTAAAGGCAATATAATAAAGAGAATCCAGTATTATGAAGAGTATGAGACAATGAATAAATGAGTATAATAATGCCGAGAACAGGAGTGAGTGTGGGCTTTATCACTGTAGGATCTGCTGTACTCGGGGAATACGTTTTGGTGCCGTTTAAGAGTTATTAGTGGTACTAAATTATACAACATGCTTTCTGTAACACAGTTCAATTAACATATTTACTGTTTAGCTTCTAAAGTCAGAGGTCAATAAATAAACACTTCATGTTTACAAAACTTTAGCTACAGACCTGTAAAATGTTAGGCATTAAATAAGAGAAATACTGTTCCATCTCAGTTCGAGAGCTTCTGTTTTCCCATGGTCTGCAGCGTCACTCTCATTTCGTTCTCAAAATCCCGACTGTGGTTTTGACATCTCCCAAACACCACTCTCAACTCCCACATCTCTGAAAGTGCTGAGTTGCCTCAGCATGCTCGTTAGTTCTTATGCTCAGGTGCTGAAAGGTGTGTGTGTGTGCAGGAGACAGGCATGCAGTTAGCAAAAAGTCTTGGTGGGTCGCACCACTGCAGGCCTGTACGTGTGAAAAGCTCTCGTACCAGAGGAAGAAGCACACGCCTACACGAACAGGATGATCTGAGGCAGCGGCCAGACATTTTCGTGATCTCACCAACCTCTACAATCGAAAAAACGCTCGAAAAAAACCAAACAGAGGAACAATACAACTAACAACAACAGCAGGAATCCGACACGGCGCGTGCATAAGCTACTATGCGCCAAAACCGACGCGTTAAACCACGATAAATACCAAACCGCATACTGATTACTCCTCATGGAACTCCACCGATGATTAATAAAGGAACTATTTACAACCGTGTATAACGTTACAGAGAAACGTCACCACCTACGTGTGATTGTGCAACACTGATAAACGAAGCGGCAGCTCTCAGAGGTTTTGCACATCAGAGCAGAACGACAAAGGGAAACTATATTTTAAGTCTTCGTTTCACAAAGCTAGACGTCTCTCGAGAATTCATACGAACACCAGGGCACGAGAAATATCCTCCAAACTCATTTATAAGCTCAAGCACTGGAGCCTCCATTAAACACTTCCATCTAATTTAGTCCCATTTACAAAGACGCTATTTTACTTCTTTTTCCTACAGGTCCTGGAACGAGTGCTTTCATCAGGACTGTTTTTACGAGAGCACGCAGAGTCAAGCCAAAACTTTATAAAAACAACACGCCAGATTTGCAACAGTTTCTCTAGGAAAATGTGAGTTGGCGTCGAACTAAATAAGCGAGTGACGCGTGGCAATAGTGACCGAGTCATGAAATAAGAGCCCGTCAGGCAGCCATGTGCAAATAGGATAAAACAATGCAGATTTACCTGAGTCAGAGTTCGGCGTGGGCATCTGTGCTTTGCATATCGATCAAATCGGAGTTCTTTATGACAGTAGATGTGCTTTCACAAGCCTTTTCTAGGACGCACAAATCGGACGGTTTAAATATTTCATGGCATGGCTCAATCAGTGATTCTTTTTCACCAATGGAAAAATACAAACTCAATCAATTTAATATTACCAACACTGCCACTGTGTGCTGTGGCGGTTTTAAGCCTAGAATGAGACAACGCTTCCATTACGAACACGAGTTTAGTATTTCAGTACCTGTGCAGATACATTTGGGTATCTAGAGAACCTGCCGACACACAATCTGTCAAATCTGACTTATTTGTGGGCTTTCTAAGCTCTAAAAACACAGGATTGACCTTTGGTCCGGCAGTAAACTCGGCAGGTGGAAGGTCGACCTCCTCGCGCCTTGAATTTTAGTTCTCTACAGAACGTTTTAAAGGTTTCTTTATCCCTCAGCTTTTCTTTTCTCTAAACGCTGGACGAGGTCGTAGTTAATAAAGTCCTGCTGATTATGAGTCTGTAGTTTCTCCTGCTGAATCCTCCTGTGTCCAAGACAAAGGGACACGTGGAGAAAACGTTTTGGAGTAAAACAGCACCAGTTTCCAGGCCTTAAGTATCAGTTCTGCCAAGAATCCCGACCCCATGACGGGCTACACGCTGATTTATTTATTTAATATCTGTCCTCCGGTCTGCCAGAGTAATTACGCTTCAGTGCAGCCTGGGATTATGGGACATATGTTTTGTGGATTACATTTTTTATATAGGGCGTTTACAGTGCCAAGCCTGCCAATGTATCCGAGACCCAATAAACATAATGAACAGTGGGTAAAGTGCAAGCTGTTCAAAGGATGGTTTTCATAAACGGCTCGGTGATGTGATTAGCTTTTAATGTGGCGTAGCTTTTTGTCGAAGACCTAAACTCTCGGGGCTTTGCTACTGCAAACCACGGAACGGAATAGTTCTGCTTTTCATTAGCAGCGACTGGGTCACATGGCAAAAGTCTTGAGTTTGTTTAGGCTCTTCTTTTCTTCCTCGGTGTCGCTATTCTGTCTTGCACCAGTGGCACGTGTGACCAAGGTTTCCACATGCTTCAACACTGCCCTCTGCTGGAGGACACAGGTCTGCACTGCCACTGTAGTTAAAAGCTTTTGATTGGACAATTTCGGCAGTGATTAAGGTTTTAATGCGTTTAATCCTAGTAGGAGCAACGTAGATTCTCATTTCTTTAACAACCACGTCAGAAGATGTATCCTGTGTGTACTTCAGAAGAGCCAAATTATTGCTGCCTTAAGACCTGTCCAACACAAATTTAAAAACCTGGAAGGATTGTTGTGAACCAGGTACAAGGTTATGACATTAATGCATTTTTATTTTCCCAATGGTACGGGCGTATTCCTGTGCCACAATGCCAAGCCTGAAATTGTGAAAGAGTTGTTTTGGGAGCACGAGGAATCCTTTTCAAACTTGAAAAGCCACCACTTTATCCCTATTAAAAGTCTCGGAATGTGCGACAGAAGACTACGCAAAATCTAACACAAATCTGATGTGTTTACACAGTGTAATCTTGGACAGAAAACTCTTTTATAATTCGGAGAATGCACACATCTCGACGACGCCAAGATCCGCTCTCACACAGGGCGAGACGGTTTAAAGTTTAAATCCGTGTTTGCTTTACGCCATCAGAATATCCTACATATCCTGGTTTTATTGGCTTGCAGCAGCTTAAAGAGAATGCGTTCCTTTATTAAGCCTCAGCTGGCAGCGTAGAAACCACGATTATGTAACGCATTGCCCAAGACAATTTCAACACAGGTTTTCAGAGGGCACTTCTTGCGAACGACAGCTACAGAATCTCCGAGCATGTAACCTTTTTGGATACGCAGCCCACGCGTTCTATCTGCAGGGAAAACTGCAGATGCAAATGAGCTGATAGTAAACAAACGATATTTACGTTCCAAAAGAGATTCAGCAGGGGGACTCAAACAGAGTTTGCAGTGTTTGCTTCTTCCATTTTTAGGCTAGAAAGCAGCTGCTCAGGTATGTGCTTGGTCATCTTTGTATCCCTGTCCTCTCCTCGGCTGTTTTGTTGAAGTTTATAGTTCAGCATTTTACTTTCTGGAGCGTCCAGTATCTTAACGAGCAGGCCACTAATACAGCGTTGGAATGCACGACTGATCCGGTTCCACGCCTTGGATTAATAAAGCGCTCCTGATTGCAAGTGTAGTTTAGAACCCCTGCTTATGACGGATGTAGACTAGAAAGAAGGAGCTCATGTATGTGCACGGTCATGTTTTTGTTCCAGTAACCCGGAGAGGCGTAACGATGCACTCTGCTCACGATTCGGTTCACGATACGGAGCTGACTGTTTGGTTTTCTCACGATTATTGCTTTCACATTTGATAAAACACATTCCTTTTCTGTTTCTGCAGAGTAGGCAGTGCAAACAATGCACATTTTCTTGTGAGTTTCCAGGCTTATAATTAAAAGAAATGACGACAGTGGTTAAAAATTGTAAACAAAATGCTCTATAGCTCCACCGCATCCCAAATAGAGTGAAAACGTTCCTTTTTGTATTTCTGAAGAATATCGTGTACTTTTCTTAGAGTCTTCAGTCCCCTGCAGTTAAAAGAAATTGGAAGGATTCTCACTGTGTCTGTGAGCCCTCTGGTGTTCAAAAACGGAATTGCATCCAATGGCGGCACAATCAAGAACGCATGACCCAGACGATGCAACAATCCCTTAATACCTCGCACAGTGAAAACTCCCTGCCAATATTGAGAACGCTCCACCTTTCATTGTTACTAACCTCCTCTTTCTTTGCGTTGCAGTGAACGAGATCATCGGCAGAGACATGTCTCAAGTTCACGGCGCCCCGAGCACGCCCAGTCACTCGTAGCCCAGGCTGCAGGACGCCCACGACTCTCCGGGAAGCTCCGGACTGGTGGCGACTCGGCCGCAGCGCTTCCGTCCACACAAAGAATGCGGCATGAACCCAGCGAAGATGCCGAGATTCAGCACGCCGGGCGTACACACTTACGCGTTTGGAAGTGGCTCAAGAGCGAGTAAGAGATCAGTTTGTTAGACGGACGTATTTCACGATCTTACCCGCTCTGCTCCGAACAGCTTTTCAGCTCGAACAGTGTCAGCTATGCAGCCCAGACTACGAATAAGTAACCATTGTATGCAATACAAACTCCCATAATCCCCCGAAGCAGAACTCGGGCCGAGCCGGACGGGTTTCAGGAGGGAGACGGATGAAGGAAGCGCCCTCTAGGGGAGAGGCTGCTCCCGATATGCAACATTCCACACGATTCTAGTGTCCTTTCTTAGCTGTAAATCCCCTCACGACCGGATTCGAACCTTTTCTCCTCTTCAGGTCGAACAGACGCCTTATAAGCTCAGCCTTGCCCAATTATGCCGAGGGCACAGGCGGACTCCAGGGTTTCACTAGAGGCTCTAAAGCAGTGGTTCTCAAACAGGCGCCGTCTCCGCGAGCTTCCAGCGGGACGAGAGAGAGCCGTTTTAGTATTAAAACCATCAGTCACGTCAAAAAGTAGATAAAACGTCACCTGGTCCGACAGTAACACAAACAAGATGATCCTTTAAAATCTTTCGACGTTAAAAGCTTTTAACGTAGGAAGCATTGCAAAACTTCTAAATGCTGATAAACCACAAATATACGATCATATATAAACAAAAGTATTGGGACACGCCCACATTAGGCCTTCAGGAGCTTTTGACGTTCTAGTTCATGCCTAAGGACGAAAGATATACACCCGAATTCAATCATGAACAGGCGTGTCCTAATACTTTTGTCCATATAAGGTGTTTAACACACACAATCCAGAAACAGAGAAAATCTGTTTAGGTATTCAATTTGACCTTTCAGTTCAACTGTATTTGCGCCACATTTAAGCCACGAAACAAGTATTAAAGATGCAGGCGCAATCATTTTTAATAATTATTAGCAGGTATCGTCTCGGGCCCAGTTACCAGAGAAATAACCTACAACTTTTATAGTTAGTCCAGTACCGATCCACAGATCCCTTAACTGTACCAGCTAAAATTCATGGTGGAAGCCCAGCCTACGGTTCGAACCCAGGTCCTGAGGTACACAGGAATAATGTTTGCACCAAAATAATATTGACTAAAGTTTTTAATAACAATAATTAATTAGAATATCATTAGGAACGAGCTTTTACAGACAAACCTTCTGTTATAGAACCCAACACTAAAACCAGACAAATCAGGGAGCTAAGATCGATTTCCTGCTGTACCGCCCGCCTCTGAGGGAGGGGATCAGCCCATGGGGATGTTCTGCGTACGGTGGGGGATCTTACATTGGGGGCTTGAGGAGAAGGCTGAGAATCACTGCTCTAGGTGGATCAGATCTACCTTCAGTGCAGACGTCCGATGATCGTGCCATTCTGCCCGCGACACTAGAGAGGGGTCCGGTCCTGATTTCGGCGTGTGGGGATTGGACGGAGCCCCCGAGCGTGCCTTTAAAGCGACAATCACATCCAAAGCTGGGCAGAATTAAACAGCAGCCGTAATGATAAAGGCTGCAGTCTGACAATCAGCAACTTCTGTCCTACCAAAACGTAAAAGACATTTGATACTCTTTAATATTTAGTTTTATATTTACAGCAGGATCCGGGAATCACAACAACGTCGGAATGTTTTCACAGATCCAAAAAAGGCCTATTCAGACCGAGACCGATTTTTACGCAAGAACGTAGTGGGACGTAGTGTCTAAACCCTCTGAAATGTTCCTGCTTTTGCTTTCTATAATTTCTTCTCTTAATGGGTTAGAGATTTCCTTTTCACATCATCTCCTTAAAAAACTATAGCACAAGCAAAGATGAGAGCAGGAAGCTTCTTATAGTTTGGTTTTTCTTAGATAAATAATCAGACGCTTCCATCCAGTCCCTGTGAGCTTTATCCCCATCATTCTCCAGTCTTTCAGTTCTATTCCACCAGATCTTTCCCTTAATACCCATGTTTTTAGAGGCAGCCTGTTGCTCGTCCTATAAGCTCTGATGAGCTGTTCTGCCCGGCGACCGAGCTCTGATTGGTCAGCCTGATTTTAACCATACAGGAATTTAGAACACTTGACGCAGCATTTGTCCGCCGGTTTCGGACTCGCTGTGAAGGACGGCGATAATATGTGTGTTCTGTCCGTCTGAAAAACCGGACTCGGTGTGAAAAGGCCTTAAGAGTCACACAGTGTTGCCGGGGTTTAGGCCTACATTTGGATGGCGTCAAAATGTATTTTGCACACCCGGAGTTTGATAGAAAAAAATATCGATTTGACAGTAATAAGGTATATTTTTCTACCTTAAGGTACGTCCATTTTGATTTTGGGAGGGGGTCTTTCAGAGAATTAGAGGTATTCATGACTGTTGTTATAATTAGATATAACAAAAAAACCTGCTATGCACTAAGACCTGCCTGTTGCCTTTGATAAAAAAGAAAACCTCGATGCCTCTAGATGTAGATGCTTTAACTGTAGATTAGTAAGCCCGATACATTTCCTGTCTCACCTGTGTGTGTGTGTGTGTGTGTAACTGTTTAAAACTCCTTTCAGCACTCCGATGCATTCAGGCTATGCAAGCACAGACCGACCCGCAATATACAGATACATCAAATAAAAACAGCAGACCTTTCTTTTTCTTGTATATACGCGTGTGTGAGAGTGTGTGTGTGTGTGAGTGTGTGTGGGGGGGGGGGGGGGGTTTGCCCACGTAGTGACAGGTGACATCATGCTATTCATCCTATTTAATTTAAACTATCACAGTAGGAAATGCCTTAAACCTGTATCTGTGAGCGTTTGGGTTCGATTTAGGAGTAACCTAAAGGACACTGGGAGTACTGGGACCCAAACCAGCGCTCCCACATCAGGACCCCGTCCCGCCCTTCAAACCAAAGACCGAACAACGTGTTCCCGTTCGACACCCCCGAGACGACGAGGCGGACTCTAAACTCTATTTTTGATACTCTGAAGATGATGGATGTCATTCCGAAAGTCGGGCGAATTTAGAAACTCAAAGCGTTTTTGTAAAAAATAAAGGGAAATACAGGTTTCGCTGCTGTTTACAGAGCCTTGTATTGTCATTTCTTGTACATTTTGTATTGTAAACAGTTTTTTTTTCCTTTTTTTTTTGTAATTTTTAAGACTGCAGTGCTTTTTGAAGTTACCCTATAAAGGGAATACCGTGCATCATAGGCTCATCTGATGTAGTGTATTAATGAAAATGAATAAAAAAGGAAACGGCCAATCATGAGGTCTCTTTCTGTTACTGATCCTAGGTTGTGAGGTCATATCCTTCTCCCGTTGTAGGTCTGTTTTTAAGGTTTTATATTTTAAAAAGGCTGCCCTGTGTTTGTGTATCACTATCAAATCATGATAACCAGAGCCTCGGTTTAGCCACACGTTAAAACTTAAGCTGCACTACTGCCCCTCATGGCCACATGGTTAGTAGTTATATCACATAGGTTTGAGGTAAGGGTGCCCACGTAAATATAACATTACAAACTGAACACATTTCTCTGTTAAATTCTCTTGTTTTTGTGCTTTAACAAATTCAAAGCAGTTATTTCCAGCCAGCTCACTACTGAAGCATTTTGTAAAGCTTTCAGAGGTAAAACGTATAAAAAAAACATAACAGAAGCTATAACCTGACAAAAACCCAATTTATTTTGCATTTCATAAGCAACTACAGATTTTAGTTAGGTAGAACATTTAAAAAACAGAAAAACACAATCCATAACCCAGCTGTACATTTACTGTGTGCTCCTTACATACAGTCCAACACACACACACACACACACACACACACACACACACACCTGACCTGTGGAAGTCTGTACAGGTACAAGCAAAGCACACCTCACATAATCCACAGATTTAATTCGTCACTGCATCAACACACCGCCTGCACTCACAGACAGGCTTTAATACCTGTTGTATGTAAAACTGGGAGCGAAAAACTGTCTATAGATTCTGTATGTGCCAAAACTACTTGAACTTGAAATGATGCGACTTTGCCACAAGATGGCACTGTTTTAAAGTTTAAATACCGGTACTTAACAGTATAATTATTATTGCTATTATTATTATTATTATTATTATGAAAGCACATGGATGGCATGAATCATTCAGAGAAAGCTATTTCGACGTATTAAAAGCGAATTCATTTTAAATTTAATTCCTAGTTCCATCCATACACCCAAAAAAAACGGGAAAAAAAGCCAAAAGACACTGGTGGTTTTGGATCATGAACTATTTCACACCAAACTACTCTGAATGACATCTGTTTGTTCACTGACTGAAATTCTGCAGAAATCTTGAAAAATCAATGGACTCACCTTTATTAAAAAGCTATTCCATTCAGATTTCAACCAGTAAATGTTTCTTCTTTATATATTTTTCCGAAATGGGAAAGTTCTGCAGTTTCCTTATTGTACAAATCTTTCTTTTCAGAAAGCCAAATTTTCTGTACAAAGTGTATAGAGAAATAATACTCAAAGCTTGTTAGACTTGTTTTCTATTAGCCATGTGTACACACAGTAGCTGGTTGCTGTGATGACAGACTTGACATTTATAGACAATTAAAATAATTAACTGTAAAAAGACATTATTAAAGCAAGGTGTGCTGTAGTGATGCAATTGCAAACTTAAGGTATATCATTTAAACCGTTACTAACAACTACCTAGCACAACGAACAATTTGTTAGCTCTCCCTGGCCTCAAACTACACTTAGAATGAAATATAGCAATATAATATAATTAAAATCCTTCAGAAATACTTTTTCTTTCTGCACTGTTGTCACTCGATATCTCATCTATGCCTTATATATGTTTAATTAATAATAAAGCGATATTTAATGTGTTGCCAGAGTCTGCTAGAATATTTGCTAATACACAGACCAACATACCTGTTCAGATCACCAGCAGGGGGCGCTCTCATCTCGAGCTCTGGTTTACAACAAATAACGGGTGATTATCGGTAGTACCAGCTAACTATCCAAGTTAAACCTTACTTTTAATACTAAATGTAGCTTATGGTCGAACTAGAGCACAATAACATGTCCAAACAAACGTTTTCCTGATCCCTGCCAGCGCTGGTTTGCTTCGCCTCACTTCATTACGCTGCTCTCACACAGCTAACTACCCTCTGTAGGGTCTGTGAAGAGAAACAACTCAAATCCGAACTTAATAAAGTAACTAAGGAAGACTTAGCTAATCTAACCTGTCCTAACAAACCGTGACCATTAGTGCTTCATATTTAAAAAATTTACCTCAACATTCATGAGTAAGAGTCAGTGACGAGTGTAGCTGCGGTCCTCTCACTGAAAAGCCGCCCAGCAGGGTTGCCATATATCTATAACCCAAAAGAAGCAATCTGGCTCAAAAAGCCCAAAGGAAGCAAATTGGCTTTTAAAAGAAAAGCAACAACGAAAACGAGGCCCACAAGATGGGACGTGGCTCGCTAAGAAAACGAACAAACAAACAAAAAGAGGCTCAAAAGAATTAACCTGGCTCTTTAAGCCACAGGAGGCAACTTGGGTGTATTTTTAAAAGCCCAGAATAAGCCCCTTGGCTCTTTTAAAAAGAAGGCCAAAAGAAGCAAATTGGCTCTTTAAAAAAGCCCAAAAGAAGGGACTTGACCCTAAAAAATTAAGAAATGCAGCCCAAAAGACATGGCTCTTGTAAAAAAAAAATTGAAAAAAGAATACCTATAGAATTGACTGCTCCAAAAAAACAAATAAAAGGCAACCTACCACAATGTGAGAGACCCCTTATTCAATTTATATAAATATTTAGATTTTATAAGCAACTACTCATTGTGTAATGCACGAGTACCCATGTAGACAAAGGGAGAACATGCAAACTCTACAGAGGTGGAGTCTGAGGTCAGGATCTTACCGGGGGCTCTCCGGAGCCGCTTCTTCACCAGGCCACCTTACTGTGTTTATATAGTGTCACTGATTGATACTGTGATAGCAGAATCATAAATTATTCATCTGATCCATGCATCCTGAGTGGGCAGTGCTATTTCAATGGAAAAACACTTTAAAGGTCAAGAATACAATTTAAGGCACTAGATTCAACCAGAAATCAAGCAGGTGGAAGGTATTTCAGAATAATATTTTATTTGTTTTTGTATAACAGTCACATAAAGGTCATCTCTAGACTCAAAAAAAACTGTTTTAAAAAAATAATAACAACAACAACAACAACCGGCTGCCGGAGTGGCCTGCCAAGGTTTGTTCAGCTGGTATCGGACTCGATTAATTAATGATCTTGGCAGAAAAATGACTCAAGCCAAACAGGAGGGGACCGAACGGCACCACAAGGACCGACGGTCCCTCCGCTCGCACTAGGTCAAGCAGAAAACTAAATTCATCGCCATGTTAATCAAGGCTTAAAACGAAAGCATGCAGATTAGACAACACAGGCTTAGTCACTCACCATAAATAAAACGGTTCTGTTCAGGATCTCAAATCGGTCAAGTACGATTCTGATTACAATGGTTCAGACGCCAGAAATCCTACATGCAGCGTTCTCTACAGTTGATGGGTCTCAGAGCGTTTGCACGACCACACTGTACATTCAGTAGTAGCTCCGTACAGGCCTCTCGCACAGCCGTGTGCATTCAGTAGTGTTTAGGGTCCCTTAGGTTTCCAATGTGAGGCGCTGGCACGCTTTACGGACGTGCCAACGTATATTGCACTGCCTTGGAGCCGGGGTACAAACACGGTGGACAGTCATGACGGTTCTGGATCAAGTACACAGCTAAACATTTTATCATTTCTCCACGACAAGGCACTACGACCATAGGTAAATTTTATGTATAAATACATATATACATAGAGTTCATCCATTTTCACGCTAGCGCCCCTCCACCAGCTACAGCACTCTAGATACGGAGGACAGGCCGCCTATGTACCGGCTTAAGATCGCCAACGGGTGGGGGGGAGAGAGAGAGAGAGAGAGAGAGAGAGAGAGAGAGAGAGAGAGAGAGAGAGAGAGTCCAGGTGAAGTGCAGACCTTTGTCAGTCCATTGTGCAGTCAGCTTCCCGTAGTAGGGACTGTTTTGCTCATTCGCAGCATATTAGGCGGACGGGGTGACCGGAGAGGGGGTAGTTGGAGCGCTCGGCCACAGCTCGCCTTGCTGCCTCCTCACTGGGGAAGGTGACGAGGGCCTCCCCGCTCCGCTGGCCACTCAAGTTATACAAGACGAGCACAGAGTCTGCCTGGAGCTGGGCAAGCAAACAAACAACGGATACTTTATCACCAGAAGCCGAAGCGCAGGAAATGTAAGGAATCAATCGCAAATTAGAAAAGGGAGGAGCACCAGGTGTAAAATAAAACACCAATCATGATTCGTTTGTGCATGCTTAATGAGCTAGGCTAAAGACAAAAATCAAGCCGGGTTAGTCACGATCCAAAGAGAAACAAAGCCGACGCCAAAGTCCAACCGAAGCCGACAGGAGAGCGAAAAAAATCCGTCCATTTATAGATTTAGTCTAAACAAACAACCTCCGCCCTTCTAGGTTTCCTCAAGATGAGTACAGAACAAAAAGGAGAAAGGCACAAACTATACAGATAAGAAGCATTACACATCAGTTCATGCATGCCTACGGGACGAGCCTTACCTGGACGAGTGCCACCTACAGGCAGAGCCACTCTTTGGGCTGGACCAGAGCACGGACCTGATCGTTCATCCCCACCACAGTGCTGTAATCCTCATGTGGGTACTACAGTACAACAGCCCACAGTCAGTGGCACAGCCTCAACCACTCTCACACACGCTTTATACCTTTACTCCATGTCCATAATAAAAGGGTACCTAAAAGAAGGGGAGGGGGAAAAAAAAAAAAAAAAAATGGGCGCCCTCTGCCCATCTAGATTTCCGCCAAAATGTAGCACGGGCAGTACCAAAGCTCTAGGCTCTAGTCTGGATTGGTCTGGGTGCCATAAAGTACTTAGAAACCTGGTGACCCAGGTCGGGCATCATGCAGACAAAACGCATCTGAGGATTAAAGGAGACCAAATGGGATTGTGTGCCCCCTGGCACTGTAACTGTGACTCCCTCTGAGATTCAGAGACAGCCCACCCATCAGGATAAAGAGGGGCTAAAACTAAAATACAATATCACACTAACCTAATCTGAGGAGATTCTTCACATTGTGCCGAAGAGTGAAGAACCAAGAAAAGGTTTCAAAGATGGGGCAAGGCAGACAAATGGCACTGCCCATTGGGTGGGATGGGTGGTACTCCTTTCTCCCACAATCAAAGTGCGTTGGCACCCTCACGTACCGGGGAAAATTCAGCTAGAATGTCTTTAATATCCATTCCAGTTAAAAAAAATGCATAAGCCCAACTTGAAATAACTGCACACCCAAACAAAACCCCTTCAGAACTTCAGACACCTGCTGCATGTTTGGCTGGGCCACACACACAACCCGCAGCGCCCTCCAAACACACTGGCATCCCTGGTAGACATGAACACAAATAAACCATGCATCGCTGGAACAGTCAGTGTGGCATGGATGATATCCATGGACAGGTGAGACCTAAAAAGGGCACCACAGGTGGGTTTGGCACAGACACAGAAGTACAGAATGCCCACATTGAAGTATGATAATGCCATGCCAGGGTCCTGACCTGAATAATCTTAGAAAATCTATGGGATGAGCTTGGGGAGTCTTGGGGTACAGTCTCAGATATTAAATGAGAAATTATTTCATAAGAGTTAGGGTTTCAGTTGTACTTCAAATAGAGTTATGTTTTGTTATTTTGGTTTTACACAGCTGGTTATTGTTCATGTTTACCAGGGGTGCCAGTATTTGTGGAGGGCACTGCATAGGAGGAAAGTACATCTTAACCAAAAAGAAACACTCTTCCCAAGTCTCACACACACTCTCACACACACACACACACACACACACACAGTGAGCAGCTAAAAGCATTTGCAGGGTGTGTGGATGATATTTCGTTTCAACAGTTCAGCCAGGTGTCAGCGTTCCCCCCATGAAAGATCCATGACACAGCTCTCGGTTAAACACACCCCAAGCAGGAACAGTCCCCAAAACACACCCTCCTCGCCTTTTAGCTCAGACCTGGAGAATGGAACGAACGCGGCAGGCACCGGTTCCATTCGGATGTAAGCGCACACAGACCCACACCCCGGTACAAAGCATCATCCAGTCATTTCCCTCCCGGTTCCCACTTTAACTCTCAGTCCATTACATCCATCAGTAGCTGCTTTAATTTCATACCATGAGCTGGAGAATCCATCTAATCAGATGTCAGCCAGTAAGAGAAAAAAAAGGAGGGCAAAAATGCACACAATGTTAAGACTGTGACTTGCAAATAGATTTATAAATACACACCATGTCAGTCTGGTTTTTAGAAAGCACTGGAATTCACCTTTAGCTGTTTAGATCAGATATCTGGCTTCAAATTGAGCTAATGAATCTAACAATGCTAAAACGCTCTTGTGTACGTTCTGTCTAGTTCTAGTAGCCGTTATTCCATCTGTTCATAATGGCACATGAGACAATTGTTTGTGTTAGCTAGAGAAAAACTGCATAACTTGCTTTTATCCATATTAAACATTCAGTTATAGTATTGGAAAATAAATGTTCACTTAATTCATTCAGGTCTATAATACATAAAGCAGGTTCATAAAGGTCATGCCACCCGACCACACTGCACGAACCCAAGCCCTAGAACTGTGTTTTCAACAGTGCCAATTATTCTCCGATTTTCATCATGAGATAAAGATCACAACATTTAATGCATGAGTGTTTACTACTGACAATTTTGGGAGGACTAAACAAATGCAAGTCTTCCATCATTAACACTCCTAAGCCTCAAAAGGTCTAAAGAGCGTCTCGGGTGTGTGGCGACGTTCATCCAAGTCTCTCACCTGGTAGCCCTGGAAGAAGCTGAGGATGTCCTTAACGCCGGCGTTGTAGGGCAGACCCTGCATGCGCACCAGAGCGCCAGGCTGAGGTAGGATTGCCGGAGCAGGCTGAGCCGCCACAGAGCCGGGAGGAGCCGCGAAGTAGCTCACTGTGGACGGGGAAACGGGCGGACTGGGGGAAATACAACAGAAGGTTTGAGCGTAAGTAAATTATTATAGGGATACAAGATCGAGGTGTGCAGTAGGTACCTGGGGTAATAGGTGGTGTAGTTCATGTTCATATTCATGTAGAGCTGGGGCTGAGGAGAGTAGTAAGCCAGGGTTGGAGTGGGGCTGTGCGTGGGAGGCTGGGGAGTTCTTGGTGTAGCCAGCAGGGGGGGCTGGTACAGTGCCGCGTCAGTAGAAAGCATAGCAGCAGGAGCAGGGAACGCTGCGTAGGTCGGCTGTGAAAGGCCTGAGGACGCAGACAGAGAGAAAATCCTTAGTTAATGACCAAATCAACCGTCCTCACATAAAACTAAATGTACAATGATAAATCAGAGCCTGAAATAAGCAGCACCGACATTATCTGATCGTTACCACGTTTTTGGGGATGATCGCTGATCAGTTTCTTTGCTTGATCTGTCTCCATAGCTTCCGAGACAATTCCGTTTCCGTAACTGGGAATCAACTCTTTTTGGGACGCAATTAAAACAAAAGGTTGTGTATGCATCTCAGGAGATTTTGCAATCCATGTTAAAACCTTTCAGTGCAAGAGCAGCAAAGTGGCACCACCTATATAGTAAAAATCCCCGTTATCGCCTTTGCCTAGGGCCGGGTCCTGACATTGGTTAGTGCCACACCTGTGCTTCAGAGTAATGTGTGTGCATAAGAGCCGTTTCCGTGTACAGTCTGTCCTTCAGTAGGTCAAAATATGAACACACAATGAATATTTATATGCAAACTGGCTACAGCATGCCTCCACCCTACAGCAAAGTGTGTGTGGGTAGGTCATGTAGCGTCTCTCACCCATAAACAGCCCACACTCTCAGAGGTCCGTTCTGAAGCGAAGGTCAGAGGGATCAAACCACCAGTGCTGATTTAAGCCCAAACTTCACAAATCTTGCATATGCTCTCTTTATACAAAAACATAAGCTTAAATCTAATCTTTAAAGTCTGTGCAGATAGGAATGAGCAACAGCCAAAGTCCACCCACCTAACTACTGACATCACATTAAAATGAAATAAATGCATTATGGTAAAGTTTAGATTGTCCACTCATACACCCAAGTACATTTCTTTTAATGGAGAACTACTTCTACTTTTAAATTAAATCAATGCTACAAAGGAAAAGCTTCCATCCTACCATTCTCCAAATGCTCCGAACAAGAGCCGACTTGACACCCCTGGCAAAAATCGTGCCAGCTTCTGATAGGGCTGATAAATTACACCCTTTACTCATTCATAGCTCGTCAGAATAAGTTCAACCCGCGTTGTAAAAACAAACAGGGAACCTACAGGGCAGTTTGCAGGGCGGTGGGGACAGGCCGCTGCGGTTCAGGGTTCCTCCCATCAGCACGAAGCTCATTTCTTCGGTAGAGCACTGGAAAACCTCCACATAACGATCCTTCATCATCTTCTTATGGCATTTCTGGGCCATCATAAAGGCCCGGTCCGCCGACTTCATCTGAATGAAGGCGTCACCAGATGGACGACCCTGAGACAGGAAGAGAACACGTTTATAAAGTTTACAAAATGACAAACAAAGAACGTCAAAGTGAAGCAGAAGTTTGTACGTGGCTGAGAACTGAACAAATAGCTTGTGCCACACACCTGCCAGGCCTCTTACCTGCTGATTGAGCACCATGTGGACGCCGTGGGGTTTAATATCGACAGTGTGTTCTCCCATAAACTCCAGGATGTCCTCGATAGCAGCGGTGTAAGGTAACCCACGCAGCCGCACGCAGTCCCTGGTGCTGGCTGTGGTGATGAACGGCGGAGCGGCCAGGACGGGCATGGGAACCATGGGAGGAGGAGGGAGCGTGGAGATCAGAGGAGTGGACATGTAGCGGTTCAGAACCTGAGACAGAAAAACAGTTTGTCTTGAAGACCTGACAGGCAGCACCTGAACTGCTGGTGTCCTCGGTAAAGGCTTGTACCTGCTGGACCTCGGCTGCTGTGCTGCGGAAGAGCTCGATGTATCGCTTGCCCAGAATCTGCTTGTGCTTCTTCAGGGCATTTTGGGCATACTCCTCACAGGCAAACAGCACAAAGGCATCACCCGTCGGCCTTCCGTCTGGGTACTTAACAAAGAGCAGGCCCTCGGTGCCATCTGTCACAGGGCTGTCGGGACCCAGAAAGCCGAGCACGTCCTGGTGCGTGGCGGTGAATGGGAGGCCACGCATGCGGATGATCACCTGATTCTCCTTGGACAGGAACTGCGCCACCTCGTTAGACGTGCCTGAGGAGGAACGAGCGGAAAGTGAGGAGACAAAAAACGCTTCTTCCGGACGCATGTACCAGGGACGATCCCTGGCACAGGCAGATGCCAATCCTTAACCAAGTAACCATGCAGTACTAAATAGAGAATAAATACAGAGTGCATTAATCACACTGATCTAGCAGAGTATCGATCCATTAAGGGTCTGCATAGTGCCCACTACAAAAGTGAAGCGTGTGCCATGGTTCTGCTTCTACTTTCATCCCGCTTTCTGCAAACACACACGCGTGTTTCGGTCTGGAGCCGACTTTTTACACCCGGCGTGTGAAAGGGCAGAGCAGGCCTTTTCAGCGGCCGCTGTTCCTGCTCCGTCTCAGGGGAAGCTGCCGTCTCTCAGGCCCTGGCACAGGTGGGGGCAGAGGGACACAAGAGTAAAGTTTCCTCGCCGTGAGTCAGCACGGGCACACCGCTGACAAAAGAGCCTTTTATTCAGCTCAGGAGAGAGCGAGCGCGAGCGAGCGTGCCTGCATCGGTAGGAAGTGCACTTTACTCTACAAAATGTGTTTGTAATTGAAGATTTAAAAGCAACTCACCTCCAGCGATCTTCAGGAACTCCTCTCCCGTTGCTTTGTACACCTGAAATGGACGACAGAAAAAAGTCCCGTAACCATAAACCAAATGTAAGTCTTCTGTAACATGCAGACGGGGGAAGCGACTCACCTCGATGTACCTGCTGCCCATGTGGTGTTTGTGCCGTTCCAGTGCCATGTCTCTGTGTTCGGAGTTTATAAAGCGCACGAGAGCCTCGCCATTCCTTCGACCCTGAGCGTTGAGGCACAGTGCCACGCCACCTCTGAAACAAACAGCAACGCCGCAGAATCAGACATCAGGAACTGAACAGGACTGAACCCTGAACATAACGCTCTACCAAAGTGCCAAAACAGTCTTACTTGGCAATGTTGAGACCTTTAAAGAAACGAGCGATGTCCTGATCAGAAGACTGCCACGGCAGCCCTCGAGCCCTGATAACTGTCTCGCTGTCCACGGCTTCGGACTTACTGCTGCAAAAACACGAGGATTCAGACTCAACAAACATCAGATTTGGTCAGTAATCCAATAGATGAACAAAACTTTGGGTTTACACAATTCGGGCAATAATCAGATTTCTTGTTATCTCAGCAAAGGATGGGACTCAAACATCATCATCAAATACGGATCTTCTTTTAATTAATCATTTCTAATACTACGCAATGCTGTCCTTTCTACACCTTTCTCTATTGCACTGTAAAGACTGAGACGAGCTTTTCTGATCGAGCCATTTTGCACGTGTTCCATATAATTCCAGGGTTGCCAGATCCTGCAACAGGAACAAGCAACCATGTCTTTGGAAAACTGGCTTAAAAAACAAAAAACAGGCAACCTACAAAATGTGAGAGTGACCAGTTGGGTATTCCAAAACAATAATAATACACATCTGCTATCTGCTACTGGGACAGCTCTGCATTCTATTGGTAATGTTTGCAGTCGGAGAAAATCGGGTCTTAGAGTTCTTAATCTGAGTTTGAGGGTCTAATCTGATCACAGAATTCAGGCCATGCTGCTGACATGACCACTTCTGACTATGACTATGATCGGGTTATTACATGCATGTGAACACACACTGTGCTCAGGCCCAATTTAACTTATCAGCTCGTTAATGAAGCGCTGCTATAGTAGAACTGTTCAGGGTTCAGAAGTTTGGAAACAGCACTCCAGAGATACTCACCAAGCTCCAGATTCAAACTTGTAATTGACCGCATCTACTGAAGAGATTTTGTGATCTGGAAAAGGACAAAATGCTTTGTTTGAGCTCAGGGCCTCAATCAAATCTGTACAAGAACCCTTTTCAATTTCACGCATTAACGTTTGTTAAAGTTTGCGCGTCTACATGCGCACATCATCAATAGTATGTCGCTGGTAATAATTAGCGCCCCCGTGTGACGGGAAGAGCGGACTCACTGTATGGCTCAGCCAGGATGTGTTGGATGATCATCATCATGCTCTTCACCTCCTTCACTCCAGCCCTCTGTTCGCATACTGCCGGGAGACACAGATCTGTGTCTGAGGGTTAAGGGAAAGCAAACAAAAACAGCTTTCTGCCTCATTACACGCATCATGCGTAACAAAAAGCATCCGTCTTCAATAAAGGATACAGTCGACCATGGAAGGCAGGGTGAGGTCTTTCACTGGGCCGGCGTTGGGACAGCATTTGTGAAACTCCGTTTTCAGATCCACAAAGGAATAGAAACATTCGGGCAGGACCAAATTCTAAAAGACATGCACACAATTGACCGTGGCACACGTGAACAGAAAAGCATGTGTTGTGCGGTCCATCTGCACCACGTGACAAAACCAGTTCCAGATTATAGGCTTGTTAAAATGGACCTGTGAGCGCTAACCTCAACAACACGACACTTTTAACAAGGCTATAATCTGGAACGGGGTTTGTCCTCATATGCTACAGTTCTAATAATAAAAATAATACAACCAAACTCCATTTGTACCCGACCGCATCATCATTCCAAAAGTTAAAGATCCTGAATATTTAGTGTTCACCTTTTTGGAAGCCTCAGGGTGAAGGGCTTGTCGGATCAGAAGGGGTCCGTCCACACACAAGGTGTACGAGCTGCTCCCGAGAGCCTTCAGCTCTGCCAGCACGGCCTGCTGGAACTACAGAGTATTACAGCGAGAGAGAGAGACACAGAGAGATATATAAGTAAATAAGCTTCCTTTTTTCAGAAACGACAGATGCAAAAAAGAACCGATAATTTAACAGAGAAGCATCGTGCAGACTGATAGCTTTTTGTCATGTTCAGAAAAGCCGAGGTTACTGGGTCAGACCAGAGGCTTGAACTGGCTTGCCAGATAGAGATAATAGCATTACCAGCAGGGATCCCCCGATTCTGGTTAATAACCAGGCTGAAATGGATAAAACGTTATAAATAAATACTGTGTGATGTGAGGAAATGAATGTGTACGGTACACCCAGTATCCAGCATGCATCAAAACTCAGTGTAACAAAGCTCTTTCCATCTAACGCAGACTTAAATCTAAATATGTACATGAACTACTAATGCAAAGTAGAGCTTTGCATACTACAACGCTTCCGGTTTTCAGGCTGCTCGTCCATCACTCACAGGCACATCGATAAACAAAAACAAGACGCAGCATTAAAGAGGGTTCCTTGACCTCTGCATAAAGCTAGACGTAAAGAGCTAGATGTAAAGAAACGCAAGAGGGGTAGGTTGATTTTTAAGAAGTATTTCCACAAGACGCACGGAAGCCACCACCATGTGACTGACCACATGCATGACCAAAGGGCTCCGAAGAAAATACATTGAAAAACTTTCAGATTACAGTTTCCTTAATGGAGGTCCAGGTCCAGGGTTCAAGTCCCAGCACTGAGCACAAGGATCCAGAGTTGGACCCTTGAGCAAAGCCCTTAACCCTCTACTGCTTGGTTTGTAGACACTAAATGCTCTAAATGCAAAAAGACTTTGGAAACAAGTTCAAAACAAATTCAACAAAACCACACATTTATCACTAGACATGCAGCAAAACTTGACCACAGAATCCAGTTTCTGCCGGCCATCCCAGTCTGGCTTGGGTTTCTCTTAATCTCAGTGCGAGCAACACCTTCATAACCTTTATTTACTCCACCTTACCAGCGGTGCCATAACTGACAAGCTGACTCACGGTAGGTACATTTAATGGAGAATGACAGGCCTCCATGGATTAATTGACTAAAGGAATGCGCTTACTTTAAAACAATGGTTCGAGTGCCAAAATTTGAACGCAGGATTGTTCCTAAAGTCTATAAAATGCTGCAGGTAGGTTACTGCACCACGCAGGAGTCCTATTCTTGTTAATAATAATAATAATAATAAAGTCTCATCACCAAGGCCTGTACAAATAGCCAAGAACCACCTAGCTTTTTGTGACATCGGTAAAAATAAGTAAATCACACAGTGAGCGGTGACGGACCACGACAACGTCAAGTCAATGATGGGCAATGGTTTGAAAAGAAGCGTTTGAAAGAAAGCCAAAACAAAAAAGAAAAACAGGCCAAGCCAGATCTGCAGGGACACGGCTCAGCCTCGACAAAACCGAACGCCACTTCCCTCGCTACCCTACACCTGTGTTTAGTCGGAAACATTATTCTTAGCCGTGTTTACTAAACTAAACAGTCCTACACCTGTCAAGAGCAGATCCACACACATCTCCCAGGACTAACAAATCAACCCCAGTGTGTGTGAAATTATCTTTAGGTACACCATTAATCTGAAAGCCACACTCAGTCATCATCTTGCAGTAATTGTGCATGGCCAGTGGCGATACTCGTCGAGATGCAACAGCACGAGCGAGCACATGTCGAAGCAAGTCTCGCCGTCTCTCTCTCACACACACACACACACACACACACACACACAGTTGGGCAGTGACGAAATCCGAGCATTCATAAGGCGTGTTCAGGGTCATAAAACGTTTGTATTCATTCCATGCTTTATGAAAAGGAAGCGCTCAGAATGCAGTGTTGTTTCAGCAGAGCGCCGTGTGAATAAGCTTTGCGTGAAGAAAGCAGTGCAAGTTAACGCTTCCATTCACAAAGCTACCCTGCTTCAAAATATGTGCACACTTAATTTGTGCTGTTGGTATTAAGGAATTTTGATATAACATGGCGTAATACTTCTTGTATTACACTTCTTGATTTAAAGTGACCCCACAGACCTTTGAACATTTCCCAAGCGTCATCGTGTGCAACCTGCCCTGCGACGCCAGACGTAACAACAGATCCACCATGTTCACTGAGAAACGTTGTCCAACCCGAGCAACCAAAGGTGTTTTGTGTATATATGCAAAATCGATCTGCATTCTAAAAAACAATCACTCGTATTTCAAGAGACGAAGTTACTGAACACATCGAGTCCAACCCTGCGCACATACAGCCACCATCAATGAAATGTTGTTCCTAAACAAATTAGCCACTGGCCCTGAAAATGCAGAAGTTACTGATTGACAAATAACAGGAATATTAGGAGGAAAGTGGAACATGATCCCGTGTTAAAGTTACTCCATACTAAGGAGTTCTCAGCATACGGGTCAGAATCTAATATCTCACTGCAGGCACGTCTTACACAGCTTTGCGTTGACCTTGCCATATGTGAAAATGCGTGTCGTTTTATACAGAAATCTAATTCAAGTGCCATTTTTTGCACACAAGCAGAAAGTGTAAAAAGGCTGGTGCAAACTGCCAGGCATGGACACATGGAATGCCAGTGCACCATCTTCGCAAAAATAACAGGACCGTCTGAGGTGGGCAAACGGCTACAACAACAGCAACAACAACCAAAGCCAGGGAAGTGTGGAAAGCCAACGAGGTTGTTACTAAACAGTTCTAATGCCAATAAAACATCTTGCCAAACGCATGACTACGCTGAATATTACAAAATGCTGCAAAGCCAGAGTACATATAAACAGGATTAGAACACATCCCCTCACGGTTTGCTCAGTCCAAGCTTGGAGGACTCGTAACAAAACAGTTAATAACGCAGACACAACCTTAGCTGACTCACTCTCTTACTACCAGCTGATAAAAACACCACGATGACCCATAAGCACTTAAGCGCCGACTCAAGTTTAGTCCAGGACTGAAATTAGAAGGCGTGTGTGCTTTGCTTGATCTAGCTCATCAGATGACATGGTGTCTCAGGAGCTGCAAAACATGACAGTCCTTCAGGGCCGGACCTGTAAGATGACTAAGTGCGGCGTTTCCCAACACGTCCCCGCTTAAGGGTGCGCCAAGACGGCAGGCTGAAACGTTCAAGTGCGACTTCCATTTCGAAAGCGTGATTGGATCGGCGGGCTCAGACAAGCCGACGTCTCGAACAGCACGCGAACACGGATCTGTGGCGAAGACTTCTGGCTTCGCAGGTTTAGCAATTAAGCCAGAGATTAGATGAATATGAAATACGCGAAAGAGCCTAGAGGAAAGCATTCATTTTCTCTTTACGACCAACAGCACAGCAAGAGCAACGAGACAAAGTCGTTAACGGGCTGACGTTAAGGTCAGTAAGCCCTTAAATAAAGGTCTGCTCGTACACAACGTCCATCATAATGACAGAAAAGAGCAGCCTGAGCCGACGCCACGTCTGTGCCATTACTTAAAGCTACGGTCGCAGATACCGGCCCCACCTTGTACAATCAGCGCCCAGATTAACTCCTGCCCAACAAAAGGGCTTTACAGAAATGAGTGCCACACCCTGGTCTTACCCAAGAGCCAAAACAACAAGTCAGAGAGACAGACAAAACACAGGTGAAGCCGAGAATCATGGGGTTTATGAAGCATCTCTATTAGGCTACAACACAAAACCAGTTCCAAATGCAATTCCTATTTGCGGGTCAAACATGAATGAAATCACCTTAAAGAAACAGCCGGAGCCAGAAGTGCTAAAGGACAGCAGGTCGGATTGATAAGATGGCATTTTCAGATTCAGCCATCAATGGGCAGGAAGGACCGAGGGAATTGATCTTTACTCCAAATGGCCATCGATCAGCCCTTCCCCTTCTGCCTTATTTGACGTTTTGTGTGCAGGTGTTTGTCAGAGAGGAACTGTGGGAAGATAAGGTGAAGGGAGGGACTAGGCCTGATAAAAACCCTAAAGCGAAAGGTAACACACCTACCTTATCACTACACCCTATTCTAATTCAAAGACTATGTAACCAGCCACACTGCTGTTTAGTTATCAGCTGCATATTCTAACCTCTGCACAAAAACAATCTTTCAACAAACAAATGCACGTACATGTTCGAGTTAGAAGTACTTGACTTACGCACTATTAGGCATCTCAATGACTTCACACTGACCACTGTTATCATCAAGACTCGGTGCAAACATCTACAAGGCTGCACATTTCAGTTTCACCCCGGGAACGATGCCCTGCCCAGTCACACAGGAGCAGACATGCAACTACCGGCCCTACTAGTCTTCCCTTCCTCACCCCGTGAGCAAAACTCACCTTTCGTTCTTTGGCTCTTGCACAAACCCGTGCACATACGACATCACCCTGAAGAGACCCGACGCCAGGGGCGAGGCAGGTGCAAACTCAGCAAATCAGGAAAAATACCCACAGGCACATCTCACAAGCTTTAGACACATCTCAGTCGCACAGTAAACAAACCATGCAGGCCAAAATCCTTATTAAACATGACCCAAGATCGCTTACTTCCCAACCCAAACAACCAGTCATGTTTTTGGTAAATAGCCACCGAGACCACAATCGCAAGATTTTGACACTCATGTCATCTATATATCTTTTATATACAAATATACTTTGTTTTATTTCATTCACGTATTTCAAAACGTTTCCTGGTTCTGTAATGCCGAGCATATCTTTCATGCTTGTTGTCGTGTACTGATTCTTTCTTATATTTTGATATTTATTACATGGGGGATTCCAGAAGTATAAGCTACAGAGTTAATGTTGTGTCACATGTTTTGTGCACAATTAGAAACGGCAGGTCATTTACCGAGGGTAAATGAAGGACATCTTTTTATATATATTTTTGGGAGCTTTCACAAAAACTGTGCAGTCATTACTTGGTCAGAATTTGGCATGACGCATATTTACACATTTGAAGAACCCATGTAAAGGTTTCTTAGGGTGCAGGAATTAGTTAGTTAGGCCTTACAGGAAACCTCATTTTAGATAAAGAGTCCAGCCTCAAGCCTATAATCGTATGTTTAAGAGACAGCAGAGGGAATCATTTCGGTAGAAACCATGCTGTCGCAGTCCAAAGGCAGAAATGGTACTAACCTCAGTGAGGTATTCAAGGAGAAATTGATTTTACTAGTTAATCTTTACTGGGCTGCCAGTGATAAAGTCACATTTAAAAACAGAACTTAAGTGTTTGGCTGAACTAAGGTCTGTCACAAAAAATACAGTATGTGATGCAAACGGAGTACACAGTCCAAATTCATTTTGTCCCATCACCCACCCAGAACCTAAAACCATTACGTTTCCTAATCACATACTGAACATTTATTGATTCTGATACAAAAGAACATGGACCACTTTAGTATTCGTTACAAGGCATTACAAACAATACGATACACCAAATTATTCACTTGACTGAAAATCACTTCATACAGACATCACAGCAGCAGTTTTGCCATTTCCTTAATCTTTCAACCACCTGAAAGCCGGAGACCTTCAGCTGAGCAAAAGCCTAATCTCTAGACCTGATCTCCTCATGAGGGCAGTAATGACTGGTTTCAATTATGAAAGAGCTGGGGGTGGGGACAGGTATGGTGAGCAAAATTCTTTTACCAGTACAGGTTGAGAAACACGTTTGGCAACCTCTGCTTTTTGTCAAAACAAAAACGTCACAAGCAACAAGACACTGTCCACATACCCGCTGTTCAAACAAACCTGACCTGGATACAGGCAAGAACAATAACTGCTGGCTTCACCTCGTTCCCCAGTTTCTGTCTTATTTTGGTCTTTTCGTCCTTCCCCCAATCGCTTACGCTTTCTTTCTCCCTCCTACAAACCAGTGACATTTACAGCAGCTAGGGAGGCGCGTTCTCAAGTAAACATTCCGGCTTCCAGGTGTCAGCAGAGCACACCGGTGCTAAAACATGACCAGGCCTGCAACTATACACTGCAGCCAACAAACGACCCTGCCCTTCGTGCCCAACGCACGTCACACCCAAGCAATTCGGATTCAATCGACGCCAGTTACGAGTGACATTAAAAACAAAAAGGATGTTTTCGAACTTGGAGACCTAAACTTCATCATCACTTCAACTGCATCTCAAAATGTTTTTTTTTTTGTTAAATGAAAAGTATTCTACAGATTCCCCCCCCATGTTTTCCCTGATCAGGGTCATGTTGGCACCGGCGCCAATTCCCACCAAACGCGGGGTGCTGTCCTGTGTGGGTCTGTGGCTCAGACGTGACCAGTCGTTGGCTCAGGCCAAAAGCCCAAAGATCCAAATCTTGGGCCCCACAGAGGTGTGCCAGTGTACTAGACTGGTGTTCTAGATAACAAAACTTGCTCAGTCCTAAGTTTTAAAACATTGTGCATTAACGAACCCCACTCTGGGCAAGAGTTATCATCAGGACACTCATGCCACAACGGCAGTGACTTCAGGCTGCAAAATTATGTTAAACTCTTCTATTCTCATGGTGCCACCCAGTCTCCAACACATGTGCTGTACCACATCAATGAAAGTCCAGGCCCTGTTGTATTTTGATCGAGTACCAAAGGGTCACATATGTGCATTTTAAGCATTGGGGAGGGGCATTTTAAGTAGGCATTTTTGTGCATCTTTGGTTCTAAGTAGCTGTGTACAGACTACAATGAATTGCAAGGTCCAATGACCTTGTTGTCACACTAAAGATGGTCTGTGCATAACAGAGATGTCACTCTCTAAAACCGAGCAACCATAAAAACATTTCAAGCTCATGCCATTTCAGTACTGGCATAATAATCACTGGTTCTGGAGCAGGCTGTCTGTCAGCAAGTGAGGAACATCGTGTCTGAAATGAGGACTGTAGATTTTAGAATCACCACCCTTTTTGTCCACACAGAACGTTGCTAAAGGTCATTGTTGAACTTCTAAACAAAGGCTGCATCTCAAATCCAAGCCATCACACTGAATAATATCTTAAAATGCAAAAAACACTGGCATTACCCATGAGACACACTTTTGTACCCAGTATGTAGCCCTATACAAGCTCGAATTTCAACCTGTGAGAGTGGCAGGGCAGAACATGCCTGAAGGTGAGGCAATCAGTGAAAATGCTCCTCACCTGTTGAAGAACCTTGTCCAGAGGCTCTGCTTTACAAAGTTCATCCACACTCAGCCCTGTCTCTTCTTTACACTCGTCTGTCAGTTCCAACGTGTCTGGCTTAATCAGGCACTGCTGAAGTTTCCCCACCTGTTTAAAAAATATTGGTCGGTTGGTTGGCCATAAATACGGCTTCATACACACCAGCCATTCATAACGAGCCTCCAATAAAACATTAATTAGTGAATAAGCTGTTGCTGCAAAGCAGACAGAGCTATGAGCCGCCGGGTTACTGACCTCATGGTGCTGCTGACATGCTACCACACAAGACACGCTTTCTTCAGCTTTGACTTAAATGATTTAGTGCTACAGTTATGATAAAAATCCACAAACCGTCCAATGTAAGCCCTCTGCATAGGTGAAACCCGTACGCACATATGCAGGGCTATAAAAAGGTGAAAGCGTGTCTTGTTGACGAACGTCACCTGTCAACAGGGTTAGGGATTTAACTAAAACACGGTTTAAGGTGGTAGTTAGGAGAGAAACCTTTAGTGAGAAGGTCCGTACCTTTTTCTCATGTAGATCCACAATTTGCCACACCAACAGAATTATTTCCCTCTCATCCGACCCCAGTTTACCCCCATTTGCACCAGCTGTTGCCCCAAAGAACACCACCAGAGTATCACTGTGCGAAGCCATCAGGGACCACAAGGGTAAAAACTACAATTAAGAGCAAAAGAGGAAAGAAAAAAAAGAAAACAACAAAACAAAAGTAACACGAGGGGTTCCACCTTTTTCCGAGTGATAAAGAGAAGCAAACAAAAGGTCTGGAAATTCAATAATGGTACAGACGAAGTGGGGGGAAAAGAAGATATTTTCAAGAGAAGGACGCAGGAAAAAGGGCGGTGGAAGACTCTACCTGCTCGAGTGTGCTCTATCCAGAGTTACTGGTTTGACTGGTACGGAAAGGTGGGTAAAATTCCTGTTTCTCTCACGCTAACCCCATAACAAGCCCTCGAGCCTTTCTCCCTACCCTTTTTTACTTACCTGCCTTTGGCTCGGCCTCCAAACTCCAAGTCAATCTCCAAGTGCCGATACTCGATTGGCTGATTCAGAAAGGTGAGGGCGGAGCCAAACGGCATAACACCTATGTACCCTAATATGATTGGTCTGTTCCGAGCGGAACAGTTTGCTCACCTTTACAGCGGCTCGATCTCATTTCTCACTGTGCCAGAGTGCAAGTGTGCGATAAGGGCTTCCTACCGAGTGCACTACAGCTTCAACAGGAGGCCATTCGGAAGGAGTCCAACGTTTGTAAGATTCGTCTCGTAAAGCTTCAAATGAAACATTCAGACTCCTGTATTAGCATTAGGCTATAGCTAAAAACGAGCTGATATTTACGTATAAGCTATTAATAACAGGCTTTGTTACAGCGATTAATGCAAGTTATTTTGTTCTAATGCACGATCTGTAACTCAAACATACAATACAAAGTTTAAATTATACTTTTTTATATAAAAGTACCTTTAGAATGTACATTAAAATAATATAAACTAATATCTTTTAAAACTAAAATGCCCATGAACGTACTAAATGTCCATGTTCATGAATATTCCCAGCTAGTAGGTACTGTTGGCATGTTCTCCTTGTGCCCCTAACTGATCAGACCTTATAATCTCAGTCACGTTACCCAGCAGCTCTGTAACATCGTAACATATTCAATTCTAACTGCAGTTTCATGTAGGCAACATTACAGTACATGACTGTACAGTACAGTACATGACAGTACATGACTGCTGTGTGTTTATGGTACATTCAGACAGAATACATGATAAATACATTTATTCCTGCTTTCCATCTCACTTCCTCATTCTTAGGTGAAGAATCTAACTCAACCTAACCTCATAACTCGAGAAAAGCTTTCACGCCCCAAAGCCATGCATGTGATAGCAGATTTTTCTGAGTTTAATCCACACAATGTACAAAAGCTTTTGACTGCTTTGGAACGTACTATTAGATTAACTCTGTTTCACTATGACTGGTTATGAGAAAACAATTATTCATATTAAAGTTCTTGTTGGATACAGCTGTAGAAGTTTAATGTGCTATTAAATGAAAAAAAACTCTTTTATTTTTAAAAACATGTGTCCTGCTTGTGGGAAAACCCACGATTTATGAAAAATGTAACGCTTTCTTTAATAATTCTTTATAATTGCAGTGGCACAATATTTTCTTAAATACATTTTTCAGTGGAGGTTGAATTTCATACCAACACGTACACACTCCTTATTTAATACCTGAAAGCATTAGAATCTCGTCCTTAATCCCTTAAAAACCAAAACATTTCCCACCTGACGCTGTATAAACAAATCCTGAAACTTTCCAAAATGTACATATTGTTGAAAAGATTAGACCTTAAACTCCTAAGTTCTTCTTGATACACCGTAAATAAATATTCAGCCACACTAATTTGATTGTTGTTTTAGTATTTGTCGAGATTTGTTTCTCCTGACTTTTATCAGCTGCACACTTCAGACAAAACAGAGGATTATTAACGAAAGGACATATGTAATCATGAGTCTGTTTTGTTTTGGCAGCTCCCATTTCAACCTAAAGGTCTGCTGGTGGAGTTATGGAGCCCTGAGATGGAACCTCATCCATCACCCACTGAATTCTGAGACCCTGACCACAATGTTTGCTTCTAGTTTATTCTAAAGTCGTAGCTGAGTGTGTGATTGGATGTCGGGGTGAAACTGTTGAGGATATTTCATGTTATGAACTGTTTTTCTTTTGAATGTGTCACACTGATGTGTCACCAAACAGTTACAAGTAATAGATCAGGGTTTCTGTTCCTTATTTAAAAAAAGAATGGGGTGGGAATGAAAGGAAAGGCTGTGATTCAATCATTGTTTGTCATAAACATAATTCCGACTGAACACAAATGTATGTTAGATTCTTGATTCGTAAACAGCATGAGTAAAGTTATCAGGGTCACCCCTGGCTTCACTTAAGCACTTATTACTCCAAACGTGCTGTTTATAAGGGTAAATAGTGCAACGACCTAAAAAATGCTTTGTTTCTTAGTAATCAGACCTTGTACATATCACACAAGTTTTAGACAGAAAAAAAGATTTAGATTGTGTGCTGGGGCTCCTAACCAATAAGCTTAATTGTTCAAGCTCCAGCACTGCCAAGGTGCCAGCAGTAGGGTTTAAGCAAAGCCCTAAACCCTCAGTCGTGCCGTGTAACGTCTATCACTTGTGAGTCACCCTGACTACGGGCTCTGCTTACATCTGTAACTCTGTACATGTGAGTCTGAACTTTATGATACAAACCATCCTCAGTTTCTTCAGAAAAAAGTCACAGAAAGCAGTTCACTATTCCGCTTTTCTCATCATTCTCTCTCTGTCTCGAACACACACACACACACACACACACACACACACACACACACACACACACACATGTTGTAACACTGAAAATAGCTTTGACGTGCAGACAAGGAACATAAACACTTGCAGATCCAGAGCCGTCTGATGTGACACTTTCTAAACATTTTGCTTAAGTGATGAAGTCAAAGTCAGGTTTATTTTTATAGTCCTTTTTTATAACAGATCATTGTCTCAAAGCAGCTTTACAATTTCTAGGCACTAAGCCCTAACTGAACAAGACTAGGGCAACAGTGGCAAGGTAAAACTCCCTATATATGATAAGGAAGAAACCTCAGGAGGACCTGATGCTGATAAATAAAATCTAAAAATGTACTTGCACAAAATTGAGTTAATGGACTTGGGTACAGAAATTCTGAGCATGTTAACATATTTCTTAAATAAGGCAATAAACAATAATGAATTCAGGAAAAGGATTATACAGTGCTTTGTAGATTATTGAACCTGCTAACATTTTTTTTCGTAAGCAATGCGTATCAAATAATCAAATAAACGTAATAGTAGGTCGTATGTTCTGATCAGCCTTTGCTGGTGTTGTATGACCTGATAATAGAAGCTGATTTCCACTCTTTCTCTCAATAAAATTTGCTGAAACCAAGTAACTGAGTTCAAATTCAACTCTTTTACAAACATGAGCAGGTTTATGACATGTATATACAAGAAATAAGAGTCTACTTTACACAATACGGTCTTAATAATATTCAGCCCAGTAGCCAAACTCAGTACCTTGCCACAGTCTCATCGGTGGCTGCGTTGTTGCATATGTCCATGAGCAGATCGATTTGTGCATTGGACTCGATGCAGCACTGGGAAGTATTGGTCTGGGAGCTTTGCTTTCTGGACACAAACGACAGCTCTTTACTGCCCTCGCCCCCCACTGTGCTGGACAGGTGACGGAACAGTTTGTGGATTCCAGTGTCCCTCAGCGAGCTCCGAAAGCGTCGGGCTGCAAAGACATACAGCACAGGGTTTGTAGTGCTGTTGACAAAGATCAGCGAGCTTGTGATGATCCGTATAGCGTTAAGAGCGTCCTCAATGTTCCCAGCTGCCTGGGAGCCATTCTCAAGAGTCAGGAGCACCAAAGTCAGTAGGTTGCCGATGTGGTGAGGAATCCAGCACAGGGCGAAGAGCACGACCACGCCGGCGATCAGCATGGTGGACTTGCTCTTGGACCTGAGGTTCATTTGCACGATGCGAGTGAAGAGGCAGCTGTAGCATAGCACCAGGATGAAAAAAGGGATCACGAAGCCCACCAGAGACTCCAGAAGCACAATCACAGCCTCCTGAGCGTCGGATTCGTATTGGCGATACAGGCATTGCTCTTCTCCAGATGTTCCATCCAAAACCTGAACGATTATGACAGGGATGCTTAAGAGAAAAGAAGCCACCCATACCATCAGCAAGATCTTATTCAGCATCTGCTTCTTTCTCCAGGCGGTACAGGCGAAAGGGTATCTGACTGCCAAGAAGCGCTCCACGCTCATGATGGTGATCAGGAAGATACTGGCATACATGCAGGCGTAGATGAGGTACACCATGGCCTTGCACGCAGCCTCGCCGAACACCCAGGAGCGAGCCAGTGAGTAGATCCACATAGGCAGGGTAACGACCACCAGCAGGTCAGCGACAGCCAGATGCAGGATGAGCAGCACGGTATGAGAGCGCTGCTTCACGTGTCTCACAATGGTCCACACGACCAGCAGATTACCCGGAGCCCCCACCAAAAAACACACAGACAGGATGACACAGGCAACCAACATGCCCGGCTCGCTCTCCACTTGGGCCGAATCCTGACCCAAAGCACCCGTGTGGTTCATGTTTCCTGCAAGTGCTTCACTGTGCATGCCTTACGCTTCTGAGTAGAAAGGGAAGAAGGCAGGCTGCCTAAACAAAGCACCACTTCCCCTTTTTTATCCTCAGAAAAGACAGCAAGAAATAGAAAGACAAAAGGGGAGTGAAATTTGACTTTTATATTTGTTGCAACATCAACAGATCAGGCTATGGATAAAATGTTGCACCAAAACATCAGTCTTAATATGTAACTACGTTTCTGTTAGGATTTTTTTATGAACTGTTATATAGTTATGTGTATATCTGAATATCTATCCACACAATCCCACAAAACCTAGCATTAACATTTACATGCATTTGAGAAAAGGTATACCTCAGTCACACAAAAGAGGTTAAAACAGTCCTGAATTCACCAAATGACCATATCCTTAGTCAGTGTTTTTGTCTGGTCTGGACACATGATGCTTACTACTTCTTGTTTTCTGCTTCAGCTTTGGTTTAGGGCATTGTGCAACAGAATTGTAAAATAATGGACATACTTCTTCTTACTGCACTGATTTGATGGGTAAAAACAAAACCATTCTCACGAAACGGTTTCATAACATTACAACTCATTTTACAGACCATAAAGCAGTAGTGAGTCTGATGACTTTTCCCAATGTTCTCAACGTGCATTCCAAACACACACTTCTCTACATTTTATATCGGAAGTCACAGAGAATATTCCTGAGTGTCTTGATTAGCACAGTCGGGGGTTTGATCCTCTGCCCCTTTTCCCTGTGCCGTATGTAATGTGACCTCCTGGAAAAGCTTGACCATGGCCGATTTTCTTAGTCCACCTTGAAAGTTTTTGGCAGCGAAGGCGTATAGAATGGGGTTGACGGAGCTGCTGATAAACGTCAGCGCTCCGCTGATAAACACTGCTGCATCTGATAACGTGGACACTTGGTCCGGGTGAGTCAGAAGCAGCTGTGCTACGGTGCAGACACTGAGAATGTGATGGGGAAGCCAGCAGAGAGCAAAGGCCACCACTACCGCGCTGATAAGGAAGGCAGATTTCTGTTTAGTCCTGTGCATCTGGCGAAGCTGAGACGCCACTTGGCAGTAACACACAGCCAGGGTGAGAAACGGAATAACGAAGCCAATCAGCGTCTCCAAACACGTGCAGAAGATCTCAAGAGTCACCGAATTGTACTCCAAGGAAAAGCAGTCCTGCACACCATCTGCACTCTCACCAATTGTCCGGGTTAGAATAGCCGGCAGTCCAAGCAGAAGTGAAATGACCCACACCAGGGCCAGTACGACAATCATGGCATCACTGTTTTTCCAGTGCAGCATTTTGAAGGGGTACCTGACAGCCAGGAATCGCTCCACACTCATGATGGTGATCAGGAAGACGCTGGTGTACATGCAGGAGTAGATAATGTACACCATGGCTTTGCACGTACCCTCACCGAACACCCAGGAGCGAGCCAGCGAGTAGATCCAGAGAGGCAGAGTGATGACAACCAGCAGGTCAGCAACAGCCAGGTGCAGCAGGAGCAGCACAGTGTGAGAGCGCTGCTTCAAGTGTCTCACGATGGTCCACACAACCAGCAGGTTACCTGGAGCCCCGACCACAAAGCACACACCCAGAATGACGCAGGCCACAGTTCCCCCCACAGAGGAGTCCTCTCCTGGAATGGTGCTACTGTTGGTAGAAGAGTTTGAGCTGTTCATGTTTGCGTCTGCCAACCAGACAAATGGTACTGGTTGCTAAACCTGCTTTTCTATAACTGGCTTCCCATATTCTGTACTTCTCCAAACTGCAATCACATGAACAACATAACGAAAGTGTGACCATACAGTCCCGCATGAGGTCTGATGACAAGTTAAAAAGGCTACTAACATCAAAACGCAACCAGCAGTCAACATAATGTGCCCTGTATCCGATGCCAGTATACCGGAGGTCCATCCCTCAAATGGACGACTGTACCTGAATGAAGCCCAATGCGACTGGAAGGCACTGCTGGGATTCAAACCATGGTGACCGAGGTGGTGGGCTAGCGTATTGCTGCTGCTCCACCCAAGTGCCCAGTTATACTCTTCTTAACACTTAGTACTAAACATTCAGCTTCAGATAAGTGTTCTGTTTTATCATACTAGATTTCAGAATTGGCAGTGATGTGACTTTTTGCTTTTTTCTTGGTGAAATTTGCAGTGATCCAGAGCCAACCATGGGAACTAAAGACAGGGCCCATGGCGCTATCAAACACATGGTTCTTAAAATCTAAAAACCTAATGTAAATTAAGATGAATACAATTTTAAATGTAAATGGTCAGACATGGTAACCATTGCCTTATAAATAGTACCTGACAAGCAAGGAAGCTTGACAGTGAGGTGCATCTTGCAGTTAAGAGGGAACAGGAAGTTTAGCCTCCTTATGCATAGATTTCTTTCAAATATTGTATATATAAGGTGTGAAACCCCTTAAAATAAGTGATTTGGCAACTTTTTTTTTGCAGATTCACCACTAAAGCCTGAACAAGTTGCATGCAAACTGATGTTACTAATGGCCAATCAATGTTTGTCATCTTTGGGTGGAATAAAAAAAAGTCTACTCTCTATGTAGTGCACTTATAGTTAGGAAATGCACATAATTGAGCAAATAATGACACCTTTATTTATATAACCGTTCTGACATTCGTTCCAGCTAGAACTCGGTCTGCCACACAGCTCCCTCACCTCAAAAAGACTTGTTCATTTCATAAAAAAATAAGCTATAATGTTTGAAATAGGTAGTGTAATCATTATTATATTATTGCGTAAGACGTTTTGAGTACAATTTAGCTACTTTTCCTGTAAAGAGCTAGAAACACTGCCCAAGGGTACAGCCAACAGCGGTAGTGTAGTTTGGCATTGATAGGACAAGAACCCTTTATCTTTTGCTCTGTGGTCTAGTCCCTTAAGCTAAATAAAGTATGAGCAATCTATGTAGTGCACGATATATAAAAACACTGTTATTTGGGGCGAAGCCATAAACGATTTTGGTGAACGCTGTTTGAAACGAGACACGATATAGAATGGCCAATTTTTGAGTGACTCGAAGTAGCGCCTCAGAGTTCGATATACTCTGTTTAAAAGTCAGCAGTTATTTTCTAATTGGAAGCAGACATACTTCTTTAAAGTATACTATTAAGTTGTAAGAAAAAGGACACAACGCTGAGTTAACTTGACCAGTATTTTATAGACGCGTTGTTGCTATAAGCTATTAGCTAGGGCTAGTTATGCTAACGGCAGGATTTAACACATCCTGCAGACTTAAAGTAATTTTAGGATATATTTACTGTCAATACAGCATTATACTGTTTTACTGAGGTTGTTTATGAGTTAAATATGGAAGTTGGATTTTGGCTTCAATGTGGGAGGATGTTTTTGTTCCATTCATCTCAGCAGAAATCTTGCATTGCACAGACAGATAAATCCATAGGGTTTATAGCGGAACTTAATCTGTACATCGGAAATTAACATATTATAAGGAACCTGCAGCAACTCTTCATCTAACGCCATAGCAGCAGGGGGTACAGAATGCAGTGCAGTGCCAGGGGTACACCGCAAAAAATGATCTCTGGACGTGTTTAAGTAGTTTTAGGTCAGAAGCAACATTTACTTTCAGTGCGACGAGTTTGACATAATATTACGTGTAAGACATATAAGCTTGATGTTTTGCACGGTATATATTTTTTTTAGAAAATCAGTTTAGGGAGTGTTTTAGAGCTTAGACAAACTTTACATCACAGTAAATACAGACCATTAAGCAATTTCAGCAATATGAATGTAAGAGGCGTTTGGAGCAATACAAGCTGTAATTTCCTTAGTTGATATGACATTCTGGGGAGATTATTGTTCTTTCGCTGTCTGGGATTCCAAATCATTTTCCATTACCTTATGCTCACAGAGTCTTTCAGCAACTAATCTGGCAGGCTGAATTGTTTGGTAAACATGGAAAGTTATTTAAATACAGTGGTTTCGTTACCAACCCTTTATTTACATAACGGTTATCCATCTTCTGTTTAGGAAGGCATTAGAAAACCTGCAGTAGTCTGCGGACCTGCACAGCGACTTTAAGTTCCAGATCCAGTTCAGAGTCCTGTCTGTTTAAGTCGCGGTCTGATAGCGCCGCCTGCTGGCTAAAGTGGTTCTCAACCTGTTAGTTTTTGCCTTCAAAGAGGCTTGAATTTTGATAAAAGTAGTTTGTTCTTTTTACATGAAACCAACTGTACATCACGGATGTGTGTTTCAGCACGAGGCCATGGATTCTGGGTTTGCATCATCACCCCTCGTGGAGAACAGGAACAGGACATGCTGGTATGCAATAACCTGGATGGTGTAACATTAGCCAGTAACAGCTAACCACCCACGTGTTTTCTTTTGCTCGTTAGCAGTTCTTACAAACTGTTTATCAGTCGAGGTCCACAGACATTTTTCATAACTGTTTGTATAAATATTTACCACAAGTCTCAACTCTGGAGCTGATTGTGTTCAGTGTGTGCATAGGTTTGGAGTTTAAATCCACAGGGTGAGTCGTTACAGCTGTTAAAACGAGGTTTTCCTTCATTGAAGCCAATTTTCTGCAGCCAGGGAATGTCTTCGGACTTCAGGTGGGGGAGCAGAGGAAACCAGTGAAGGGTAAATTCAGTCTACTATTTATTGTGTGTGAAAACCAAAACGCAGTCCAACTCGAGCTTTCTAAATGGCTTCCATGTGTTTCTCGGGAATGGTCTTTGCTGTGTCATGAAATTGAGGCATTCCAGATCCCTGCTTTGTCTAGGGCTCAGACTACAGGTGAAAGACCTAACAAGAAGTTCATTTAAGTCTGGTGTACCTTTAGGGTGAATTGGTTCCACAACAGCCTGATGTAAGATCCAACCCCAGCTCTCATCCTCCCAGTTTGGACATGAAGACTGCAGTTTAAACACTGAGGCTGGTGCTTGCATGCCTGAACAGGGGCTGCTGAAAAAGGTTTAGAGCTCTGTGTAACAATGATGTGCATTAATGCTGAGGCAGCACTATCCGATACGGCTGGAAGAATATCAGGATCAGCACGTGGTAGATTTGGGTTTGCAGGTTTGCTGTGGGGGATTCGGCGGGCGTCGGCTGTAGGGACATGCTTCAGGAATTTCATTTAAAGTTGTGGCTGAAATCGCAGGCTCCCTCTGGCAGCGTTTTATTTTCAGGGATCATTTTCAGAGCATGCAGGTAGAAGGGGAATATAAGGCCGGAACAATCCTAAATGCATAGCTTAGAATAAATCCAACACAGCAAAGTGAGGTGCCTAGGCTTGAGAGAGACGACACGCTCCTCTCCAAAATGGTTTTGAACATGAGCGAATGTGCAATTTACTTTCCTTTGTAGGTTTTAAGTCTCTAGAGCTCATCTATAGCCATAATGAGCTTGTCGGTTCTCACCGATGATGTTCCGATGGGTGACTGCAAACACAAGGAGGCGGCAGAGCTCTTTTAAAACCTCATCTTGTCTTAAAGACGGGAGCAAAGAAGGACAGAGACCAAAAGAAACGTAAATACATGTTGCTGAGCTCATCTTAACCCTGGATGTCAGAATTTGCTCTTTCAAACCTTTAATATGATTGTACCTCTGAGCCACGAGCTGCTCTCCCACTCAGTGCTGGGTAAGTGATGACAGACGGCCTAATAGGATGTTTTAGGGGGAAAACAAGTCCATAAAACAATGGGCTGCTGAGAAAAGATTCACTTTGTGAGCCCAGTTTTACCAGCAGCAGATAATCAGGAGATTTGGCAGATCTGAGCACAATGTAAAACTTCTTTTTGACTGTCCTATTTGTCCTTATTCAGTTAATGAATACAGGGAGCTCAGTTCTGTTGGAATAGGAGTGATTATCCTGCAAAGATCACACCCAAAGCAGTGTGAGACACTGAAGGAAAAAGAACCCAAGAATAACAGTAGAAGACCTGCAGACATCTCTTAAGTGCTGAAGTTTGTGTTTGAACTAAATGGCATTGAGGGACAAGCAAGAAAGCCACTTCTAATGTCCCGTACTCTGTGCTTCTTATACTACTGACATGCTATATCTGTTCTAGTTTAGTAATGAAGCTGCAATAAATTTACACTGACAGTGAAAAATGTATTGGTATCAATTTTAATAATCCCTCCATTATGATGCTCCACGGTTCATTTCACTATCTAAAGCCACGTTACTCGTATCCAAACAAAGCTCTCAGGCTGCTTAGGACTTGTGTTCCATGCAGACTATTTAGACTTTCTTGGTCATGGTTATTTCTTCTGACAAGTTCCCTCTGTGGTGGGCGAAGGGATACGAGTGTGTGAGAGAACTACGGAGGGAGACTTCGCCTTTCCTCTACAGCAGCTGGAAGTCACGCCGACACAGCAGATTTTTCAGCGCGAGTAAGCATCTGTAGCTTTTCATCTCTAAAGCGCTCGTCTTAAAATATTCAGCTACACTTAGGATATGTTAAATGACAGGGCAGGAAATCAAATTAGACCTCATGCAGTGCAGCTCTGCTGGTTTCTGTTAGTAAACCCAGATGTAAATACAGGGTTCCTGAAGTACAGGTCACATCAGATAGCAGCACCCTGTAAAGCTTCAAGATCTGAAATGAAACACTTCCAGTAGGACACGGTGTCATCTGATTTTATTAAATGTGTGAATTTGTTAGGAAACATGACACGTCGGAGAACATTCACACTCCAGCTGCAAGTGGAAATTCAACTTTTTATCATCTTTTTTCTGTCTGTGAAAACAGAAATGGCACTTGAGTGATTCCCTGGATGTCTGACTCGGACACGTACAGAGTTAGCAGCTCAGACCCTCCTCCAAGCACGGCTAGTGCAAATGTTTACGCTCCATGCACACGGTCACTGCTTTCCTGCTGTTGTATATATGAAGCCGAAGTCTGCTCCTCGTACGGGGCTGGGCTGAGATGAGGGATCGATCTGAGGTTAGGGAAACTCTCCCAGCATCTCCTTAACCTGACCCTGGAACAGGCCTGAATATCAAAACGTGAAAAATCAGAACTGACCCCAGAGCAGCTGGAGCGTTCAAACTGAAGGCCGGGAGAATATCAAACACTAGAAATCACAGTTGGTGCCGCAGAACGTGCTGGAACTTTCAGAGTGTGTTTGCAGTCTGTAGCACAGTGGTCAACGGAGAATTAAGAAACAAAACAGTTCAGAACTGCATTATAAACTACAACCATTATTTACAGTTATTTATAATCATACAGAAAACTACTGCACGAGAACCTTTGGGAGGGGAGATAAAAGATAAATACATATTTAAAACGAGTTCCTAAAAATGCTACCCCTATATATCTAGGCTCATAAGTGTCTGTTATTATACAGTGCTATTTTCTCATCTGCACAAGACGAGATTTGCTGGTATTTCAGAGGAACAGTACTGTGTTGTGTCCTTTCCTGCACGTCCTGGTCTTCTTATTAAACCTATGAGACAAAAAAGGGTTACAGTCCCTGTGCAGAAATGCTGCTTATGGGTTTAGGTAAGGACTGTGGGTCAGTAGAAGCTGGACTTACAGTGGCGGCAGAAGGTGGTACAGCCACCGGTCAGACAGTAGTGGAGGGACCTAGCACCTGAGCACCTTTCTGTAGGGAAAGCAGAGATGGAGATGGACGGATCATCATCACAGGCTTAATGACCAGATTTAGAAGCGTCTAGTACATAGGGCTTCTACAGCCATATATCGCCACATTTATGTTTGTGATTCGATTTCCATTTGAAATGGGGTGCAAACTACGCTGAGCTACGTAAAGCTCCGCTCCTGTAGAGGGCGCACTGCAGCACTTTGAGTTATCGATGTGATGTGATGGATTGAGACGACTCCGATCGTACACTGCATCGTGCATTTCAGCTGTCCTCCCGAAATCTATCGTACCTCACTGTAGGGTCCGGCCTAGTTCTGAGTAACCGTGCTGCTGGACTCCAGCCAGACCTCCTGCTGCCTTGTCATAGACTTACTGGAGCAGGACTTCTGATCCACGTTCATGTGCGGGACCAAAGTGGAGCTGCTCTCAGTCTCCCTCTAGTGTACACATGGTGGATGAAGCTTCAGAGTGTAGACTTCAGCACAGAGCAGCTATCATGATGCATTATGATCTCAGAGGGCTGGCTTATTGGAGTTTTTCCAGAAGAGGGTGCCACTTCAAACACCGAACTGCTGCCAATGCTCATTAGGAAAATGCAGACACCTTATAGGGCAGACACCACACATACACACACACACACACACAGAGTTACTAACCGCTGAGATGTACTGGCTGCTGAAGCCGGCTTTGTGCTCGGATGAGTAGCAGGAGGTGTCACAGGGAGACCCGGGCTCCTCGGACAGAGTCTCTGGGAGGTGACTGGACACACAGCCGCTGTCTGAGCCGCTGGAGCCGCTGCCGGACAGACAGTGCGAGGAAGATCCAGAACTCTCCGTAGCTGCATGCAACAAAACAACAACAGCGCACGTGTTACAAGATGGCTGCACAGCTGCTCCAGTGCATCTAACTGCACTGTAATAATGTACTTACAGGGCTTACGAGGTCACATTTGATTCCTTTGGTTCTTAAATACAGGAGCCTTGGACCATTTTAATATGGCAGAACCACAGGCGGCTCGTTAGCAGGTGATCCCAGGTGTAATTACAGTATACTTTTAGTGTTAGGGAGTCTCGGTTTAGTGTTTGACTAACACTGCTGATGGAAATGTTGACGCTCCTGTTTCTCCTCGGTGCCACTATGCTGTTACACGGTCCAAACACAATAATTAGCTAGATTCTGGAATTTCTTACACTTTACCATCAAACGATTCAAACTGTTCCACATCAAAAGCACAAACTGGGGAAAACCGGCACTTTTGTTCAGCAAAAGATGGAACGAGACAGAAATCTTTACACCGGAAAGTGGAGACAAACTCCAAAGCCTCGTCTGGTACCTAAGTAGTATTTATGCTCTCGCTTCCCTCGTACGGCCTCACACTCTCCGTTAAAGATACTTAAACACTACATGTTAAAAAAGGGGTTTAAATAGCAGATTGTGTGATTAAGGAATTGCAGCATTAACTGCAGTTCATACTCATAGAAGGCTGGCTGCTGGTCTCGTGCTCCAGCTCGTCCTCCTCGATGCAGGGGCTGATGAGCGGCCTCTCCCCCGGCAGCAGGGTCTGGCTGCTGTACACGTGAAGGTTCAGGGGCCCCAGCAGCGTGGAAGAGGACGGTCCACCAGTGCCCGACGTCCCGCTGATGGGCGCGCTCACGGCGGCTCTGTTAAACGGGTTGGAGTGATCGAACAGGGAGACGGCTATGGAAGCTCTCGTCCTGGCTCCTGTAACAGCAGAGCAGTGTGAGTGTGTGTAGAGAAACTGTCATCGAGTTAGATGACCAAAACCCAAGTGTGTGTCTAAGATCAGACTCATTGTAGGAGACTAAAGGTCATTTCACACTGAGTCCGATTTTTACAGACGAGAAAAAAGCGCAGGTCAACTTTTGAAAAAGAACATGTGTATATTAAGGCTGTCCTTCAGTCCAAGTCCGAAACTGACGGACCCTGTCGCAGTGTAACATGTTTAATCGGAGCCTGTTCTCATTTCTGCGTTGCTAAAATCAGGCTGACCAATCAGAGCTCGGTCGCCGGGCAGAACAGCTCATCAGAGCTTATAGGACAAGCAACAGGCTGCCTCTAAAAACATGGATATTAAAGGAAAGATCTGGTGGGATAGAACTGAAAGGCTGAAGAATGATGGAGCTCACAGGGACTGGATGGAAGCGTCTGGAATGGAAGCGTCTGATTATTTATCTAAGTGCATTCTCACAAAAAACACAAACTAGATGTATAATTACATAAATAACCCAGTTGTCTGTGGAGTCGGTGGTCCGGGCTTACCTCTGCCTTTCATGATGTAATCAATGGCTCGGTCGTTAATAGCCGCATCGCTGGGTTTGATATCCAGAAAGGGTTTGTTACCCACTCCCATAGAAACCATCTCCTGCATACGGATCTCTACAAACAAACAGACAAACAAACAAACCCTATTCAGACTGAATGAGTTTATCAGGCTTGACTGAGAGTAAATCTGTCTGACATGTCATCCCATTCTGATCAGGCTGTGGTCTGAACACTGAGATTTCAGTAGGAGAACCACAGCGGCTCTAATAACACATTCAGCCATTCTAAACAATACAGAACAGGGGAGATGCTTTCTAAGGGCCAGTGATTAACACTTTCCTCTCAGCTGATTATAGATCATTACTGAGGTGTTGGGAAAGAAGAGATTAGAAACACTCGTAACCTTTATACGCTACCAATTCACCCCTCTCTCTCTCACACACACACACACCTTTGTTGCGTGTGGCCTGTTGCCACAGTATGCGGGCGATGTCTGAGGTCCATGTTTGTTTGATGTCAGACGTAGCAGCCTGGAGGATGTAAGCCTGGTTCTTTGAAGTTCTCCTGCGAAACCAGATCTCAAACCGCAGCCCGTTCTCTCCCGACGTTTCTGTCATCCCCACATCAGCGGTCTGCAGCGCACACAACCGGCTATTAGTGAAAACGCGAGAGCCGAGCCTGCTCAGAGGGATCGCTTTCAGATTAAAAATGGGAAGCACAGCATGCATGGTGCCTCCGCCCCCATCGTGTGTGTAATCTACACCTGGTTCTGGACGTGTGTGGATCAAAACAAACAGAGGACGTACTGCACCGGAGCCTACATAAACAAGCACATATGATAATAGCTGTAGATCAGGCAGCACTTCACCTTAAAGGAGTGCTTGTAGATGTAGACGTCCAGGCCGCCCTCGATGCGTTTGGGTTTGCTGAACAGCACCAGGTCCTCGAACAGGAACACGTGTCTTTGGCACTTCTTCCTGCCGTACCAAATGGTGAATTCGTCCTGCCGGACAAGCTGGCCCTGCTCCTTCAGATTCACCTGAGAGGCCGAGAAACAGACATGGCACAGTTACACTTATCCTTAAGGCCTATTCACACCGAGCGCTACGTCTGTGGTCTGAACCCTCTTTAATCCCCCTGCTTTTTCTTTCTTTAATTTCTTCTCTTAATGGGTTGGAGATTTCTCTCTGTGTCATTTTCACTTTGTTGACTTAAAAAAAAAACACAAGTGAAAATGAGTGCAGGGAGCTTTTTATAGTTTAATAATCGATAAATAAATAATCAAACGCTTCCATCCAGTCCCTGTGAGCGTTATCTCCATCATCCTCCAGCCTTTCAGTTCTATTCCACCAGATCTTTCTCTAATATCCATGTTTTTAGAGGCAGCCTGTTGCTCGTCCTATAAGCTCTTGCTGAGCTGTTCTGCCCGGCGACCAAGCTCTGATTGGTCAGCCTGATTTTAACACAGAAATTAGAACAGGCTCCGATTAAACACCTGTTTTCTTTTTCAAAACTCGGTGCGTAAAAATCAGCCCTGGTGTGAACAGGCCTTTCCGAGGTTCGGTACGGGGTGCCGACTCACGTCGCAGTCGCGGATGGCGTCCATGGCGAGAAGGTCGTTGCCGTGGCGCAGCTGGAACTTGACCATCTCTGCGGCGGCGCGTAGGTAGGCGAGCTCCTGCTCCTGAGCCTCGTTCACCTCCTTAATGAGGTCCTTGAGCAGCAGAGCGTATTTACTCATCCGCTGGATGGGCTTCAGCAGATACGAAGCCAAGTCCATCTTATCCTCCAGCTCCAGCTGTTTATGCTGCAACAGAGAGAGAGAGAGACAGATGTGAGGCGACACAAACGCCACGTAGGCAGTTCTGAAATTCACAGACTGGCAAGGCTCCCTGTCGTTTGTTCAGCGGTTCAGGTCCTTACCTTAAAGAAGCTGTTACCATGGCTGGCCAGCAGGGCGTCAGATTTGGGTTTGTTTTTGCTGTATAAGGCGTACAGTACAAACTGGTCTTGCTGTACACACACACACACACACACACACACACACACACACACACACACACACATCAGCACAGCATTTGAGCTTCTCAGCTCTACAGCGTGGGAGAGACGTTTACTCTCCAGCATGATTTAGGGTTGTTTTGGTGCAGCAGGGTTCATGTGTCAGGTAACTTTAGCTCTGGAGATGAAATAGGTACAGCCGGCTTCCTCATTCCTCCCCAACACTAACAGCAGGCACACTAAAGCTTCCCAAACAGAGGTGTCAGGTACTGCCAGCGCAGGAGCAGGCAGAGCCAGGGTCCAGCTCCTTACTGCATGTTTATTTTACTTATGGCCAAAAACCAGAATGCAGTTTAAAGATTTAAAATTTTTTGAAATACAGGCATGCGCTGTTCAACGTCCTTCTGTTCCACCAACGGCAGAGGTGCTGAGAATTAGAATAGGAAGTAGAAATGTCTTATATACGTTAATTTGCATCTGAAGAGAAAACTAGTAGGAGCGAACCCTTGCTGCTCTCAGAAAAGAGAAGTCTTAAAAGGCAGAAACAACACGGGACTGTTCCGTTTCAAATTTTAGAACAGATACAAAGACACACGATTCTATAAAAAATAAGTGTACTAAATGTTAGTAATGTTAGTGCGTAAAATATAACACTGCGTGCAAAGCATGTGGCTATGGAACGTCCATTTCAGTCGACGTCCTGCTGCATAAAGCATCACTCATTACACCTGTATTTAGAAAAATGAGGGCTGTGGAAATGAGCTGTCATTTCATGTGACGGCTTTTTCGTTATGATTATGGGAGACTGCCCCTTAATCATTATTTCCTACATTCTGCTAAGCGCTTCCATATTCCAGCACATAAACACAGAGCCCGGAGTTTTGACTATGCAATCTGACAACATGCCTGGCACACGAGATAAGCCTGTGCACGTGCAGTTTATATCAAATTAGCATCTAAATAAATCCTCGGCATTAAAACTGCATCGTTCTCGCACTCGCCAAGTTTTCTGCATGGTAATGCTGCTATTTACTCACAGATATCGTAAACACGGACAGCACCAGGGAATAAAGCTACACGGACGGCGCGGGGGTGCAGTGGGGTCTCTTACGTGCCGCAGGAAGCAGTGGCTGACTCGTAGCGGGTGGTTACAGCAGCTCTCCAGCTCCTTTAAGAAGTACTGGCTGTGGAAGTCCACCAGCTTCTCCAGGTTACCGAAGATGACGCTGCGCTTGCCTCGCAGGTCCTGAGGCAGGTCGGGCCGCTCCATCTCGGGGAAGTAATGATCCAGGATGTACCGCAGGGAGCGCACGTACTCGCGCTCCGTCGTCACCATCTCGTCCACGATGTGCCGCAGCTTACTGAGAGGAGGCCAGAGGGATGGAGAACACAGGTACGAATCAGAGAGGGACAAAGCAAGGCCAGGCTTCCTCTGTTAAGCTGAATCTTTGCTATTTATTCAATGCCTGCAGGGGGCGCTAACTGCTTCGTTACTATGTGTGAACCCAAATTTACAATGGACGCTCTCATAACTGGCCATTTCTTCCAGAGACCGGGCTTCATCAGGCTCCCGCTGGTGCTTTAGCCTGTATCAGTGTAACATGAGGCCGAACCAAAACACGAGTGACGATGAGTGCAGGAAGCTTTTTGCAGTAGTGTTTGCTGTGAGAATTGTTTCTGTAAAAATTGGACTCGTACCATACATAGGAGTTTCAAGGTCAGTTTAATCCGACATCGGAAAGAATTCCTTACACACACACGCCCCCGTACACACTCAGTACACTTTACTGCACGTTACAGTCCCCTCAGTGCAGCTCTCATCTGGGAGAGTCATCAGAAACGCTCTCATGAGGGTTAGCGGGGAAGCAGGGCCCCAGTCAGGAAAAGTCATCTCTGGCTGAGGGACGAGGGTCAGGGGTTCAACAATGGAGATGTGTGTGCATAGGCATGCTGTTAAAGTGCCTGATGTGAAGCAGTGCATACCAGTACATTCATTCTTATTTTCCTATGCTATGTTTTGCTGAACGGTTGCTTTTTAGAATTAGAATTATTCTCATCTACAATTGTATTTTCTATCATTTTATTCAAACTTTATACTCTGTGCTTCCAGAGTGAAAGATAAATGAACTCGAATTAAAAGGCAACACGTTAGATCAGATATACGATACTGTGCAAAAGTCTTAGGCCACCATTAGACTTGTTTTTCAGCAATGTTATAATGGCCATATATAATGAATTCTCAGTTTCTATTTATTATATAAGATACAAACAAAAATACAGGACATATGTACATCTTTTGGGGAGATACCAGGCTTCTTTCAGCACTTCCCAGAGTTCGTCTTTTATTTCTTTCTCTGTCCAGGTGACCTCATACGGCCTCTTTCATACTAATGTGGACTTTTATCGGTTTTTAATCCTGCATACAATTTTCCTATATTTGCTGAGAGACTGAGAAATAATGATATATGGCCATTATACCACTGCTAAATACACACAACAATCTAAAGGTGGCCTAAGACTTTTGCTCAGTAGTCTGTAGTTATACAGGAAACCAGCACGGTGTGACTCGTAATGCCTGACTCACAGAATCACCCACAGTATGAGGTAACAGCTCTGAATCATGCTGCGGCCGGGTGTGTGTGTGTGTGTGAGTGTGAGAGTTCGTACCTGCCCTTTGCACGTGGCTCTGTAGCAGGACTCCCTGTGCGGCGTGGATCCTGCGACGCCCAGTTGTGTGCCAGGCGAGGGCTGTAGGGCCGATCTGCCACCTCGACGCTGCTGACCTCGAGGCCTTTAATGAACACTCCCGTGTTGCCCCGGCGCGCCGGCTCACTTAGTGTCCGCTGGCACGTGCCGTACCTCGACTCTATTTCGCTGCCACTGACATCAAAGCTCTGGGTCTTCCTCAGAACTCTGCGCTTAGATTCCTCCATAGATAAGGGGCTGGTGCTCTGGGACGGGTACGGGGACTCGTCTGACGAGGTGCTGCGCGTGAGCCGGTGCGAGCTGAGGGGGGTGCTGCTTGGAATCCGGTTCTCTGTGTGGCAGGGACTTCCCGTTGGGGTCCTGAGCGAGGTGCCGGCGGGGCTACAGGGGACGGAAGAGAGTCGGTCGCGGGTCCGGTCCCTGCTAAAGGCCTTCCTGCAGGAAAAGGACAGGCTGCTGCTGCGCTCCTGGGGAACGTCGGGACCTGATCCGTAGTGGCGGGCACGAAGAGCCACCTCGAGCTTCTTCTCAAACATCTGCTTAGTCTCCTGGCACTTGGACCAGGCGAACTTCCACTGCTTGAGGCCCTGGTCGCTTTTTAACTCCACGGCAAGGTCCTTCATGTCTTGGAAGCGGGCGTCTGGGATTGGCACGTGCTGGCTGCGGTAGCTCTCGAGGCAAGCCATCACGCCCTGGCACTTGTCGGGTGTGCTGCAGTCCTCCATGCTCACGCAGGCCAAGCGCCTCATGCCTTCCAGCGCCCATTCATACGCCTGTGAGGGACAAAGTGGATTTTAGGAACTAGGTGAAGAAGATCAGGAGGAAAAGATTCTCCATGCCTAAAATGGTATTTATGGTGGAGCTCAAGGGTGTTGGACGTAGGGCTTTAAAGCAATCAGTAGGAGGAAACAACTCGTGTTTACACACACACACACGGTTTATGATGCAATGGTACCACTAAACTGGTACGACACGACGCTTGGACCAAAATCTAAGGCTGGATTAAAATGAGGAATCACTCACTCGCAACCCTGACCCTTCGACTTGCCGAAGATCTGACAGCTTCCTTCTTTAGGAGACAAAACCCTCCCCTCTGTTTCATCTCCCTCTGCATGTTCTCCCAAAACCCTCTTTCCCCCACGCAGGGCTTATTTGCTTGCTAAGTGACAGCTCGTGGTTCTCCAAGTGCTCTCGATCCCTCTCCCAAGTTGTTCCCTTTTCACGCTCTCCCTTTTCAAGTGCGTGAGCGAAGAACAGCGAGCATTCCTCCTCTTTCTGAAATGTCCCAGACGAAATGTTTAAACTTGCATCTAAATCAAGTTGATTTTTATTTTTGAGTCCAAGCTGTTTAATGGCTCTTTATTTTAAAAACGCTTTCCTGATATGGTATAGATCCCCCTCGTGCCACCATGGACTCCACAAGACCTCTGAAGATGCCCTGTGATCTGGCACCCAGACGTTCAGATCTTTTAAGTCTTTGAAATTGGAGGCCAGGGCAACACCTTGAACCCTGCCATTAAAATGAATGGTGTATTTGGTCTGCAACAATCTTTGGGTAGGGGGTACGTGCCAATTTAACATCCACATGAATGCCAGCAGAACATCTACTTCACTTTATCTAGCAGTGATTTTAAGATTTCTGAGTTATGCATTTATGTAAAATGAAAGCTTTTTGTGTGATTTGTTCTGCACATTTCAGCCTGTTATGTTCTTGAGACAAAAACTGGCTGCACCCAGAGCCACGCGGAACAAACTAAAGCACCTAGTGCTTGTAACCAAAACGCTTTAGGTCACACCCTGGAGAAAAAGCGCTATCCGCAGCTCCTCTGATCTAAGGCAGCGTTTCTGCATCACACAGGTCCGATTTAATTAAACCCTTCAGATCAATGCAGCGATTCACTCGCTCCGATCGGCCCGTTTTCATGCTTTTGATGGTGCTGTCGGGCTGTAGATGACATCATGGCTGAGAGCGGTGTAGACCTTTTTGAAGTGTGAATGGTGTTTGTGTATGTGTGTGTGATTGGTAAGAATTAGGAACCCTAGAGGAGGTACCTCTGTGAGCCTCGCTATTCATCCTCACACAAAAGGGGAGGGAGAGAGAGAATAAGGAAAAGGCTCGAAGCTTTCATATACATGCATAAATGAAACTCCTGCAGTGTAAAAGAGGGTCGAGAGGATATTTTAACACTTGAAAGAAATCTTGATTATTTCCTAAAAAGAAAAAAAGGAAAGAGGGGAAGGCGGGGAGAGGGTTCCAGCACAACCAGTTCTTGATCTTAGCTTCATTCAAGTCAGGCCAGGAATGTGTGTTTCCTTAAAGTGTGTGTCTTTTAGATTGGACGTTATGTTCAGAATCCGACTCGCTGTGCATCGTCACACCAGCACTGCTTTACATCACATGTTAAAATGACTTAGTGCACATATTATGGCTTGAAGATAACAGAAAAAAAAACTTAATATATATATATACATACATACACACATATATACACACACACACACACACACACACACACACACACACACATACACACACATACACACAGTTTTAATTAAACACTACCAGGTGAAGTGAGTAATATTAAAACTGGCGCTTTGGGTAATGTTCTGTTGGGTAAACATGGGTCTTGGCATTCATGTGATGTTACTTTGGCACGTACCACCTACTCGATGTAGTATATTGTGAAAATAAATATCGCGATTTATTGCTGTATCAATTATTTAGTACAGCCCTACAGTTTACTATATTATTTCATTTATTATATATACACTACTGTCTTATATTCTCGTTTTACATTCTCTATTTTATTATACTCTACATAATATTTGATTCTCTTTATTTATAGTCTGTATATTTTTATTTATTGTATTTTCTCTGTAAAATATGTTCTCTCTATTAATTTTTATTTAGCTTCAGTTTATCTAAACTAGTACTATAATCTTGTTCATACTTTAGTTTAGCCTTATTTAGTTTAATAAAAACATCTAGGCCAAGCAGGTCGGCTCCCTTTTTGAGGCTCGGGCATTTATAACATTTAGGGATTTTCCTTGCCACTGTCACCTTAGGCTCACTCATCTGCTTTGGGGAAAAAAGCTTCATTTCACTTAATTAGATATATACAAACAGTTCGTCACAGGCAAAAGTTAATTCGGCATTATTAGTGAAATATGTAGACCAAGATCACAAGCTGCACACATAACTGAGTTAATGTGTCAGTGTGTTATTAGCCACGACTGTGTGTGTGTGTGTGTGTGTGTGTGTGTGTGTGTGTGTGTGTGTGTGTGTGTGACCCCCAGGCAGCGTGTACGGGGGAGGGATGTGTGTTTAAGTGCATGTGAGTAGAATTTGATTGATTAGAGCTCAGCAGGGGGCCAATCAGGCTACATTAGAACCAACAGAGTGACAGGAACTAAACCCAATCATAACAGTGATCAGTGTGATGCCAACTCGCACTCTCTCTCACACACACACACACACACGCTAATACATCAGCACAAGCACATATTTGTGCACACAAGCTTTCTTACCATGTGACTGTTAGAAAAGACAGCAATCCCAAATCTGATAGAGCCCTGATCCTCTTTGTTTTCTCCTCAAACTCAACAAAGCTTTACTGAGGATATGTAAGCCAAATTAAAGAAAACATCCGCCTCTCTCTAACATCTCCCTGTAATTCTGAACTAAACATTAAATCTTACTTTCACTGTAAACAGAAATTGGTTACATCGGCCTAGAACAGACTACAGAATGAAAGCAGCTGCAGCTACAGCGGAGATGTGGACGAGAAATGCTTTAGAGCAAACGCAGTATCATCTCGGCAGTCAAGTCAGATTTATTTCTGTAGCGCTTTTTACAACAGAGCATTGTTTCAAAGCAGCTTTAGAATTTTAGATGATCTTCTAATATCCAAGGATAGAATCAGTAATGTTTACCGACATAAAGCAAGTCTGAGGGAGACTGTTCTAAGTGAACAGCTAGTAAACATTTCCTGTATTTTTTTTAAAGAGCTTGAAACATTTGCCCGTTACACGAGGGCCTCCGTGACAGCTTCATGTCCAACACATGCTGCACAGGCGGCTGGTTAGCGAGAGGTGAGAGAGCACGCTCCACCGATCATCCGACGTCATTACCGATACATGCAACCAAACCTAACACGGCTAGGAGCCCGAGAGCTCAGTGCCCGCTCCTACACGTGGTTACCTTCTTCCCTTTCGTGTCCCCTTTGTACCCGCAGGTGTTCACCCAGGACCACACAGGCACACGCTCATCACCGCGGTCAGCGTGTGTAATGCACTGCAATAGATTGGCAGGCCTAATTAAGAGCGTGGGCTTGTTTTTGTGCTCTCGGGGCCAGTCTCCTGCTGTTTAGGGGTTTCGAGTGGGACGCGGAGGTACTGCTGGGTGGGCATTTGTGCCGGTGACTGTTTTTGGGAGGCTTTGCGATCTCTGAAGGGGGGGCTGACATGCCTTAGGATCAGTCAAGCAATAAGATGAGGGGGCACTGTGTTAAAAAACGAAAAACAAAAGAGCTCAACTTGCTTAAAAAGAACATCTGAGGTGACTTTATAATTTAACACACAAAAAAAATACCCAAAACTCTGCCACTGCACCACCTACAAACCCCCCCAAAGACAATAACAGCATTTAAAGAGTTCGTTTACCCGTTACTTTCTTTCATTCTGTAGATTTAGTGCAACCATTGTAAAGAACCCCAACGTTCTCCAGCATTACTCCTCTCTCCAAATATCTTCTACGTTTAGCCATGACCTCAGACTCACAATGTTCACATATCAGATGATCTTCTGGTGTTAGTCCACATTCTGGATGAATGATCTGACCAGCACACGAAGCCACAAAACGGGTCCTTCTCCCCGAGGCGATACGAGGTTCTGGTGTTAAAACTGAACCCAGACCAAGCAGCATTCACAGGGGAAAATCAACTACACAACAGAATATCCAGTCAAGGTCACAGCGTGAAATGTAAACCAACTGTTACCATCCCTCAAGCACCCCCAGGACTTATAAAACCACCGCACAGAACACAGAGGGCCCTCAGAGCCGGTGTCCTACCTCTGCGTGAGTGTATCCGTTCTCCTGCACGAGTACAGTGCTGCTGCTGGGCCCGTGATTACAGCAGGGAGCAGAGGCAGTCATCCTTCCCTCGCTCCCTTTTCCCCTCTCTCTCTCCGAGTGACTGGCTAATTGCGAGAGAGGGCCACTGGCGCCCACTGCCCCCCTCTCCCCACCACCATGCTATTCACAGGCAAATGCTAGTCTAAATACCAGATGGGCCTGCCCCAGCAACACAGAGAGGGAGGGAGAGAGAGAGAGGGGGGGGGTCTCTGTCGTCGGCACTCAACAGCATGACCAAAGGAGAGAGTTAAAAAAGGAAAACGGGGCTAAGAGAAATGGAGGAGGGGTAAACATGGCACAGGGGTGCTACCTGGACCCGTTTACACACACTTAATAGTCCGATAACTGCAGAAAGTCAGATTTGTCAGTAATCCGATCAACAGGTACACAAGCACTTGAGTAACTGGACAACGTTAAAGCTCCAGGGTTACACGACTCGGGTAATAATCTCTGAAATATGTGACGTAAACTTCAAACTTTAATATTAAATCATCAAATGAGTCATTGTCTCGAGTACATACTGCGTTTCAGTGTCCACAAAGAGTTTGATCGGTGTTTCGCTGCCTTTAATTCCGGCATTTAAGAATGTCACAGTCAATGGAAAAAGAGGGCTAGTCTTTAGAATAGGTGGACCTGGCAACCACGTCGGGTTAGGAAATCAGGTAACTAGTATACACGCTACGAGTAATCTGATTACTGGAGTCAAATCCCAGCTGTGTGCATCTGCCCTTACTAATTTCCTTACTGTTTCAGACAGGTTTAAGGGCAATGCCTTTGATTCCAAGTGATTTTAATAAAGATATAAGTCAGTAGGCTGCATTCTCTCAGAGGGTCTGGTTTTCATGATTGAAATCAAGTCTTGTATGCAAGTAATCTGAATTTTGCTCCTGTTGGCAGGACCTTTAACTGCTGGAGTAAGATTATCGTGCATCCTAAGAGGTCAGAGGACGCTTCCAGTCTCAGTTCTTTAAAGCAGGACTGAATGCATGGAGATTGGAGGCTCATTACAGTGGATGAACCATGTGGGACTATCTGCATATGAGCATTGAACAGACTCAGTAGGAAGCCTGCTCGGGCTTTGAGATGTTAATCCTCAGTGGACAGGAGGAAGCGGGCCAGAAGGTCGGTGGAGTGAATGCGTCCTCCTCGGAGACGTTACGTATCAATAAGCTAATCGATAGTGCGCCTCTCGCAGGCTGACTTATCTTATCCGATGCACCATATGGCATCACCAGGGATGTGCAACAGCCTGCAGGATCTGAGATAAATACCATAAAACTGATGCTTCGACTTGTAAACTTTATATCACAGCTGGAACTTTTGCAAACATTAGAGGAGCATCCACTGTTTCAGAACACAAACACTAATAAACAACATAAACAAAACTCTCCAAAGATCCTTTACGGGATTTTAAATGGACTATAAAAAGTAGTGTTTGTGCTCCGTATAAACTCGGTGCCTCTTTTCTTATTTCGGTTAATAAGAGCTGATGGATCATAAGGCTTGGGAAGTGATGTTTTTCATTTAAGATCCTCTTTGGTCTGTTTTTTATTGGCAGAAATGTCTTGTAAGTAAAAGTTGTAATGTGTTTTATGATATCAGAAACATCAGTTTTACATGCAGTAGATTATAAGAAAGCAAACACGAGCACTGCTTTATGTTTAGTTCGCATGTCGTTGGAAGTCTAGTGCCAGCCTGGTGTGTGTGTGTGTGTGTGTGTGTTTAATTGGGTTCAGCATCTTTCCCTCTCTAAGTGTCGTCTGCTCTGGCCTCTAATCTTGTCCCGTCCCTCTCTCATCTGGCTCTGGCAGCCCTGTCACACTTCCTTTGTCCTTCCATCAAATGAGTCAAATTATTGCAGAAATGCTTTTCTTATTTATACATCTACCATCTGGATACCAAACGCCCTGCCACCCAACCGCGGCCTTACACACACACACACACACACACACACACACACACACACACACACACACACACACACAGGCCTATATGACAGGTCAGTGAAGCTGTGATTTTACACATGGATCTCTGCTCTAGGCCAAACACAGGACATCACCAGTACTAGATTTACCTCCTAATGTGTGTCACTGGGCTTCTGCGGGCCTGCCTGAGACCTGCCTGATGATTTATAGGTCATAACCATTTTTATCCATTGCCTGGATGCCTTAGTATGCAGGAGCTAGGGGTCGGTATTAATACTACATGTCCTAGCTAACCTCCATGATAAACGGATCTGATTTCAGAGTTCACAACGAAAGTCTCCATCTTAAACACTCACTGCGATCCAGAACATTCCTCATCAAGTGCTCACACACCGCGGATCAGCTCAGCTGTCGCTCTCTAAAGCATTTATATGGGGACACTGAGCCTCGGCACTCTTTTATCTGCTCTGGTTGCTAGGCAGTAAACGCAAACAGCCACATTCTAGCTCTGGGCTGGGCACATGCCATCAGAGACAAATGAACAACTGGGTTCCAGCACGCACACGCACACACACACACACACACCATAACCCAAACAGGTATTTTACAGAAACAGGCCAGTAGCAGAGCGGGTGCTGGGCTTTACCACCAGCTGCTCACAACAACGGGGTACCAGGGTGATGTTAGAGGGTCAGCATGCTGGGTGGTGCTCAGAGAATTAGCATTCCTAGAGTTTCTACATTAACAAGAGCAAACAAAGCTCCTGTATGACTTCTGCGGTCCTGATTAGCTGTAGAGCCTAAAAAGCTGTACCCATCAGCACACTGCTAGCTGTTCAGAAATCCAGTAAGTTTAGGAACGGTTCCACTGGAGGAACTACTGAACTTTGTATCGTGCAGTAACAGGGACTGTGGTAACACAGCACTTATGATACCGCACTATGGACCAAAAGCTGAGGAGCACTGTACCAAGGCCCTTTCACTCCCAGCTGCTCGCAATGTACGCTGTGTTTTATGCAATGAAATTCAGTGCACTGCCTAAAAACAGAGCTCTGGTACATAAAGAGAAAAAGATGGAAAGAAAGGAAGAAAAAAAAGAAACAATGGAAGGAAGGAAGAAAGAAAAGAAGCTGATAAATGGCTGCTAAAGGATCTCGGAGGACATAAACGGGTTAAACAGCACGTGGTTTAGTTCAGACTGAAGCACATCCAAAGGCTTTCTGCTTCCAAGTGAGACATGGGGCAGACCTTCAGTAACACAGCCGCCAGGCCATGGCAGATCTGAGTCAGAGGTTGCCAAGTTGTAGCACCGATCTGTCCGATTCCCCTCTTAAGTGGGGCTGTATGAGTGAGCCGATGTCCCTTTGGTTTGCTCTCCAGTTTGTCCATTCCCACGGGGGACAGAGGTACGCTGAGCTGAGCAGACCTGCACCAGAGCACGTGGCCTGGCTCCTGTTTTTACACAAAACTTGTCCGTTCTGTAATTTAGCAGCTAAACATATTGCAGTGTGTTCCGTGTGACAGGATTCTGTTTATGTTTCCCACATCGCTGATGTTTATTATACCGAGAAATAACAGGTTTGCATGAAATGAATGATCATTATGTACCAAAAAAATAAGACCTTTGGGTTGTGCGGCGTAACGTAATACAATATTTTTAAGGAAAACATTTATTTGGAAGAATTGAGGTCCGTTTAATTAAATTCCTGCCATCAGACATGGGCTGCCCTGACCAGGAGAAGTGCTGAGGCGAGCAAAACGAGGTCATTGTGGTGTTAGGTTAAGGAGCTGGTTTTTAACACTGAGCATGTCCTAACGCAACAAGTACCGGCGTCGCTTATCGGAGTGTTTATGATGCCTTAGGGTGCTTCTGACCTTGTCGTAGAACTCGTGGAGGCGTACGGTCTTGTCGAGTTTCACTCTGGCCTCCTCCACTCTCTGAGAGAAGTCGTGCAGCTGAACCCAGAAGGAGCGCACCTTCACCTCGTACACCTGCAGCTCGGCAGAGGAGACGTCTTCCCATCGCTCCAAGCGCTGTAAAAGGGCTTCTCCACGCTTACAATGATCCTACACACACACACACACACAGATTAAATAAAACAAACATACATTTATAGTGATGGGATTTTAGCAGACCCCTTATCCAGACCCAGGCTGTTGTGGGTTAAGGACCCTGCTCAAGGACCCAACAGTGGCAGCTTGGGATTTGTGTCAGGGTGGGATTTGATCCCTGGCCCTTCTGGTCAGTAGTCCAGTACCATAACCACTAGACCACCACATTCCCAAACTTAATATGTGATTTATAACACTAATGTCCATTTCTGTCGTAGAATAACTTACATAAGCAGCAGCGTAGAAATCTCTGAAGAGAGCTTGTTTATGCCGTAGCTGCTCCAGAGAATCTTCCAACTCCTCCAGAGTCTGCAGTCCACTCTCACCGACCTCAGCGATCCACTGACTGACCTAAGAAAGACAAGACATGACACGCACACACACAGGAAACAGCATCAATAACCTTATTCACCACCAAACCTAAACTAACAAAGCTGTGGGACAACAATTGAAGGAGACAGACAGAGTGAGGATTACTGAGCTTTAGCAGCACTGCTCAGGGACGTTCATCAGTGCAGGACGTCAGTCTGTACGACATCCATCACATCTAACAGCCAAATCACTCTCCCTTTTGGCTGCTGATCAATGAATGTAAGAGTGGTGAAAGCATGAGTGCACTCTGATTGTATTTGGTGATTTATTCAATGGAACTTAAAGCATCATGTATTCAGGCAGGCACTCACATCACATCACATGCTGTATTATTAGAGTACAGGGAGACGGGGCAGGCGGGGGGGGGGGACACTGCCCCCGCTGTTACTAGCAATGGCACAGACATCATGCTTGTAACGGCTGCATTTGCAAACTCACCAATCGCTGTCACAGAGTTTTTATGTGCACATCATAATCTTAAAACTTTAATATTAAATCATTAAATTCTTAATTTTCTAGGGAATATACTGTGTTTCAGAGTCTAAACAAAGTGCTGTTAATTCTGGGGTTGCCAGATCCAGCAAGAAAAACAAAACAAAACACTGCAGTCAGTGGAAAAAGAGCCCAAGTAAAGATAAGTCTTTAGAACGTGCAGATCTGGCAACCGTGTTGGTCAGACTTCCATGCATGCACAGAATGAAAACGACTGAAGTCAGGTAGCTATTATACATGCTATGAGTAATCGAGTAAAAGACTGCTTATAATCAGAAAACTGCTGAAATCGGACTGTGATCAGATTCAGTGCATGTCAACACACTCAGTAGTTGTGTTATCATCAAAACCGACTCCAGTGATCTGCTGCAGCATCAAACGTACTGCAGGCTGCTCCTGAACTGCACTGCTGCACCAGCTGTACCCCTGAGGAGCCGAGCTATTGCTTTAAAATAATAGCTGAAGAAACTGTTGCAAGGCAAAAAGCTAAAACAAACTGTGGCTCTGACCTCTTTGAAGCCTTCTTCCAAACTCTTAAACTCCATGACGAACTCCAGCTCCTGAGTGCACTTGTTGGAGAGCATCACCAGTTTATGGACCAGCTCATCGACCTGGTTGTACAGCCCGCTCACGCCCTCGATAGCATCTCTGTAACGAAAACACACACAGGACTGATGATGGTTAGGATAAAACAGACTCTGTACCACTTTTCCAATTCTGTAAAAGTAAAAGTTGGTATTGGAATCCAGTAGAAGAGATTAAAGTTCCTCCAGAATCTGCATCAGTGAGAGCATAAGAATGAGTTTAAGGTTAAATCTGCCTGGCACTCCTATATGTGCACTGTGTGTGTGTGTGTGTGTGTGTGTCCTTTCTGAACAGTAGTGAACCATAAGAACAGAGCTGTAACTCGGTGACTGTACACATGGGTTTAGTGACAGAGGTTGATGACTAAGTGCTGATTTCATCCCTGCTGTAGCTCAGGAACACAATGAGGGATTGTATTCAGGTTCCGTTTCCTCACTCAGTGCTCACTAAGAGAACAGTCTTGAGGTTTCCTCACTTTAAATCACAAACGTCAACCGACTACAACGTCAAATCCATCCATCTCCAGCCATTCATCACAGCTATCCATGCTCTGCCCAAATGCAGCCATGCAGTGGTAGGATCAGGCTCTGGATCACGGTTTATACTGGAACACCACACCTTAGAGTCATCCTGCTCAAGCACGCACACACACACACACACACACACACACTAACCGCAACACTACTGCAAAAAATAAACATACACACTCAAACCAATCTGTCAAAACATTAAATACACAAGTGTCTTAACAAAAAGTCTTAACTGTGTTTTTTTAAAAGTTCATTCTTAAGAAAAAAAGTTACGAAACATCATACTCCTCAAATTACTTTTTAGGAATTATCTCATTTTTTCTTAACTCTTTTCTGAAGAACAATTCTAAGAACGAGTGGTATTCTTGAAACCGTTACGTTCTTAACCTTACGAAGCCTCAGGCTCATCTTAGGCTGTAAGAGCTGACACGGCAAGGATCGAAATTGTAAACTTTTGGCTGTCAAACTTTCAACAAACAGCATTTGAGTGAGCATTCTTATGAACTCTGCAGCCCCGGTGTGTAACTAGGTTTCGGTCGGTGTTGCACGTTAATGCATCCTGGTGCCATCACTCCTCTGCTACCTGACTGCACTCACATGTCCATTTGTAGGAGTTTTGATGGTGGACAGGGGTTGGCATGGTGAGCATTCTGACACTGTACAGTTGGCAGGGTGTGTTTGTGTGTAACACTTATGGAATCTGTTGGACCCTGGCCTGTGTGTCAGACTGCCAGCTCGTGGGTCTGATTCAGCTTCTACATGTTTCTACACCATAATAACAGCACTTCAGTTCAACAGTTTGACGAAGAAAGGCAGCAAGGTCCTCAGGTCTGCACGTGCTTTCCTGGAGATTAAACGGCTGTATGCTAGACTTTCTACCTATGCGCTGCTTTTGTGTTTCTTTTATCCTCTGATCCTGATGAGATGAAAGTGTTTAAGCTAGCAGAGACAAAAGCAGAGACGCTGGGCTTATCTGCTCCTAACGCTGACATTACTAACTAATTAGTCATAAGGCACACTGTGTGTTTCGAACTGAAGCATATCATAACAGATCTCACACTCACACACACACAGCTTCTCAACAAGCATCAGATATCAAAGGCATTCCAGGGAGAGATAGAGCATGGTTGGCTGATAAGAAGCTGTTCGCTCATTCACACTAACCCCCCCCATCCCACTACACAGAATGTCACAGCAAATACAAATCAATCCGACTCCAGCTAACTAACAACTAGCAGCAGCAACACAGAAATAACTAGACAGAGAGAGAGGAACCAAGGAACCAAGGTGAAGTTTTGACCTCAGGGCTAAAAATTCTCTCTCTGTCTCACACACACTCTCGCACACACACTTTCGCACACACAGAGAACAGGGTTTCTATTTCACACAACGCATGAAAGACTGAACATAAACTGTCAGGCAAAGACAAAGAGACAAAAGCAAAGTGCATAAAGAAGCAAGAGTTATGGCTCCTTTCACGGTCTCTAACGCAGTGACCCCGAAATCCTCCAGCACACACACAGGAGCCACACATGCACCTGAGATCACCCACTGACGGCCTTTTTGAGCAACGAGGAACAAGTTCTGTTCCGGTTTGCACCCTGATTTTGCCCTCTATTGATGGCGGGTGATTGGATACGATCCTGGGCCGATTTGCTGAACAGCACCAAGGTTCTGAACGTAACCAGCTTAAGAACCAGGCTTAATTTGATCGAAAGTGTATTTTTATCTTTAGGCCATGCAGAGTGTGCAGCAACAGACTGCACATATTCACACGGGTACTAGGCACACTCTTACCACTGCATACGTTTGGCAGACAGCCCTGGTTACATTTACAGTGGAACCTCAGAATTCGAATGTTGGTTCCGGACAGATGTTTGAATTCGGATTTGCTGAAGTCTGCATCCAGTTCATTTCAGACTAACCCTGAGGCTGGGTCCTGTGTGTACAGGTGTTACTGAAGTTCTTCTTTGAATTTGGGGGCAAACATGTGTTATGATGTAAACATTGCAGGGATATAAATAGTTTCTAATGGATGCAGCTGTTTCATTTAAGGAGATGATATCGATATGGAGTTGTGCCATGGCTCATGCTGCTGTCCTGTAACACTAAAAAGACTCGAGCACAGACACGGCCATCCGTCAGTCCTCAGCAGCAGTAGTGCTCGAGTGTAAGCAGCGTCTGCTCTCTCCCGGTCCCACACCGAGCAGGCTTCCGTATGACTAACTCGTTTAACCTTCTAACTGGTTTAACCTCACTTTTTCAGTGCTTGTGCACACACTTTTAGGGATCTGGAGAACCTACCAACCCACAAAGTGTCAAATCAGTCACTTATTAGTGCGTGGTTTGGGCCTAGAAAGCATGATTTCATTAGGAAACAGGCTGTGCTATAACACTCTTCCTCACCTGTAGTCGTTTGTGAGGCTGACACTGGTCTCCTCTTTTCGGAGGCGGGACAGAGCGGCTCCTCCCTCCAGCTGCAGACGAACCAGCCTGCTGTCTTCAAGCACGCTCTTCATCAGCTCCTTAGACCTGCACAGTAAAGCCTGTGCCTCCTGCAGCACACACACAGTCCCTTAGCATTTCCTTGCCACTGTCACCTTAGGTTTGCTCAGTTTGGGATTGGCCCTAGATATAATAAAGTAATCTAAAATAGCAAAGCTGCTTTTGAGACAATGGCCTGTAGAAATAACTCTGACTTGATTATATCTGATACAGCAGAACCTCAGAATTGGAGCTCCATGGTGTCCAGAAGGCCGTTTGAGTCAAAAGTCAGAATCAAATTTCCACATATGAACTAATATAAACGGGATTAATCCGATTTAGGTTCCAAACCTCCAAATGATTGTTTTTACACCGATATTTGTATATAATTAATGATTGAAAGAATGAATAAAGCAGAGGAACGTAATACAATAATAATAATCAATAAATACATGAAATAAAGTGAAACCTTATAGCCATTGAGGTGAACGCAGCTTCGGTTTAATCTATCCGTGTGTGTTTTGAAATGTGTGGTATGTGCGCCGTTTCCCATTAATCAGAGAAAGGAGGAAACTTTCAGCCTGTGCATTCTCTCTAGATGCTTCTACAGATACAAACAATCCCAAACAGAGCCTGCCGTGTTCAAAGAACAGAATGTACAACGACAACGGAAAACATGACCAAATCAGCTTCAGCATTTCAGCAGGTCATAAAAGCTCCTACTGTAACATATAATCACTCTTAATTACTAATGATAGTGTTTCAGGACGCTCTACCAGGAAAAGCAAGAGCACCAACAGGAGGACTGACTCAGGCTAGTAAATAAATGAAAGGAGCTTGCAATAAATAATAAGAGTTATGATTTATGTGAGGAATATGACTATGAGGAACTGTAGAAGGTAAATGATCCACTTATGCTGCTATCTGGAGGAGTTTGAGCTGGGAGGGATCCTCTTTAAACACTAAGCATTAGCCAAGAGAGGTCCCCGATCCCATCCCGCCAATCCTTCGACATTAAAGAGCTTTTAGTGAAATTCAAACACGGACCCTCCTACACAACCCTCACGGGGGTTCAGCTCGTCTCATTTCAGCCTTTCACTGAGTGGGGTGTCCTTCAGCGACCTCCAGCGTAACCCTGCAGTACCACACACGGCACTAGGGGGCACTGAGTGGAACAGGGCACTCAGGATTAACGCCCTCTGTCTCAGAGCTGGGACAAGATTTTGGTAATAACACATTTCCCCCCCCTCACCCAAGGCTCTGAGCTGTCAAGAGGAAATCCTGCAAGCTGTGAGATTTTGAGATCTGGGGACTTCGGAGGTCAGGTCAACACCTTGCACTCGAGTTATAAAATCCTTTTGTAAAGAGTGTTTTAGGCCAGGAGTTCCCACATTATAATATATAATATATAAAACAGACTGCGCTGTACCTCTGCAGTGGGAGGCAGACCTGCAGACTCCAGAGTGCTTATAGTGCTTTGCAGAAGACTTGCGGCGTCCTCACAATGGCTCATCAACTGCTCGACCCTCTGAAAGAAACAACAGTTCCACTGCACTGATTCAGCCATACTAACGCACTGTCTTTCAAAGCTCTTTTCCTTCATTGAGGGAGTTACACGCCGCCGGTGACCTCACCATCCTGAAACTCATCCAGCTGGAATGGGAGAAACCGAAGGTGCCGTCAAACTCGGTGGGGAGCTGAGAAATATCGACGTGCTTATGGAGAGACTTCAGAGAGGTTAGCAGCTCCACCTAAAACACACGGGGGAAAGGGAACGGATCAAGCCAGCAAAACAGCCTCCCACTTTTATTAGGGTTAAATGAATCCGTGCTCTGCTCCGCAGTAATACTCTGCTATTTAAATCCCCTGTTTACAATCTATATTGACGAAATGTGTATGCGCTCGCTTCACTGTTCCAAACTCAATCTGAAAACTGGTATGCTGTTTATGGGCAACATTTTCATTTCTATTAATATTAAAGATTAAAAATGATATGTACTAATGCTTGAATGTATCCAAAACAGCCTGAATGGCTCTGGATTCTGCAGCTGTACCTAAGCATTCGCTGTAAACTGAACGTAACGCATTGAAATAGCAATAACAGTGTTAAGTGCGAGTCCATAAAGTGCAAGACTCTCTTTATATAAACGACTCTTTATAAGGAAATACTATGCTGTAGGAAGCTTGAGCTCAGAAAATGAACAAGACTGCAGTGAGGGTAACTAAACCCGACGATCAAGTGCATTAGTCCAGTCTCTGAAGGGCTGATGTAGAGTATGGTGTTCTCATTTACATAAAAACTTAAATACATCAGTGTAACCCAGAACAAACGTGTGTTTAGATGCTTTAAAACGAGCCTTATATGTTAAACCCATTCTTGACTCAATTTCTGGAAATACCCAGTACTTATGCTGCTCTGTTTCACATTCAGAAAACACACACTATTAAGCGACTGCACTGCAGCACTGTTTGGATATAAACATTATAATAACCAGTTGTTTAAATATCTGTGTGTGTGTGTGTTACCTGAACGTAGGTGGGCTTCTCCGTGCGTAAGGCCAGATCTTTATCGGCCAGTAAGAGGACAGAGTGAATACAGCCAGGCTTGGCCTCCTGTGTGCACAACAAGTACAAACATCACAAACTACAACTTCTACTTACAAGACAGATATACTGACACAGAACGTCACACATGCTGTAGGACTGACGTTCCAAAGTGTTACAGGTAACAACAAATAATAAAGAACACAGTTCAAGTTGTGTAGTCTGAGCACATCTTCTAAATCCGACCGGAATTTCTCACTTAACAAACGTTTTAGACTTGTTGTGTCATGACTTCAGCCTTTTAGACCAGAGGCCTTCCTGTGAGAGAGTCAATTGTGGGAGTTTTGCAGTGTGAAAGCATGGCTTGCTTTGAGATTAGGCACCAGCACTGGCACTACCACGTCTACAAAGAAATGCTACCAGGGTGCTTGATATTAAAAAGCGTTTTGCCGTGCCAGCATGCAGTCAGGATGCAGTAGGGACGAGATGCCCGTCATGGGATGGGGGGATTTTAAAGGTGAATTAATTATGGACTAACCAACGGCCCTATTTCAGTAGGCTTTGTCATACCACTCATGTTCTTCACATGTTCCTGGAGTTATTTTGTTCTCATAAAGTATTTGGCCAAGTCAGGTTTATTTCTATAGCGCTTTTTCTTTACAGGGGAGCTTCGTCTCAAAGCAGCTTTACAATTTTAGATTACCTTCTAATATCTAAAGCCAATCATAAACTGAGCCTAGGGCGACAGTGGCAAGGAAGATCTCTAAACATTATAAGGAAGAAACCTTGTAAGGACCAAGCCTCAAAAAGGGAGCCGACTTCCACTCCATCAGAGTTACATTTGTTACTTCCTGGTTTTCCTGCCCTGCACACGCCCGATTCATATGCCTGCCCTGTCAGGACTCGAGTCTTTGTCCTCGAGAGAGTGAACAAAGGCCAAAATGATAAACGGGGGTATGGCCGGGGACAGAAAGACTCTCCAGGGGCACGTATGCAAACAAGACCCCGTCTTTAATGGCACTCCTGCTTTAATCGGTGATGCACCGGATTCCATGTTCCAGAGTAAAAGCTGGAACGTTTACTTAAGATAAAGTTCCAGAATGAAAATCTTCAACAGAGGGAGGAAAATATTGGAGATAAGAACAAAATCCATCATGTGATCATCTGTCATTTCACGACTGTTTCCCAAGATGCTTCGTAATTAAAGTACAACTAATAACTTCGGTCTAAGCCGAGCCACTTCATCCTACGTACTTAAGATCAACGCGCAGACACGGGCTGGAAATAAGAACGCAACAAAATACAAACCCAACACGTGCACCCTTATAAGCCTTTAACACTGAACGGGTGTTCCTGTCTTAATCAGCAAAGTGCAGTGTTCTGCTATCTCACGTGGTTCTAAGACCAGACCCACCAAAACTGTACATTCCTACGCATGTGACGGAAGAGCCTCTGACTTTTCGGGTAAAGGAAACACTGACTGGAAAGACAGACACACAAAAAATCATGAGGATCATAGCTACTATGCTGTACACCTATTAATTTAGGGCCTTACTTATGCTATGCTATGCTACATGTAGCTATCTGGAGTCACAGGGGAATGTCTTATTTGAGATTAAAGACTTCTGTATCCTTCTAAACGCCTCAAAAACCGAAAAAGAAAAAGGAACGGCAATTGTTAAAGTCAGCAATCTCTAAGATTTACTGTTATTAGAACGTTTCCGAGCCGCTCATAAACCCAAACAAACTATTACTAACCTTTTCATCTACTTGCACTTAAGGTAAAGTTAGAAATAAAAGCCACTGAGTGCGAGCTAGATTCTGACACCAAATAACAAGCCCTTCTTATACAATAATCTCCACATTCATGGCCATCGTACGAAGTTTTTATTACGTTTTTATTGAATGAAGCAACAACCAAGACTAACTCAATATCAGCGCTGCTCCAATGGCATACAAGCACAACATTACTACTTAAAATAGGATCTGAGACATTTGCTGGAAGAGGAAAGGATTACTTATTTCAATAGAATGCACACCTTTTATTTGCACAGAGCTCTTCAGTGTTGGATGTGCTAACCCCTTTTAATACGCGTTACAAACTGTGAATAAACCTCACTAGACTGATACAGGGCCATGTGGAATCCCCCTGCAGGCCTGACCCTGTGAGAGCCACGTAGGACATAAACCAGCGTCTGCAGCAGTGCAGGAGGTCCTTTCTTCATCTGGCCACAGTCGGGTGTGGTCACAGAGGCCTCGGGGTTACAGTGAGGTCACTTCAAACAGACTGCAATAAGCGGTTCGCTCTGGACCAGCCTTAGGTCTGCATGGCTTAGTGCTGAGAAAGGTAAAGGCGAGGACTGATCAAACCATGCGAGTCTCACCTGCAGGACGTCGAAGGTTCTGAAGAGAGCAGGGACAGGTGGGAACTTGCGCGCATCCACTAACACAGTTAGACCCAGCGCTCGTACCTCATTCCTAAAAACCGCACACAGAGTGGAGTGCTGTGAGTACGCAGGGGGGAGTGTACATTAGCAAACATTCAGCCCAAACTTGTGGACAAAGGTTCATGTCTGAACGTTCATGGGGAACAGAAGGAGTTACACTAATGGGACCAGAGCCTGGACCTGAACTTAGGATGACGAGGCCATGTAATTCCAAAAACATTACAGCCTCGCACCTGGCCAATCACAAATCATCTCTGAGGTTATTGGGAGGGGCTTCCTTAATTTCCATGAATTCCAAGGATTGTTTTTATTTGTTACCTGATTTTCTTAAACTGAAATTTCAAGACCCAACTTTTTTGCTGAGAGAAATTTCACCAAAAAACACAATTTCAAACACTTTTTTTGCCAAACATCATAAATTCAGGTTCAGGTGACACTGAGCGTGTTTACATGCACTTAATAATCAGATCGCAGTCGGATTTCTGCAGGTATCTGATTATTTGAGTGCTCATGCTCCCATCTACAGACCAGATAAAGAAATCCCATAAAGAGAGCTGGATTTAGTTCAGTAATAGGATTACTCACAGCATGTACACCAGTTACCCGATTATAATCTTTGTTTTCAGTTTTCCCCCACGGTTGCCAGGTCTGCTTATTCTAAAGACTTGGCTTTATTTTCCCTCTTTTTCCATTGATTTAAGGATTTTTTTCTCTCTCTTGCTGGATCTGGCAACCCTGGAATTAACCGCACCATGGAACTGACAGCTACCGAACAATTTGTGGAGACTCTGAAACGAAGTATAGACTCAAGAAAACGAAGGATTTGAGTATTTAATATTAAAGTTTGATGTTTACGTCACATATTTCTGTGAAATGATTTCCTGGTTGCAAAGCAGAAATCTGACTTTGTGCAGTTATCGGATTACTATGTGCATGTAATGAAAAGATTTATTACAATCTCTACACTAGAAGTCAGCCATGCTGCAGAGCTTTGGATCCGTTACAGAACACGCCCTAATACCTGAGGATGGAGTAGAAGTAGACCATGATGCGCAGAAGCTCACTGCTGTTGCAGTCTGGGTTTAACCACGCGCTGTTTCTCGTCGTCGCGGTTACGAGGGCACGACCCGACTTGTCTCGCGTCCCTACAGACAAAGCAGCGTGATCAATTTGAATTAAGGCATCATGTTAATTAATCATCCAGGTGACCTTATAGACAGCAGCTCGTACGTCTGTATCTAAAGCTCCGCCCCAGCTGCGGTTACTCACCGGGCAGGCAGAGCACCCCCGAGCTCAGGACATCAGGGTTAATGTGACGGGCCTCAGTTAGAACAGGTTTGCTCCTGACACACACATCCAATGCTGCTACAGGATCCTGGAGGTTCGCTGCTGAGGGACGCGACTCGAATTCTTCCTGGATGGAACCTAGAAGGTGCGTAAGTACTTTAGTGAAGTACTAACCACATTTAAAATGATTATACAAACTAAGGTCTGATGCGCACTAAGAAATGCTGTTACTAAAAATAAAATACCAATATATTAACCTAAAATAACATTTTTCTTCAAGTGACAAACATTTGGAAGTTGGCTGAATAAATAAATAAGCCTGTTTTTGTTGTTTCCTTATTTTCGACAGGCCTATGATGGAGAAAGTACACTCTGATGGAGCATAAATCATCTCACTAAACGATTTAGGCCTGGCTTTCTTAACCTGTGGTTCATGGACCCCTTGGTTGTTAGAGGGTGTATAACCCTAACTCTAACCCAAGTACACCGGCTGCTCTTATACAGTGCCCTCCATAATTATTGGCACCCCTGGTTAAGATGTGTTCTTTAGCTTCTAATACATTGAGTTTTCTTCTAAATAATATAGGACCACGATGGAAAAAAGAGTAAAATCCAACCTTTAACTCAAGTGCATTTATTCAGTAGGAAAAAAATCCCACATTAAGAAATAATTGTTTAACATCAAATAATGTGTGCCACAATTAATAGCACCCCTGATGTTAATACTTTGTACAACCCCCTTTTGTCAACAAAACAGCACCTAATCTTCTCCTATAATGTTTCACAAGATGGGTGAACACAGAAAGAGGGATCTTCGACCATTCCTCTTTGCACAATCTCTCTAAATCATCCAGCGACCTGGGTCCTCTCCTCTGCACTCTCCTCTTCAGCTCACCCCACAGGTTTTCAATGGGGTTGAGGTCTGGGGACTGAGATGGCCATGGGAGGAGCTTGATTCTGTGTGTGGTCAAACCATTTCTGTGTAAGATCTTGCCATATGTTAGGGTCATTATCTTGCTGAAAGACCGAGTGACGACCCATCCTCAGCTTTCGGGCAGAAGCCACCAGATTTTGTTTTAAAATGTCCTGGTATTTCAAAGCATTCATGATGCCATGCACCCTAACAAGGTTCCCTGGACCTTTGGAAGAGAAGCAGGCCCACAGCATCACTGATCTTCCCCCGTATTTCACAGTGGGCATGAGGTGCTTTTCTGCATACTCAGCTCTTGTGTTACACCAGACCCACTTACAGCATTTGTTGCGAAAAAGCTCTATCTTTGTTTCATCTGACCAAAGCACACGGTCCCAGTTGAAGTTCCAGTACTGCTTCGCAAACTCCAAACATTTTCGTTTATGATTGTGAGTGAGAAAAGGTTTTTCCGTGCATGCCTCCCAAACAGCTTGTTGGCGTGTAGATAGCGCCTGATGGTTGTTTTGGAGACTTCGTGACCCCAAGATGCTAACATTTGTTGCAGTTCTGGAACAGTGAGCTTTGGAGAACTTTTTATTTCTCTTATCATCCTCCTCACTGTGCGTGGTGGCAAAATAATCTTGCGTCCTCGTCCAGACTTGTTTACCACTGTCCCAGTTGTTTTAAACTTCTTAATTCCTCTGACAGTAGATATGGACAAGTGTAGGCGAGTTGCTATTTTCTTGTAGCCATTGCCTGACTTGTGAAGGTCAACACACATCTGCCTTACTTGATGCTATGTTCCTTTGTCTTTCCCATGTTGAAGAGAAATGGCCTCTGTGTCACATCATAATTATACCCCAGGGAAACAGGAAGTTGTGAATTGCTAATTAAATGTTCCTACATACTCTGATTAACTTCGTAAACTACTGTAGAAGTGACAGAAATTCTTTAATTACATTTATTTCCTAAGAATTGTTAGGGGTGCCAATAATTGTGGAACAGGTGATTTTAGGAAGAATAATTATTTCTTAGTCAGGGATTTTATTTTCCCCCTTAAACTTCACTTGAGTTAAAGGTTACATTTTTCTAAAATTTTCAGTGGAAGAGTATGTTTCCACAATAAAAACTCAATTTATTAGAAGCTAAAGAACACATCATAACCATGGGTGCCAATAATTATGGAGGGCACTGTAATTAGTGACTTTTTCTATTTAAATGACAAAAATGGCAGAAAATCAAGCAAAATCAGGCATACAGCCATGTAATCAGGAGTGTTTGGCACAGAATTAAACCTGACATTCAAGCCAGTGACTCTTATGAATGGAGAACATACCACTAGAGGTCAGATGATCGGTTTCTGGTACCCTTTGTGTAAATGCCATCTTGTAATCACACCGACTGAACGAGATTTAGCTCGGATAATTCTATTTAGCTTCGAATCTCCTAAGGTTATTAACATACCACGCTCACAAAGCCAAGAAATCACGGAGCCGAGACGTGCGAAGCTATTGGAACCATAATCCCTGCAGGACTGCCACTTAAAGAAACCAGAAAGCAGATTACATTCCACTGTCTGATTCCTACCCACTGGGCAGGCTGACGTTTCATTATGGTACGTGCCTTCAGTGCTGCCTTCCTGAAACAGTACAGATCACATCAGACTCGGCAGCGGTCAGTCTTAATGCGGTGTTAAACATTTTAGCAGCTAATGTTCACTCCTAAGCTCGGCGCCTCCCTATTATTAAGGAAATGAACCGAAATGTGCCACTGGCACGGCCTCACTGATCCCACGGCTGATTCTACACGTCATCTGCTTTAGGAGCGTTAGACCAAAAGGGAATTTTTATCCTCCATGATCTCGGACAGCAGCATAAACACTGCAGTTTTGTTTTTTCCCCCCACACTTCTCATAAACTGAAGTGCTCCTTCATAGCAGAAGATGTTTGACCTACAGCAGAGGTGCTGCTAAACAAAGCCTCGTGCTCGTAAACCTCACCGACAAATAAAGAAAGCAGGCGTGCATCATCCTGAGATGTAATCAGACAGAAACCATAAGGGTTAGAGCACAGGCCGGTTCCCAAAGGGAATGGAATATTAAATATATAACAGCAGTGCGTTTGACAAATCTTTCACTCTTTTCCTTCTCTGCCTGTTATTTCCACTGAACACATGCTTCAGGAAAGCCAAGAGCTCCAGGCTTTGGCAGAGACCTCTGAGAAGAGTCGGAGCAGGATAAGGTTTCATATTTCTGCCCGGTCTGTCTGAAAGGCAAATCTGCCAAATCCATTGCTCCTGTGTCCTTTATCCTCCATCCAAGCTCCCAGTTTTTCCTTGTTTTCATTTCCAAGATGAAGCTGTTGTTGGTACATTATTGCTTATGAATTCATTTAAATGCAGAATTCCTATAACAGACATGACTTGAGAAATGTGTGTGCATGTTTTGTAACGTTATGTCTGTAATGCAGCGTCAATAAATCTCAGCACTGTACTAACTAATAGTGTGAAGCCGCTCTGATATCGTTCAGACCTTTCACTGGATGTGTATAGGTGTTAATCCCCCATACCCTTCCCCATCTGCCCAGCTCATCAACTCCAGTCGCAGGTTGTATAGTCATCATGCCCTCTTTAACAGCAGAGGCGCCCCATCACAGCTACAAACCACTTTCCAAGGGTGAGTATTCTTTTGCTTGTGCAAAGCACTTTGTGAAACGTTGTTTGAAAAAGTGCTATATGAATAAAGCTTATTATTATATTATTATTATTATTATTCAGGCACTGGATGCACGCACACACACACACACACACCCCCTGATGTAAGTGCATGCACACACAGCCATAAACGTGCAGGTATTTAGGGACAGGGCTGGACAGATGTGATGATAACCCCACTTATCCTGGTCAGGGCCGAGCCGGGGGATGATGATGCTCCTTAACGTCGTAAAGTCTGGACTGCTTAAGGTCAGATAAGGGAACTGATAGAGGGATAAGTGCTGTGAAAACGCTGAGCAATCAGGACGCTGTACTAAACATTTTAACGGCTATTGTTTGCTCCTAAACTTGCAGTGGACATAATTACAGCCCCGGCCCCGATAAAGCCAAGCAAGTCTAACAATGGAAATGATGTGTAAAGCACCAAACTACTCATTACAGCATTCAGCAACCAACCCACAACTAACAAAGACATTATCACTGGTCCTCAAAGCACCTCAACACTAATAATCGGATAACCAGAGGACAGGGAGATGAGGGAAAGGAGTTAGTCCACTAGGTCACTTTATTAGGTACACCTGTTCAACTGCTAGCTAACGCAACTGCTAGTTATCTAATCGGCCAATCACACGGCAGGGACTCTGCGCATTCAGGCAGGTAAAATGATCGAGACGAGTCCAAACTGAGCATCAGACTGGGGAAGACAGGTGATGTAAGTGACTTTGAACGAGGCATGGCTGTTGGTGCTTATACTTCAGGAACAGCTGATCTAGTGGGATTTCGCAGAGAACGGTCTGAAAAAGATCTAGGGAGGGCAGTTCTGTGGGTGAAAATGCCTCGCTGATGCCAGAGATCAGAGCAGAATAAGAAGAATTGGACACGGGAAAGTAAGAAATCCAACAATCTAACGGAGCCGGAGTCTACTGACAGGACCGGAGGCGAAAACAGTTCCCTATCCAAAATGAAAGATATTAAAACCCGCAAACCAAACAGAGTCGGCGCACTGCTCGTACCCCGTCCCTCTCTCCAGCTCTCTCTGTTTCCACTTCAGATGAGTCACTCTCAGGCTGAATTTGAAAACAAACCGGCTAGAGGCTGGATATGACCGGTGATGAGTCCTGTCCTCATAAACCACCTAGTTTAAGTAGAAACAGACCCCGGTCTTTCTTCCCTTCCTTTCAGACTTTTGCATAATAGTGGCTGAAAAGAATGGTTCTCTTTTAGGCTGTAACTCAGACCATTTGGGAGCCATTTGTAGGCTGTCACTGGGCTGCCTTTTGAGGTTCCTGTGCATTAACAAGGACTGATGCTGAGGACCTGCCACTGAATGCTCGTAATAACAATCCAACAATGGACAGCTGACTCTTTCTCAGACGAAAAAAAAAGAACATGTACATTAAGGCCGTCCTTCACACCGAGTCCGCTGTGTAAGACGTTTAATCGGTTAAGCTTCCTGCACTCATCTTGCGTGTGCTTTTTTTTTTTAAGATGTGAAAAAGACACCTTAAAAGACACATTAAGAGAAGAAATTAAAGAAGGCAAAAGCAGGGAGACTTCAGAGCCTGTAGACAAAAAACAGAGCGCACTTTGTGTGAAAGTAACACTATGTTAAAAACCTAATTGTTTTTTTTAGTCCATAAAAATCACAGTGGGTGTGAAAAGGCCTTAAAGCAGATATTATAAATAAAATAAATAAACTAGAAGAGGAGAGGAACTTGAAGTATAACGCATAAAAATGACACACAGAGGTGCAGTAATAATAAATAACTGAAGCACAAACCAAACACTGTAGGTCATTAATGTAAACAATCTACCTTGCTGCTGCTGCTGAAGCGGCTCCGGGTGGGTTTCCAGCTGTGTGCCGTTAGCAGGAGACGCCGGCTCATCCTCTGTCTCGGCCATCTCTGTCCCTTCAGCTACAGGGGTGCTTTCCACCGGCGCGTCCTGAGTGTGGGCGCTGCCATCTGCGTTTGGCACGTCTGATATCAGCACGGGACGGATTTCGGGCTCTGTTCTGATTTTGGAGTCACTAAACTCCGCGTCCGCCAGCTCGTTCTCGGTGAGGGAGGATCGCGTGACGCCGGCCTCGTCTGCTCCTTTGGGCTCTGTGTGCAGAACCGTCCCCGCCCCGGACTCTGTCTCACTGCTACCTCCCTGCTCCTCTTGCCCTGTCTCAGACCGGCTTACGTCCGTCTCTCGCTGCTCCTTCTCTACCTCACACTCGCTCCGGTTCTGATCACCCTGCTCTGCCCCCTCCTGCCCTGGCCCTGCCGTAACCTGAGTCTCAGCACGGACAATGGTCCAGTCTACCGGCTCCCCGAGGGGCCCTACTGACCCAGGGCTGCCCTCCTCGGCGTCACAGGAGCTCTTACCGCAGGCACCGTTCTCAGATTCAGTGGGCACCTCTGCCTCACCCCTACCCCTGACAGAAGCTGGAACGAGTTGACCTATTCCATCCACACTTTCACCTCCCTGCTCATCCGTAACACCGGCGCTTGCTTTCATAATCTGGTCTGACCAGTCCTGACTGGAACGAGCTGGTGTTATGGAATCACATGAAGCACACTTGTTTAAATCGGCGTCTGGTTTAAAGTCTGTTTTTGAGCGGCAGGCTGACTGCTCAGGCACACACTGGTTGTCAGGCACATGCTCAGGCGGCGAGGCGGCGGACGGGGCTGTACCTTTAGAGACGGGCTGGCTGCGGTGGATCTCCTGACGATGACTGGGAGGCTGAAACGGCTCTGTGAGGTCCTCGCCGCTCTGAGAGGGGGCGCTGTTTATCCCAGAGCTGTGTGAGGCCTTATGGGGGCCCTGTGCTGGCCCTGTAGTCCGTGGTGGGTGCAGGTTTCGGTAATCCGTGCTTATGGACTGGGTCAGCGAGCCTTTCTGCGGGGAAAGCTGCGCTAAGGGGAGCTCCGCGAGCTCCACGTATTCTCCTTCCGAGTCGTCGGCGGCGCTGCTCCTCCCGCTGCTGTCCTCCCTGCACTGCTGCTCCATCCAGACGCGCCGCTTGGGCTGCTCTCCGGCCAGACCCTCCTCGACGTTCCCGTCACCGAGGACATGCTGGCTCGCTTGTGGAGGTCTGCTGATGAACTCGGGATGCACCACATCCTCCCACGGAACCCTGAATACGTTATTATCGGCGGACAGGAGGCAGCTCCGCAGCTCGGGCCGCCCGTCCCCGGCTCTGTCCCGGTTGATGGAGTCCAGCCAGGCCATGCTGAATAGCGTGGAGTGAGCTAACTGGGAGATCTGCAGCTCCTCCACATGCTGCCCGCTCGCCGACAGGCACTTCAGGGAGACGCCCGGTGAGTGCTTGGGCGACGCCGCTACCTGCAGATAGAAGTCGCCGGGCTGAAGGATGCGCCTGTCCAAGGAGGACAACTGAATTACGATCTTCTCATGGATGCACAGAGGCCAGCCCTCATGGCGGAACAGGAACCCGCAATATGGAAACTGCAGAGAGACAAAGAGGTACTAGCTCCAAAACGTGTTTACATGCTTCACTGTGCCATCAGCCTTATGCTGCCACATTTATTCGGACGGCTGTTTTACTGCTTATGCAATGTTGTAAAATATCAGCAGTATTATTAATCATTCATATTTGAGTAAGCGCTTCAACTTGATGTGTAATTAGAGAGCTAAATCTAATGGTGGTGTTTGTTCACGCTCTTGCATGAGACACTGAAAATGCGTTCTTTCCTTCTTTACAAAATGGGATGGTCCTGATATCGGCGTTTCCATTTTTCGGAGCAGCAAAAGGATTTCATCACTTGAAAAAGCTATTTTTTTTCGTCTTGTCCAACTGTACCAGGCACTGAAATTCAAAACAAATCATGTCCAGTCATGTACAGTGTTGAGGCAAATTATTGCGTTGGAATATTCTGCATGGCATTTGGTATGGAACAGCCTTTCTAAAAAGACTACAGACATTACATGCCATTATCCACACTAAATAAGTAGGGATCTAATAGTGAGAGCTGCTCTGGTTCTTCGTGATGCAACTCAGACTGTTCCAGTTACCCAGAGGTGGAACTAATCATCTCGGAGGATTTATTCTAATGTGCCTGAAAATGTGCAGCAGATTCCTTTTGAGAATTCTGCAGAGGATGCAGGGGAGCGTGTCAGAGCTTTTCATGTGTGGTGCCATTATGATATCCTAATACACCATATCCTAATAGGGGCCTCTAACTGGTGACCTCACTTGTGGGGCACTTCACTGACCACAGGTGCAGCAAAGACAGGATTTTCCCACAGAGTCCAGAAGAAGATTTACACGAAACCCCTCTCCATTCAGGATCTCTCAGGCTGATCCACCTCCGAACAGCAAGGGTAAAACCTCAAGAAGTTGCTGATGATGTAATGGGTTTGGTCTGTTTGAGTTAATGAGAGCGCGAGTTCTGCTGTTCTTCAGTGGAAAATACAGAACCAGGTTCATCGGAGATCGCTTGGTTGACTCGGTGCTGTGCGATGTGCCACACTTGTATGGCACTGGCACAATATGTGGGCAGCATCGGTTCATCATTTGTACCAAAACATTTCAGAAACAAAATATATTTGATGTTGTTTATTAATAATTAAGCATGTTCTGGGCCAGAACAGCTTCATAATATCAGGGTCCCAGAGAGCTGAGGACTAGGGCTGCAACAAACGACTTGTTGCTCGAATGTGGAACGAATAACTGCTTATTCTGACTATGAATCACTTGATAACCAAATAACTCTTATGCAAGTCAAGTCATTTATTTCTATAGCGCTTTTACAATGGAGCATTGTCTCGAAGCAGCTTTATGATTGTAGATTATCTCCTGATATCTAAGCCTATTCCCTAACTGAGTGAGCCGAGGGCGACAGTGGCACGGAAAATCCCTAAACGTTAGAAGGAAGATGCCAACTAACCTGCTAGCCAACTAAGGCGATTAATCGTTGCGCCCCTATCAGGGACTACCCGCCATCTCGGGGCACTCACATGGGCAGTTTATAGAGCCCAGTGAGAGCACTGTATTTGGAATGTGGGCTGACAGCCATACACACATGTGGAGAACATGCAAACGTCCCACAGGTGGAGTCCAGGCCATCAAAAATCAAACAGAGGTGCTGTGAGGTGAAATCACGCCTAAGTCTTGTGAGTATCAGTGTCTGTGTGAGGAATGCTGAGTGGGAAAAACCCCTCATATCTGTCCTAAGTGCTGATAGGTCTGCAGCTCAAATAACGAAAACAAGACGCCTTACCAAAACATGATCCTGGTGTCTGAGGTGTACATAGGTGTGTGTGTGTGTTCCAGTGGCACCCGAACGATGACTAAGAGCGAGTGCCACACATCAGGCATGACACCACACGACTAGAGAACTCGAGACACATTGCCACAGCGCTGAAGCAGAAAGAGAGAGGGGGCGGAAATACCAAAGAACAAAAGAGTACAGACGCAGCCCGTCACTCACACAGGCCTCCTGCTGGATGCTCTGCAGGACGTGCTTGGCGGGCACCAGGAAGTCGATGAGGTAGCGCAGGCCGTCCCCACGGTAGGACGTCTCGACCACGTCCAGCACCTGGCACAGCACCGTGGCACCGGTCACCTCGAACGGCGGGTAGAGCGCGGCGAGCGTGCTCTGGATGCAGCTGTCCAGAGATTCAGAGTCCTGAGAACGCAAAGAGGCAGGCCTGTTAGTCATGGGCATGCGGTTCTACATAACGAGCATGATCAGCCCCCCGTGACGAGCAGATCGCCCTGCAAAGAAGGGCACATCTGTACAAACACGGCCGGCCTCTACCATAAACAGATACGCATGCACGACATCTCAGGGGCACTGAAGGGAAGCACAAACACTGAGCGCCGAATTCTTTCCTTATGCAAGTCTGTACTGAGTACAATTCACAAGTGGTATTAATATTATAACGGATACCGATTCTAACAGCGCATGCTGAGCTCTGGGATGCATCAGAGGGTAAGCAAACGGTCAGCAAAGACTGTGTGCCCTGTTCCAGCAGGATAACACCACCACCGCTTGGACAAGGGCTGAGGAACTTTATGAAGTCCTCCAAAATCACTAGAGCTCAAACCAATCCAGTATCGGTGCCATGTGCTGGACCAAACTCCAACTAAGAGGACTTAAAAGATGCTGCTAATACAGTGCCAGGATAAATTTAGAGGTCAGAGAGTTTCTGACAGGACACAGATCACCAAGAGGACACCACTAACTAGGGATATTTACAGCGTTCCACCTTTTCCTTCCAATGATACCTGATGTTCAAGTACCTGCCGATTCAAGTACCGATACCGACTCTATCTAACGTAACTACTGGATAGGTGTCCATAAATCCTGATATTTACAGCATTCCACTTCCAAAATACTGGGGTTACAGATTTTGCTGGTCTTCTCAAGTGAGAAATAACCCCATCCCACCCTCTCTAGTGTCAGTGTCGGCACAAAACGATCAATAACCATTTTCCACCAGCCCTTAAACACCTCCCCTTATTTCGAGCCATTGGTAGGTAGAAGCGGGAGTGTATTAGGACTAAAAATACACAGTCCTTCCCTCAGATAGAGTAATACACAATAGGAGAGCAGCAAAACCTGTTCTAAATATTCAAATTACAGTTATGTGCACCATGTATAACCGCTTATCTGTCACACGCTCCCAACCCATCATTTTACCTCATTACCTCATGACACAAGCATGCATAATTGCCCTAAAAATAGGGTTGCCCTGCGACAACTAGAGCTGCTCTCTCATTACTTTCTAGTTGACTTTCTCTCCGGACTAAACAACTGCTCATCTATTCTGGACAGGACCGGGTTCAGAAGAGGCTGAATTATAATCAGCTGATTCATGTGTGGATAAGGGAGACAAACAGCTCTAGGTATTGCCCTGGCCTCCAAATTCCACAGGTGCCCCGGTACCAGGCGGCACACGCTGCCAGGCTGAGCCTTCATAACCTGACGTTTGGGGTTTTATGGATACGGATTGTACGAGTCACTCAGAGTCCACATAACGCCGGCTGAAGCAGGTCAGGTTAATGGTTGCCAACTTCAGGCAAACATGAGGTAATCTTCTACATCTTAATTCAACTTAAAAAGTGGCAAGCTTGCAGGATTAATGGCAGGAAGTTGTTTGAGCCTGGCGCTGTGATATTTCAGATGGTTAAGGCTTAATCACAAAACGCTCAGTGTTTCTCATGTGTTTATTGATCTTTGGTGACTTGCAATGCAAACGCTGACCAACGCCGATTTCCTATGTTTTCACTATGTAAGACGGGTAACACCTATCTCAGTGCAGCATAGCGAGCGCGTTTACATGCATTTAATCATTTTATTATTTAATCATAGTCGGGTTTCTGCAGTTATCTGATTATTTAAGTGCTCATGTACACAGATCAGATTAAGAAATCCCATAAAGAGAGCCGGATTTAGTTCAGTAATCGGATTACTCACAGCATGTACACCAGTTACCCGATTTCAGTCAGTTTCCCCAGTCTAGCTGAAAGAAACAAGGTTGCCAGGTCCGCTTATTTGTAAAGATTTATCTTCTTTTGGGCTTATTTACATAGACCTGATGCAGGATTCTCTCGCGGGATCTGGCAACCCTGGAATTAAACGTAAATAGGTCGACGTACATCATGACAAACTGTCTTATTTCCTGTTGTACTTTTTGGCAGGACTTAATCCCTCAACGTTCTCGTTAACCCTCCAGCACCTCAACCACTGATTAATTATTCTTCTCTCTCTGCATCTGTCCTTTCCTCCGTGCTAGTTCTGTACACTCACTGATCACCCTCTCGGTCCATCCCTAACAGGCTCATTCAGACTCCCTCCCAAACGTTCCCACATGGCCTGACAGTGATGTATTAGTGCCCATACAGTCTGCAAAGCTAAATAGGAAGGTCAATCAGCGATCTTCCTTATGATCAGTGAAGCCCTTAATTTAATCCATCCTACCAAGTGCAGTCAGCAATAAACAATATGTTTGGACCTTTTGAAGAGAGCCCTCAGATCACATGTGGGACGAATCCTGCACGCCAGCTTTGATTCTTGAAGATAAAAATCTAAAATCTGTCGTTAGTTCAGAGCCGTACCTCAGCTATTAGTTTTAGGCTAGGGCGGGTTGGGTAGAAACTACAGCAAGCTTTATACAACTCAGACAGAACCGGTTCCATGTCCTCCATTAGGGATGTAGGGTTTAATAGCGGCGCTCTAGCACGAACTCTGTATAAACACTCTCCTATTAGTGACACGGGCAGGGTTCGAATCCAACAAAACACTACAAAACGCTTTACTCAAATATAATAAGTAACTTCATTTCATCCAGACCTTCACTCGATTGCCTACAACAGCATTTTTTTCCAGACATAAAACATACCTTTGAACCTTTTCAAGCTGTATAGTGTATAATTATGTCTTTTTATTATCTACTAAAACAATAAAAGACAAGTATTCATAAAAAAGCTGATGCAAAAATAAAAGGTGGTCCAATCCGAGCACTCATAAACAAGACGCAATTCCAAAACCAACTGAATTTGGGTTCTGTGAGCAGTTCGGATGCGAAAATACATTAGCTAGATGTCTCAGAGTTGGCACGGCATGCGTGTGCCAGTGGTAAAGCGGGTACTCGGAGTGGAGATTTGGAGCCAATTATCCAGGAAGGAAATGGGATCAATGCATGCATTCTTTCTGTCTCAGTCAAACTGTAAAAGCAAAACATATCTTTGGGAAAAAGTAAGATATACAACGCTAGGCCTTCCTATAATTTTCCGAGTTAAAGGCTTTCTCTAATTTTCTCCCTCTCCCTCTTTAACAATAGACTGAACTGAAAGTGAGTCCTTAATAAACGCCTGCAGGCGCGGGGCACAACGGAGAGAGATTTAGAGCCGACTCACAGCGAGGGCATCATATTTAAGACGTTCTTTCTTTCTTACGCTGCTCATAGTTTAATTCCTTTGTTCGGTTACAAGCAGCTACGCAGCCATGCCTGTGGAGTAAACACACACTAGATTTGCTGTCAGTGTTCTGTGAAAGCTTCTCCGAGGCCTCTGTGGTTCAGTCTGGGTTCCACAGAACCTTAATATACCATCAGACTGAGAAAGTAAGCCAAATCGTTCCACGATAAACACATGACCGGTGGCTCGTCTTGGCTAAAAGCCGACGCGTGGCACCGACCCATCTAGGGAACGATCCTCACCATGACACTGGGTGAGATGGAGCATCTGGCCTGGACCTACCCAGCGGAGCGGTGGAGTGCATAATGCAGCACCGGATTAGATTACTCGATGAATCCCGCCTCTGCAGACCAATGAATAACCGACCACTTCATCTGCTCCCAAGGGTACACTGATTCACCTACGGAGTGAGTCCTGGCCCCCCTGCACTTTTGAAGCAGAAATCCTAGCATATCACAGCTCTTTGCTAATAAGAGAACCACCCCAGAAGACGGCAACACAGCAGGTTGAATGATTACAAACCAGGGCTGGGCAATATGGAGGAACAATCCTCAATAATGATATAGATCACGATATAAATCTAATCGGCGTTTCTGATGAGCTTAAAGGTTCCTTTTTACTCCTGAAACAGACGTGAAGATATCGTGAGGTTCATTTTGACACGACAGATGTACTTCAGAAGATTATATAACAAAATAAATAAAATAGGTATACATAATAAATGTTAATCCTTATTCTGACCAGTGAAAAGCTTCAGGTGTTACAGGAGACCACAAAATAGACAGCTAAATTCTTTAGTCAATTCCAAATAAGGAAAAATATATACATCATATAACAATACTTCAAGTGATTTTTATTCATTCATTTAAACAGGAATAATTACTCTGTATAATGAAACATGCAGAGTTCAGCGTTCTTTGAGCACAATAACAAAATGTATCACGATACGATCAAATATGATCACATCGCCCACCCGTACTACACACCTAAAACCACACCACGAAGGGGAACGCACACTAAGCATTACCCTGGGAGAAGGAATGATGGCTGTTATTTGGGAAGGTTGAATTATTGTACAGAAATACCCAGCTATTATGATCCAGCAACAAGCAACCCACTCCCAAATGGCAGTGCCAGGAAACACACAAGGGTACACACACGGCCCAGCAAGAGACATCCTCCGGTGTGGGGGGGGGATCGCTGAGGACCCGACCTCTGACCTTCACACCAGTGACAGAATAAACCAGCTGTCGATCAGCGACAGGGAGAGAAAAACAGAGAGAAGGAGAAGAACCACACCATTCATAAAACACCGGTAGGACATTTCCAGAGTTCGCCTGATGATAAATGACAAACAGGGTCATTGTTTAGAACCCGTATGTTCAGCACTGAGCCTAGGGACTCTGAAAATGAGGCGGAACCGTGAAGCTGGCATAACAAAACCCAACCTGTAAAGACCTTGTTCTTTCTATAAATCAAGCACAATTCATTTTCCAAAAGCTGCCAGCTCCTGATAAAGAGGGCGGGTTCGAGCCGTGCTGGATCTGCTCCTCATGCTGCAGAGGTGAAACAGATGCTTCGCTCCGTTACTTTCCCACCCTCACCATCACATGCTGCCCTTCCTGGCACGGACCACTCTGCCTCATACAGATCTGAAAAGCCATTCAGGAAATATTTACCATCATCTGAAAATGGGCCGTGGCCTACATTGGTGTTTTTTTTACATATTTCCAAGAACAGGAAACCCCGAGAGGGAACGAAGGGGAAATTCTACTTATTTTCTCCATTAAAACATAAAAACACTTTCTGCACATCTGCAAGACAAAGATAGCTCCTGGAAGCGCTGCTGCTCCGACATCCTGCATGTTACGGTTGCTTATTATACTCATCTGCAGGTTCTCTCTTATTTGATGTCTATTTTAAGTACAAGCGCTTTATAAGCTCATGTCTGGTAAACTATAGATTACGATGATCTACAGTTTATTTACTCAAGTGACATCGAGCCATGAGGTCACTCTGACCACGGTGATTGCTTCCAATTAATTTATGGCGCACACACACACACACACACGATGTGATATCATAAAAGCAGTCAGGGTAACATATGCGCTCAGTTGCAGCTGGTTTGTGTTTCGCCAACATGTGTTGCTCCAGTTCAGTGTCTGTATATTCCAGTTTTGAACGGATCGGGCTCTGGGGCATTCAACCTCCTTGACATTTCTAAGCTAAACATCCATAATGAGTTTGTTTACTTCTAAGCGGGTAAATTAAACAGTAAACCTGCTGAATTTCCATTTCTGGAAAAAGTACGGGACGAAGCAAAATGGAAGATCTACCCTAAAAATGTTGGTTTTCTTCAGGTTCATGATTCCCTGTACAGTTAAGGTGGATCCCATGATAAACTGAAATGTCAGCTAAAGGAAAATGTCCTTTTAAAAAAAGATGAACTCTTGCCTAAATAAACAGAGGCAGAGGGACAGAACAGGGTGCCGGTCCATTTCTGGGTTTCCTAATCACCCCACTGACCTTCCCTTCATCCTCGATGAGCGCAGATTCTCAGGAACGCAGAACGGCTCAACGCTCAGGATCGTGGTTACAAACCTCTACCAAACTTCTAGAGAACTCTAATCTCACATGACGTCACAGAACCGTGCACACCATGGGATTTTAATCCAGTCTAAGGACATCTTACGGATGTGGGCACAGCTTTAACTGAGAAATGCAGAGCAGATTTGTATAAGTGTACGCTGGAGATCAGTCACGCTATTCCTTCTAGTTCGGTCTCTGTTTATTCGAAGCGATTCTTTGTGTATCCCAGTTTGAACAGCTATGGACTTTCAACAACAATCAGCTGTCTTGTTTGATTTTTTATCAAAACAAACCAGTCTTTTCTTTCATACTCAGAACTGGACAAATCTTGAATTCGTTAGACCAAACGCGATCCCCAATTTGTCTCAACAGTCCCGTGTTATTGCTTTTGCCCACAAAGGATGACATGCTATACTCATGCATTTTATATATCATTACTTGATGGATTTGTTGAACATATCTCCATCATAAATCAGGAGCTCCTGTACAACACTGCTCCATTAATGCTGATGATCTTATACAGGGGGATTTTCTGGGGGTCTAGAACCCATTCATTCTATTTACATTACTCCTTATGGGAAACACTTACTCATCATGTTCGGTTCTCGACGAGCCTTCTGGAATGAATGAACCACGAGAACCGAGGTATGCATGTTTAGTATGGATCCTGGAGAGTACCAGCACTGCCTGTGAATTTATTGCTTATTTTCTGTCACCCATAATGCTTCTTCCTCTAAATCACCGAGTGCTACATCAGCAGCCTGTTAGGGAGTGAGCTTGTTATGGGAGTCTGGGATACTGATCTGTCCATCTGTCTACCTGGGAATTATTCTGAAATTTCTGTGGAATTCTGTTGAAAAAAATGGAATTCCTCTTTACCGTCTGCTCTCTCCACTTTCTCCAGCTGGTTTATCACTCAGAATGGAAACACAAACGCAGTTCGAGCTCAGCAATCAGGGGAATTAGTCATTTATCATCACGCCTTTGATGTGACACAAACAAACAATCCGTGCACGTATTTATTTCCCTGTCCTGTGATTATCGCATGCTCTACGTTACGGCTGAAGGTGTCTCTGCCATAATTTGGTGCTTGTTCTGGCAGAATGCACCCTTCCATCAGCATCAGCCCTTAAATCACTGGTACTTTATTTCTCACGATACTGCAGTGCACGGCCTAACGTTTACAGGACCGCATGCTCTGTGTTTACATAGGATGAAGTGCCACTCATTTTCCTCCTTTCCTCAAAACTGATCCGACAGAAAGAGCGAGAACCCGGTGCTGCTTTATATCCTGCACCGGGCAGCTCCGATATACTGCATTCCTCCAACAGAGCAAAATAAATAAGCAGCCTATCATGAGACTGCTATAGACACGCTTCCAAAACACACAAAACCTGCTCCGTAAGGCTTTTGTTACACTCACACATGCATAGACAGGCACATATACACACGCTGAAATCACCACAGCCTATAATGACCAACCAATCTAAACACTGCTTTGCACTAAACGCTTTCTTTTTTCCTTGGAGTGAAGAAGGATCATATCTTGAGCATATCAATCAATACAGGCAGGACACAGAGACCTTCAGCCTGACCAAGTTAACCAGTAACACCTCACACACACCCTCCACCTGCAGTACAGAGTCAGCCCAAAGTCAGGCCTTTCACAAACACACACCATTCACAAAACCCAAACTCCTCAAACACCACCAGATAACCCAATGGCCCCCGGATCACCCTAACCTAAAGCAGCGAGAACGTGCCAAAATCACACAACAAAGCAGACCCATTAAAGGCAGTGACATCATGAGAAAGTGCAGCAGGCTGAATGAACGTCGGACTGTCCAGGGCTTTATTATAAGCATTTGTTTCCATTTAGTTCTCCTTCCTCAGAAAAGGTGGACGCATTAGTGGTGAGCCAAGACTGCAGTATTCCCCCGAGGCTCTGTGCAGGATTACAAGTTTATTAAAACACGTTTGGCTGATTAACGCACTCCTGAAGGTACTAATACAGTGGGGCAAAAAAGTATTTAGTCAGCCACTGATTGAGCAAGTTCTCCTACTTAGAAAGAGGAGAGAGGTCTGTAATTTTCATCTTAGGTACACTTCAACTATGAGAGACAAAATGAGAAAAAATCCAGGAAATCACATTGTAGGATTTTTCAAATATTTAATTGTAAATTATGGTGGAAAATAAGTATTTGGTCAATAAATTTGGTCCAACTCAATACTTTGTAACATAACCTTTGTTGGCAATGACAGAGGTCAAACGTTTCCTGTAAGTCTTCACCAGGTTGGCACACACTGTAGCTGGTATTTTGGCCCATTCCTCCATGCAGATCTCCTCTAGAGCAGTGATGTTTTGAGGCAACATGGACTCTCAACTCCTTCCACAAATGTTTATGGGGTTGAGGTCTGGAGACTGGCTAGGCCACTCCAGGACCTTGAAATGCTTTTTACGGAGCCACTCCTTCGTTGCCCAAGCGTGTGTTTGGGATCATTGTCATTGCTGGAAGCCCCCCAGCCACGTTCCATCTTCAATGCTCTCACTGATGGAAGGAGGTTTTGGCTTATCTCACGATACATGCCCCGTTCATTCTTCCCTTAACAACGGATCAGTTGTCGTCCTGTCCCCTCTGCAGAAAAACAGCCCCCAAAGCATGATGTTTCCACCCCCATGCTTCACAGTAGGTATGGTTGTTTCTTGGGATGCGACTCTGCATCCCTTTTTCCTCCAGTTGAGTTTTTACCAAAAAAAAAGTTCTATTTTGGTTTCATCTGACCACATGATATTCTCCCAATCCTCTTCTGGATCATCCATATGCTCTCTGGCAAACTTCAGACAGACCTGGGACATGTACTGGCTTAAGCAGGGGGGACACACCTGGCACTGCAGGATCTGACGCCCTCTCGGTGTAGTGTGTTACTGATGGTAGCCTTTGTTACTTTACTTTTGGTCCCAGCTCTCTGCAGGTCATTCATCAGGTCCCTCCGTGTAGTTCTGGGATTTTTGCTCACCATTCTCATGATCATTTTTGACCCCCGGGACGGGATGAATCTTGCGTGGAGCCCCAGATCAAGGGAGATTATCAATGGTCTTGTATGTCTTACAATTGCTCCCACAGTTGATTTATTCACACCAACCTGCTTGCCTATTGTAGATAGACTGGTCTATCTACAGCCTGGTGCAGGTCTACAATTTTCTTCCTGGTGTCCTTCAACAGCTCTTTGGTCTTGGCCATGGTTGAGTTTGGAGTCTGACTGTTTGAGGCTGTGGACAGGTGTCTTTTATACAGATAACGAGGTCAAACAGGTGCCATTAATGCAGGTAATGAGTGGAGGACAGAAGAGCTTCTTAAAGAAGTTGTTACAGGTCTGTGAGAGCCAGAAATCTTGTTTTTTTTTAGTATTGAGTTGGACCAAATTTATTGACCAAATACTTATTTTCCACCATGATTTACAATTAAATATAAAAAAAATTCTACAATGTGATTTCCTGTTTGTTTTTTTTTCATTGTGTCTCTCATAATTGAAGTGTAGCTATGATGAAAATTACAGACCTCTCTCATCTTTCTAAGTAGGAGAACTTGCACAATCAGTGGCTGACTAAATACTATTTGCCCCACTGTATCTACATCAGCATGAGCACATGAGCAGGGTGACCGTCGGCTCCATCTCCACTTTCTGTGTTCAGGCTTTGATTCAATCGCGTCAAAGCCAGATTTATTTCTATAGTGCTTTTTGCAGTGGAGAATCGTCCCCAAAGCAGCTTTATACATTTAGATTATCTTTTATTATCCAAGGCCAATCCCAAACTGAGTAAGTCTAGGCAAACAGTGGCAAGGCAAATCCCTAAACCTGATAAGAGAAGACCAAGAGTCAAAAAGGGACCTGACTTGCTTGGCCAGCGTAGATGATAACTGTAAGAATGAAACTCATTTATCCAGTCAAACTGTTCAAGTTCAATGCTTACTTTATAACATAAATGATGTTAAACTGAAAGCCCACATCATCTCTGAGAGACACAGTGTCGAGCTAATCTGGTGTCCCTTCTGTCTGTGGCTCAATAATGTGATGAAGCACAACTGAGATTATGAAGGGCATCGCTAGCTGCTTCCTCACCAAGCAGTTCTACGGACTAAGTCGGGACCTTCCCAGAGAACTACACCAATTTTGCTTCAGCAACTCAAAATCAGGCTCATCATCTCCTCTGTCACATATCGGCTCAGTAAAGCCTGGACTTCACTGTAACTGTTTAATTATTTTATTTTATTTTATTTTAAAGCGTGAAGATCTGTTGTTTACACTCGTGTCACCAAGTATGGACCGACCTCTGCAAACGTGGAAAGTTAGAAAAGATGAATCTATCCTGAAATAGGAGTTAAAAAATGCCTATGACGCCGTCCTAATAGCTACACCAAAGTTCTAAGTAGGGGCGGGTATTGGAAAGGACGTCCCGATACGATACACGTCACGATACAATTCTATCACGAAAGTACAAAAACAGCTGAAATGCAAGTTACGTGGTACGATCCGAGTCTTCTTAATCCATCACGTCATGTTAATAATTCAGCAGACAAATTGAGTCAAAATGCTGTACTGCGCCACCTACAGGAGCGGAGACTGTAGTTTGCACTCCTTTTAAAATGCATTTTTCCTTCTTTCAAAAAAAACAACAAAAAAAACTTATTTTGAGCTGAAAATCGATGCAGTACATTACGAAAATGAATAGCACAATATACCGCTGTATCGATTTTTAGCACAGCCCTAGCTGTAAAAGCTATGGAAAAGTGTTAAAGTCCTCAAATCAAAGCAGCATTTCTGGCAATAAAACGCTTTCAGGAAGTGAGCGGCTGACGATCGAGTTATATCACTGTTAGGCTCAGAACTGTGAGTCAGTACAGCTGATCTGCAAGTAATTAGGATGGTAAGCCCTGAACTGACATTAAAAACAGTGACAGTTGACTGCTACTATTAATCTGTATATTCTTAAACCTTATAGACGCTTGAACTAAAAATAAGAATAAATCTTTAGGCGATACCTTCTTAAGTGTCCTCTGTTAAGCCATAAAACCACCTCCTAAAAACTGTGCCACCTGCAAGGTATCCCCGTCCCTTGGCACCAAGACTTTCGTTTGTCCAGCACTTTCTACAGTCACTGGATCAGATTAAGATCTAGGGATTTTGGAGGTCAGGGCAACACCCTGAACTCTTTCTCAGTCTGTTCCTGAGCAGTTATGCAGGGACATAAATGCAGAATTTTCTGTGTGTGATCTCACACAAAAAGATCTGTACACAAACACCACAGTGTACTGCGTCTTATTTATTAAGGCGATCGTAGGAATAGTTTTGGCAGGTGTGCGTCTATCTGCTGAGTAGTTATTTTGCTGTGAGGGGTGACATGACATTCCCAGGCTCTATTGCTTAGCCCTATTTTTAAACCCACTCGGCCTGTCTAGACCTGGGACTGTAAAGACAGACGAGGAACTGGTGTTTTATATGACAGACAAATCAATGGTAGACGTGCGTGCGAGCACACGCACACACACACACACACACACACACACACAGGTATGACCACTGATCACTGGATTGACGAATCCAGTTCAGTTTGTTAGGACCAACCAAATATTTCTACTTTTTAAGATAACCACACACACTATGTTTACAAGTAAGATTAGAACCTAATTCAGTGCAAATACACTCCAGTGTCTCATAGGAGAGGTAAGCACAACAGAACACACACACACACACACACACAGACACACACACCTGAAGACCATCTGTCCGCTGACTCTTCAGTTTAGCTTCATGCATTCTTCTTTTTACCTGCCTCAAGGACACCATAGGCACTGAAGCACATACACTCACTCATTAACCGCTCTGTGTGTGTCTCACTCACTCACACACACACACACACACACACACACACACACACACACACACACACACACACGCTTTAATTAGCACAAACAGATCGAGTTCATGCTATAATTAATAGAACACCAGCTGTAAAGGTAACCACACACACAGTTACAATCCTTAAATCCCAACACAACCTTACGAAAGCAAACTTTCAAACATTACCACCACACACACACACACACACACACCTCCCCCATCGACTCCCGTAAGGTAAAACCATTACCACCTCAGGGAACTTCTGTTCAAACCCCCCCAACCGATCGTCCAGACCCCAGCAAACAGTGTTAATCCCATCACTCACCATGCTGTACGTGGAGCAGCCGAACTACACTTATACACTCCTCATACATTTTCCTGATCATCCTCTAGTCCTGATATTGCTCTACGTGTGTGTGTGTGTGTGTGTGTGTGTGTGTGTGTGTGTGTGCGCGAGAGAGACTGTGCACACCAGTCCTCCATCCGGTAGGTCTCCGGCACACTGACACACTCCACACACTGCAGAAACTCTCACAAGGTAGAGACCGCCCACTCTTAACCTAACCCCACCCCTTCCAACTCCGCCTGTCACTCAGACAGTTAGGACCGCCCACCAGAGGGCAAAACAGCGGGGAAGCTTCAGCAGGGGGAAAGATGTGCCTGAAGAAAAGTGTATAAATCAGCATTGATAGGACTGTATGAAAGGTAACAACAGGCTCTAACTGACGAGAACATCCACCATGACGTCCCTGAACACCAGATTTATCCTTATAAGGGACAACTGAAGCAAATCTTGACCAACTCCATCGGTGCAGTTACCACAGACAATAGCTTCCACATTTCCCTCACTCAGAAAAGAATGCATAAAAGCCAGACGAGAGTTTAGGCAAGACGTGCTGAAGTGTTCAATCTTCAGGCTAATTATTTCTAAGTTAAGCTTTAAGGTTGTAGAACTGGTTGTTTTGGTGATCAGAAGAGGCTGGTTTTGTTTTGGCTGCACACGCCCAGGGATGTACATACAATTGCGCAATAAGCAGCCTTGGCATCCAAAGGTGTTCTAACAACCAAACGCCTCGCTGTTCCACAGTCTGGCTTGCGTTTTCCTTATCAGACACACGACTCAAATAATAATGGTGCAGGGCGGGCTGGTCCTTACATTTATCTCAACACGCCAACATGACTGATCTCACAAAACCCAACTCATTATCAGTAATATGTAAGTGGTTTGAATTTTAGTCAGGAGCTACAAAATGAAGGCCAAGAGAGCAAACTAAATAGACCAGAAAAAGAAGCGGAGGGCCTAGATGAACAACCGCACAAGAGGAGGACACCCTGGATGAAATCTGGATGAAATTCCGTTTCCTCGTTCACAGTTACAGCTCAGTGACGCTCCCTGTAAATCCCTGTGATTGGACATTAAGATGGTACAAAACTGATGGTACTGCTGTTACTCACTAGAAACCCTCTAATGTGTGGATCCAAATCAACCAGAAGCATTGCTCAACATCCAGTCACGGGCTTTAAAAGGCACTGCACTACTTACTAGACAGCGATGTTTGGTGGTTTGAAATACAAACACACAGATACATCCGGCTGGTTTTAAAGGCATCATACAGATATAAAGCATTACTTTATATTGAAATACCCACAAAGAATGCTCTCATTCCAACCTTAACAGGGATAATGTTCAGTTACAGTTCTATTCTCTTAAACAGGGTATCACCACATAGCAGGTACTGCAACAGAAGAGTGAGCTCAGAGATGCTGTGACTTAAAGAGCAGAGTTTACGTTTACAAAAAAGCCATATTTAAATCCAAAAAGGAAAAGGTTAAATGAAAAAACACAGGCGATGGATGCTGTAGGACTGGACTGTGTGTAGATATATACATGTGTGTAGCTTGGGGGGCAAAAGAACGGCAGCAGGAGCTCTGCAGGAACTGAACCTCATGACCTCTTAAGTTATAATCAAGGTCTCTTACAAATGGGCTCTAATCAAATCTTAATAAAATAAACACAATTCAAAGAGGCCTTCAGCAAAGCGAAGTAAAGCACTTACTCAAAGTTGGGCGGAGGACAAAGGTGATAAGGCCAAAAACTGTACGGTGCCACTAAACCACCAGGCGAGAGCGAGGACTGAACGGCTCGTCCAGAACTCTTACCAACATGCACTTGCTTTATGTTTCAACATGTGAACTCATTCATCCTGCAGGTTTACGTACCAACTCTAGTCCAGACGTTCCCTGATAACCTGATCCAATCCGAATAGGGCTTTGGACACTTCTAGCATTTCAGATCAGACAGCTATTAGTCTGGAGACATCAGACTCTCTCAGCAGGGCCACAGATGCACCAAAGTCAGACCTCCTCCTGTTCCTTCCTGTCCATTACAGTACGTACGGACTACCTCTGCTTGCTTTGTCTGAGCTCTACGCAGAAGAATAGTGCTTTGTTCCTAGTTGGTCTGACATTGTTTTGTAAATACGTAAATAGTTTGTGTTGGCATAACCAACAGATTTAGTCTTTCTGTAAGAAATAAGCAATGAGCTATTATTTTCCATTCAGAAAAACACAGCTCTGTTCTAGTTTTCCTTCTTTAAGCTTTTGATAAACAACTCATTTTGAGAAATGTCTTTCCTCCTTCACGCTCATCTTCTCTTCAGCAAAAAAGAAGTACCAGTGCCAACCAAGAGCTAGGTGACAAAATGACTACACTACCCAAAATTCAAAGGGTTCAGAGATCTCATTAGTGCTGAAGAGGACCAGGAAGAGAACCATCTTTAAAGCTGCTTAAGAAACCTGAGCGCAGTTGCATTTAGTTTGATTCAGGTTCGGTTTAACAGAACATTTATGGAAAAATCAACATAAAACCTTACAATAATGGGAGTGAGTGAGATACGCAGCAGATTAACAGCAGAGGGCCTCCTAACCTGCAGCTACTGATCCCACAGTCTAAGCCTTTCTCTTCCCTGCCCTCGGTTTGCTTTCTTCTCCTTCTAACAAATGGCTTATTAGAGTAAATGATTTATGGTTCATTACAGGCATGGCATCCATGTACTCAGCGATCTGATCTCTGTTGTAAGAACCGGTCTGATTTGAACAGAACAGGTTTTTGATTCATCACCTAATAACTGCATCATCTACTTTGGCTCATGTAACCCCTGCTTGGCCTGTTTAGGGTCCTGGGGGTGTGACGAGTACCCCAGAGAACACAGGGTGTAGGTGTAAGGGCCAACAGAGGTTGCAGTGCCAGGAGAAATAATCTCCTAAGAAGCCTCTCCTCCCTCAGGGACAGCTAACTGTGCCTATGCAGCGATAAATGCATCAGTTTGTTAATTAAATAGACAAAACTAAGTTCCATATGTACTCTAGAATTGAAGGTGCCAGGGTTCTTCTCAGGGTGCAGCTTATGGTAAGGATGGAACGAGTGCCAATGAGTGACTGGCATTCAGGTTTAAAATGGTTACGAACAGGATTGCACTTTGGCTTAATTTTCTTGATGTGCTCATATTCTCCTTCGAGCAGAACCTCATCTGACAGCTGTCAGCCAGGGCCTGGCACCGGGACTAAAATCGATCATGCTCACTGATCTGTAAACGTAGGACGCCGGTGAGTAAACAGGCGTGACGGGCGCAGGAAGCACGCTGAATTCATTTTGTCTGCAGCTATGGTGAAAGAAAAGCAGAAAGATTTGCCGTGAGGCAACTGGCAGAGCTGCTTTTGTTCTCCAGCTCAATAGATGACATGTCATATTATCCAGTGTTTCAGTTTAACTGCCAACAGGAGGAAAGAAGGGTCCTGTGTGTGTGTGTGTGTGTGTGAGAGAGAGAGAGAGAGAGAGGGCTCAGAGTCTGAAGGAAAGGAACAGCTGAGTTATTCAACACAGAGCTCTCTTAGGCTAGAAGGACATTGTTGCTCCAGACAGCATGTGACTGAGTGCCAAACAGCTCGACCAAAACCGTGCGGTGTGACAAACGTAAATATACTGGGTCACACTTAACTGTCGTATAATGGATGTAATGAAACCTGATGGAGACCGGGTTAAATTAGCATCTGAACAAGACTAGGCACGCTGAGTTTGGTATCTGCTGGGCTGCGGTTCACTGATGGGACGTGGTTCATAGCAGTCTGACTACCAGAGCGACACGGAGCCATCCGAGAAGAGCCCGAGATCTGTAAACTGTTTTAGAATACAGCATTATGTACATATCACACCCTGAACAGAACACCCGTCCATAGTACACATTTATTATTACCTCAAATAAAACATTATTATTGCTGATATTATTAATATTAATACATTAATATAATCATCATTTGCATTTGTATTATTATTACTGACTTCATTATTATGTAATTATATTATTATTAAATAATTTATTTTATTTATTATTAATACTTATTTATTGTATTACTCATTACAATTATTAATTATGATCACTGTTATTAATATAAAGTAATATTAGCATTATTTGTATTCATATTACTATTATTTAATTATACTATTACTAATTTATTTTATTACTGTTGTCATTATTATTGTTGTTATGATTAACTAATTTACGTTATTATTTTTGTAATTATTATTATTATTAATAAATCAATATTTTATTATTAGTATTTGTATTATTATTATCATTATTATTATTAATAATTGTATTATTTAATTATGATAATAAATAATTAATTTTATTACTGTTGTCATTATTGTTGTTATGATTAACTAATTTATGTTATTATTTTTGTAATTATTATTATTATTGTTAATAAATCAATATTTTATTATTAGTATTTGTATTATTATCATTACTATTATTATTATTATTATTAATAATAATTGTATTATTTAATTATGATACTAAATAATTTATTTTATTACTGTTGTCATTATTATTGTTGTTATGATTAACTAATTTACGTTATTATTTTTGTAATTATTACTATTATTATTATTATTATTAATAAATCAATATTTTATTGTTAGTATTTGTATTATTATTATCATCATTATTATTATTATTATTAATAATAATTGTATTTTAATTATGACACAAAATAATTTATTTTATTACTATTGATTAAAGTATTAATAATTATTTCAGTTATTGATATAAACAGACATTTATTATTATTTGTTAGTATTGATGTTACTATTAATTATAGTATTATTTTAATTTAATATTTTAGTTTTTATATTACATAATTTAGTGTATTATTGTTCACATTATTATTACTACTATTATTAATAAAAATTTATTATTATTATTATTATTATTATTACTACTACTACTACTACTACTACTACTACTACTACTACTATTATTATTATTATTATTATTATTATTGTTATTGCATTTATTTAAAAACTTTTACCATATTAAATCTCTGGTAAATTGTACAAAACATCCCTAAAGAGAAACGAACTGCAGGTGCTTGAGTCAGGGGTTCAAACTAAATCCGATTACCCAGGTTGCCTTTAAGGGGCGCAGGGGGCTGATCAAAAGAAGGCCAGGCCTATGTGCTAACCGAAAAAGCTCTGACCTCTGCTCTGTCTCATATGAACACAGATCGAAACTTAAACAGGCCTTTCATAAACATTACCATATGTCCCTAGGATAATTACCTTAATCGTGTGTGTGTGTGTATATGTGTGTGGGGGGTACTGACAGCTGTCATCAGCAAACATAGTGTCTGTAATTAATTAGAAAAAGAACAAGTTAAAGTAATGAGGTATTAAAATGAACAAAAGAAATGTGACATTAAATGCATTTAGGACAGGAGGTGTAACAGGTGTCCTGGTGAAATGACGCAAGGCATGAGTTATGGCCACACCCTCACACAGACCTGAGACCTGTGCCAGCACGATGGAGAGTGATGGGTACGGGGGTTATGTTTGTTTTAAAGGGGTGGAAATGATGAGGTATGTCTGTTCGCATGACTACACACACACACACACACACACACACACACACAATATTACTAATCAGTGCTACATCTCCACTAAACCTTAAAGGCATATTCACTGTGATTCACATTTACCTCTTTTGGACAAAAGCTCCTTCCAAATCAAACTAAATCTTAAAGTGGAATTTGGTTTAATTGTGTGTGTCTGTTATGGAAAGGTAGCCCTTTCCTATCAAAGTGTTCAGCTCAAGTAATAACACACTTTTTAATCAATCATGATCAAACCACCCACCTCTCCATACTCACACAGACCTCAGAGCAGCTTATCAGAGCCTGAGAGTGGTGCATGTTTGTTCTACGTTTAGATTAGATTGCCATATAATGGCCATGCTTCTAAAAATAACGGGACATTCTAAACAGAAACGAAGAACGTACCAGAACGTGTCGGGCTGTTTTACTGAGCGATTTAATCTTGTGAAAAACACAAAGACCAGAGCTATTTAAAGAGGCAAACAGCTCATTATGTTCCTGCAGTGAACGGAATCAGCGCCGAGTGGATCGGATAAACAACGCAGACACTCAAGTGCGGGTGGAGTTACTGGATACACTGTTATACAGGCAGATTAGGAAACCAAATCCCTACATAGGGGACATGTCCATTCATGAAGAAGCAGTGCAGCCAATGCAGTCTGTATCCGGACCGAATGCTCTTTACACTTACAGCATTTAGCAGACGGCCTTATCCAGAGCAACTTACAACTGGTACAGTCTTACAATCCAAGCTATCGTGGGTCTTGCTCAAGGACCCAACAGTGGCAGCTTGGCAGAGGTGGGATTTGAACCCTGGACCTTTTGGTCCATAGTCCAGTACCTTATCCGCTAGGCTACCACAGTCTCTTACTCACAACAAGGCCATGAAAAGCAGTGAGAAGCAAAAACCCCTCCACATGTAGGCCCTACAGCGAGCAGACCTCTGCAGGCTTACTGCGGCTCCAAGGGCCTGGCTGATCTGCTACAGACAGAATAATGATGAACAAAGTGTTTACTGTGCCGCCGTGGTGCGACCATCTGTTACTAATACCCCATGCACCAAATGTGGCCCAGCTTTAGAACCCTACGGAACAGAACAGTCAAACTCAAAGCTGCAGTTACTGCATTTGGAGGAGAGGATTTCTTACATTTGATCTGTCCAAGTCACTCCTCTCTCTGTTTTAATGCACTTTCACCTTCTCCATGTTACTCCAACACAATATGCCTCTGGGATATAACTTTCGCTATAGTGTATGGTAATTATTTGTCCGGGTGGCACCAAAACAAAAGATCTTACAGAACTTATTGTCTGTTTGTGCCAAACATAGTCTAGCTTATGGTCTGTTGTAAGACTACAAGTGTTTGGTTTAAGATGCTACAGGTAAATAAGAAATGAATACAAGAAACTAGTGATTACTCTCTAACAGTCAAGTCTGCCACCTCCATTCCCACTGCACCTCTCACCAGGGCTGCATACCCGTCCTGTGGGGAAATACATCGCGATGTATCATGATATAATTTCCAACACCCACCCCTGGCTCTCACAGGGCCAATTTGGAGCTGCATTGCTGCCGTTTTTGTGAGTGTATTGATTCCTCCCACCTGTCCTGCATTTCCTTCATCATGTCCTCTTTCATTTAAACCTTTCAGACCCCGTTCAGAGAATATAAGCCCTCGGCTTTGTGGGTCAACACAACATTCAGCTTTTTCTGTACTCTCTTTCGCTCGGAAAACAAAAGCGTTGCAGTTTTAAACCCAGGCCCAAAGGCCGTGTCGTTTCCAGCAGCTGGCTCTTCCCACCGAGGCAGCTGTTGTATACATATTATGTTGAACCTGTTCTCGTTTGGCTGTAGTGAATGAGGTAATTAGCATTTGGCTTTTCGTTTGTCAGGTCACACCTGGCAGATTTCAGATTTGAAATGTGAACGCTGGGTGCAAATGCTTTTTCAGCACAGAGAACGTTTCGGAAGGACTGAAAACACTCTTGCTCCTCGCAGGAATGAACTCGCAGGAACAGGGGAGCCACCCGTAACTGCTGGACATGTGCTGGGCCCGGGCTGTTAGATAAAGTTGTTTTGAACATTCTGTTATACTTGCAAACAAATCCTTTGTACTGTACAATCAACTAAATAAACTCTGACCCAGCTGCTTATCCTGAAATGTTTTATCATTAGCTTTATATCGCCTTACCGGATGGCTGGTGAGTCAGCAGATCTGGATTTAATCACAGGAATTTGTTTGATTACATTGGCAAGCTCCCAGCCACTAAGGCCCACTATTACTATCACCGCTGGTTTTCAATGTGCTAATTTTAATTTGAATGATTTCAGAAAAAGCACTTATTTGAAAAATCCTTGCTCTATTTTATCACATTTCATCCCCAACGTTTCCTGGTTGGAGTCCTGGGGCTCCGCGGAGATCTCAGCATGCACTAGATGTAATATCTATAACTATCACCAACGAACATTAGCCCTGCTACCCCTTTCCTTACAAATCAAAGCTTAGATCTTGGGTCTAAATGGAAAAATCTGTTAAATATTAAAAATAGTTAGTCCTTAATAAGCTTTCACAGCCCATAAACAAAATCACACAACCCTAAACGTGCACAACAAGACAAATTGTGATATCAGATGTGACATCTCTGAAAGCTTTGGTAATTAGGTGCAAACAATTAGACCCAGACTCACCCGGGACTGTATCAGCGGCATCAGTGGGAAGGATTACAAGCACACAGTCTGTAGTCAGGCTTGTGAGAATGCTGTCTGGCATGGGCGTTGTTATTGTATGGGTTTTAAATGGAGGCCACAACGACCTGCCAATCACTCGGCTGCAACTCAGCTCTGGTTTTTTTAGCTCTGCTAAGAGAATATTTGAGGGGATTATTTACAGCGTACGGTTGGGAAATATCAAGAGAACTACCCAAACCCTCCTAATCCTGGGTTCATCTTGTAGCTAAGCTCTACAAATGAAAACTAAACACAAGCACCTGTAATCACAAGCATGACCGCGCACTGATCTGCATCAGGACAAACAGTAACACACCTTTCATTAGTGGAGCATAGAATAAAGAATAAAGGGAGCATTAATGCACAGAAAGTACAATAGAGCGAGAGAGAGGGATTTACAGAAACAGAAGAAAGGAGCATGACTAAAACACGTCTGAATGTATATTTAGTGGTGAGGAACAGGTTCACCAACCTTTCATGACCTTCAAATACCTTCACAGACAGTCCTGAAGCTTTTTCTCTCACTTTACCTCTGCCCCGACTTCACTGCCTGCGTCCAATTTACCGAGAAAGACCAGAGCAGAGCACGACTTAAATCAGATCAGACATGCCTCGTCTCTTCTATTAGAGCGTCAGTTGATTTTCAGATCAGTATCAGATGACTTTCATGCTGTTAAACAACAGAATTCATGTATTTATAAAGAAATAAACACATTATGGGACTATCGCAATTAAATTCCCATTTGGTTTTGCTCTTCCAGAACTCCATGTAAACAAGTTCCATGAAAGAAAACAAATACGTAAACAACGATTAGCTCTCTAGTGAAGCTGGAAGGAAATGCAAAACATCATTTAAACAGTCAAACTCAACCTACAATTCATTTGGTACTTGAAAAAGACTTTGGAATGAAGTCTGACTAAAAGTCATGACTGAGAAACAAGAAAACAAGAGGGAGAGAAGGGCATTCTGGGTGCTTTACTGCAAAATTGGGGGGTTAACCAATTTAAAGGGGATTATAAAAACTGCAGCGCTCACAAGCAACTTTTCTTGAGAACATTCAGCCAGGACTTTATGGTAAGCCTTTCACTAATGAACACTGGGGCTCCTGATTATTCCTCTAGATCATGCACAGCTCAGGGATGATGCCTTATAATATGGAGACTGCAAAGCCAAAGCTTGAGGATTCTCCCGAATCCTTCAGGCCTCCTGTATTGGGAACATTTCGCCTTTCTAGTGAGCTACAGCAACCAACGATAAGTGGATAAGACATAGGGCTTCATAAAATGAAAGAGGACATTGTAGCTGGAAGTACATCGTTTTGTTCATTATAGCCATTATAGCTAGATGTAGCTCTTTGGTTTGGGGTTTTTTTTTTTTAAAGAAAGAAAGGTGCCTTTATGTGCATTCCGTATGTTAAATAAATTAAGGTCAGGCTGCAACTGTTTAAAAGTTTGTTCACTGTACAGAAAACTTCTCAACCAGACCAAACTTTTTTGCATAACGTTACAGCCCATGTTAGAACATGACTACAGGGATTCACTTCCATCAGCCAAAACAGCACCGAGAGATCAGAGATTCAGAGATCCCATAAAGAGAGAATTCAGAATTCTAACAAACTGTCCAGAGAAAAAACGGGTGTGAATTACATCTCTCGTGTTAAAGTGACTACTAGGTACATAGACGTGAATCTAAAGTATGCCATAACTGACACGTATTTTCTTGCTTTAGTTACTGTTCCTTAATACAAACAAACCCAGAGCTAGCTGCCAGGAGCCGATACAGTTACACAGTTAAATACCGTGGACTTTCCTCATACTGTGTGTAGTTATGTAATGTGATCCCCGTGTTGTGTGTGGGACTGCTTCATGAGCAGCCAAGCTGAAGAGGGAATGAATTAGCGCCGGTGCGAGGGAAAACCTGAAAGCAACGTCTCAAGATTTATTTCAGCTCATTGTCAAGTACAAAAGCTTAGTGGACATTTATTACAGGCAGTTACTTTAACTACTGATTCCTCGAACTCTTCCAGCCACCGACTCGCCTGTGTACACTGTTCACCAGAACGTGTCCCCGCTGTGACCCGAGGAGATCCAACCAGGAACCCGATGTAGTATAAACTGTCACATATGAGCAGAAACCATCCAGCACACATGAATCAGGGACAGGGACACCGACCTGATAACCTGGACCATATCAGAGACCGTACTGAGACTAATAAGCAGACTGTTTATGGGCTGGAGCAGAAGTTCATATGTGTAATAATTCTGAATGATCACGTTACAGCAAACTTCTGTCTTTAAGGAAATTAAATTAAGCCTGAGATCTTTCTCCATGCTGCGGTGCGGCAGAATTAAAGCCCCGCAACATTTCCCTCTACAGTATCGGCTTCAGCATACAAACACATTATGATCAATTTCTCGTAGCTGAAAAGTTCTAGTTAAATGACATTAGAATAATGTGCTTCATAGGAAATTAAATAATAAGGGCCTCGTTTTAAAAATCCGTCATTTAAATCTCAGCTAACAACCAACAAGTCTGTCATCTGGAGCGATAATACAAGGTTATTAATAAAGGATTAATCAGAAAGGTTTTGTAATACTTCATTCTTAGGACTATTTTGCTGTAGTTAGAGCTAAGGGTGGGCAATATGATGATATTTTATCGTATCGTGATAACTCCTGCTATGGTGATGCTTTTCTGAGCAGTTCATTACAAAGAGCGTAATCAGTCCTGTTTAATTAACAGAAGTGCAGCACATGTTGAATATAAATCTCTTTACTAATTATGGGATATTTGAATAGTAGCTGCATTTTGTCTGCGATCACAAGTATCGTGATAAATATCGTGCCCTGTGAAAATATAGTGATCCAAGGTTTTTACCATCTGGCCCACCCCTGGTTACAGCCCCACGCTACACACAGAGAGCTACAAAGAATTTGAAATAAATCTTTAAAGAACTGATGCTGGATGGATACCCCTGTGCACACTGATTAGTTTAACTTGTTATTGCAGATGTTGTGACAGAACGTTATACAAGTTCAGGACTCAGTATTGAATGGAACTGTTAAAACCATATCAGCATCAGCCTGTGTTTTTACATTCTATCTACATAATAACTATCATTGCAGAATTAGCAGTCGTCCCGACCCGAGTGTGAAACCTCAGAGCGCACTCCATGAACAAAGGCAGCAGGCAGACATTTCACACAACTGCCTGGCGACAGAGGGTCTTGCTCAGGCAAGACGAAATATAACTAGAGGGTTGTAAGAGGAAGGAGAGAATTCCACAAACAGGTGTTGAGAGACCAAATGAGAGAGAGCCTTACCCTCAGTGGATTCCAACAGATCTACAAAACTCTAAAACAGTCAGCAATAAAAAGCTCTCTGTCTTCTGTCCAAACCACATCCATGAGCCAAAACGAGAGCCAGCAGCAAATGATATCATCATACACTCTTCACCGGAGCTCTGACTGTGTATGACAGTTTAAAGTAGATCCCCACACACACACACACACACACACACACACACACACAACCACACACACACACACACACACACACACACACACACACACACACACACACACACACACACACACACACACACACACACACACACACACACACACACACACACACACACACACACACACACACACACACACACACACAGTGAATGTCAGGCAGTCTGACGGATCATCCTGAGAACGCTCCTCCCCTCTCACCAAGCAGCCACCCAGCCAAACCTCGTGCTTTTCGAGAGGGGCCCGACTCGCCTCCCACTGCCCTGTGGAAGCATGTGAGCCTCTGGTCTGACTCTCTACAAGTCCTGCACTCTAACCAGAGTTACCACCCCATTACTGAATTCAGTATAAACAAACAGGACACGTCACAGTAACGGCACACCAAAAATGAATAAAAAGCTGTTCATCGTTTTTAAATGTAATGTAATAAATGTAAGTTTAAGCAAAACTGAAAGCTAGAAAATCTCAGAAAGAGACACACAACTAATGTGGAAGAGGATTGGGAGAATATCATGTGGTCAGATTAAACCAAAACAGAACTTTTTGGTAAAAACTCAACTAGTCGTGTTTGGAGGAAGAAGAATGCTGTGTTGTACCATACCTTGTGTGAAGCATGGGGGTGGAAACATCATGCTTTGGGGCTGTTTTTCTGCAGAGGGGACAGGGGAAGAATGAACGGGGCCATGTATCGTGAGATTTTAAGCCAAAACCTCCTTCCATCAGTGAGAGCATTGAAAATGGAACGTGGCTGGGTCTTCCAGCATGACAATGATCCCAAACACACCGCTCAGGCAACGAAGGAGTGGCTCCGTAAAAAGCATTTCAAGGTCCTGGAGTGGCCTAGCCAGTCTCCAGACCTCAGCCCCATAGAAAATGTGTGGAGGGAGTTGAAAGTCCGTGTTGCCCCAAAACATCACTGCTCTAGAGGAGATCTGCATGGAGGAAATGGACCAAACCCCAAATACCAGCTACAGTGTGTGGCCAACCTGGTGAAGACTTACAGGAAAAAACGTTGACCTCTGTCATTGCCAACAAAGGTGTTATGTTAACAAAGTAATTGAGCGTTGATCTTTTGTTATTGACCAAAATACTTATTTCCCCCATAATTTACAATTAAATTCTTTAAAAATCCTACAATGTGATTTCCTGGATTTTTTCCCTCATTGTGTCTCTCATAGTTGAAGTGTAGCTATGATGAAAATTACAGACCTCTCTCATCTATCTAAGTAGGAGAACTTACACAATCAGTGGCTGACTAAATACTTTTTGCCCCACTGTATATCAGCAGATATATCGTGTATCACTTCTGAAAACATTTCAATTATTTTTGGCTCTCCAGTTTACACAGAATAAAACACTGTTAATTTGTTTTAACAATATGTTTTTACTCCAAATCAAGTTTCAAACCATTCAGACCATCAGAGATTACACTATTTGACATGACGAACTGAAACTGACCACAATTCAAACATGATCTATTTAAGCTTCGTAGAAGGACAACTGTTTTGGTCACACGGGTTTCCTTCGTAATTCAATATATTATCCCCTCTTTTCTTAGCCTTTAACCTGTAAACCAATAATAACAAACGCTAAACAATTTAAGATGAGATCAATTTGTATTGATGGCATTTAATTCAAACTCTATAAAGCAGACAGCTGAAGGTAAATCACGAGAGAAAAAATTTGCTTTCGTTATAAAATTGTTGTTGGCAACTGCTGTTTCCTCACCGCTGGGCTGCCAGAGCGCTTGAGTAATGTTGAACTGAATTCAAAACCAAATGATTCATTAACCTCGGCTCGAAGTGCAATTTTCAGTACAATAAAAAGAAGTGCATCTTTTATTTCACTCCAACAGAACGGTTAATGGTGCACCACTTAAGGCACGTTTCGTACCACAATCATCAGGAATGTTAATGACCGTTACAGGCTAACCTTTTCCATGGTTACAAGATGTGCACCGAATGCTTAGCGAACAGTTCAGAAAGCCGGCAAAAACAAATGAACCTCATGCAGCGTTCCAAGCTGCAGCACTTCAAATAGCTTCTCTGACCTGCATAATGCACCTTAAACACTGCCCTCAAATAAGTGTCTTATTTACAGAAATCCCAGAGGAATTCAAAACGAGTCCTGCTCATATTAACCTTCACCTCCTCAAAATGTGCACCTGAGCCTAAAAGGTTGTCCCCACCCCCTCCCACCCCCCAAACACCAAGTTCTAAAAAATACAGCAACCCCCATACACCACAGAACTGGCCACATAGCTTTCTGACTGTTCTTCTAAACAAAAAGAAGCGTGTTGTGCATCTCCAACATGCACACACAGATACGACTCCCAGGTGAAAGTCCAAACAAAGTGGTACTTATCTCCGAGAGAGGAGTCTAGAACACAGGGTGAGCTTTTATTACCCACACCGAACATGCAGGTGTAACAACAGGCTGTTGTGCTTTACAAATATTTCTATTTCCCCACGCTCAGCCTGACAAGGTTATCACTTAGGCTAGTCTGACAACATCCATGCAAGTCTCCACTCCACCTGAGCTGCAATAAAATCACAGATTTAAAAAACAGACTCAGATGTTCCTTTTAATGACATTAAAAGGAGTTATCGATTTATTTACAGCAGCCTAAACGTCATCTACAGTCACATCTGAAAACAGTAGCAGATAGACACGGGAAAAAGCGTGCTGGCACGAGTGGCTCAGACATAGCAGTGCTGCTGGAGTTTTTAAAAACAGTGCAACCACTGTCAGACACATCAACCTTTAGTCAGACCTAGACCTAGACTATTCTCACTCCAGCAGCACTGCTGTATCTGAGACACTCGCACCACAGCAACACACGACAACAACGTGACAGCAGCGCCAAGAATGAGCCTCTAGCAAAATAACCTGCCTTGGAGAAAGAGGGATAAAGTCTGCAGAGCAACACATGGACTACAGTCTCTTATTATAGAACTACAAAGACCAGCTATAGAAGTGGAGCTGATCAAATGGACACACACAGCCATTTTAATATCATGCCACTCTTTCTTTGCATGTATAAAGTATAACATAAGGTTGCACTGCTGACAGAATCATAAACTCATTATATGTTTATGATTGAATTACGAAATATGGGATGCAGGGCAATAAATAAAATAAATACCTTCCTCTGTTTTCGTGAGTCTTCTTTCCTGTTGTGCCATTTGAGTAGGTTTTCATATCAGGCATCGAATACTGATGGATAGTAGTATATTATTAGCACTGAACAAGTACTGTACTGGATTAAAACGCACTTACTATAACTTGTACTAGCAGTGGCAAAAACGAACAATAAAACAAGTCAAAATAACATTACACCTGACTTACAACCATCTTTAACAAGCAAGGTCTTATTTAGAAATCTGCACATGAATTAAAGTTGACCGAATAACATTTTATGATTTAAAGTTAAATCACAAATCAGTTTAAACGTAAACATGAGCTTAAACATTAAGACGGTTATAAAGCTAGGCTACATACTTTTAGCCAGGTAAAATACGAATTTAGACATATACGTTCGTTGATGTAAACAATTCAGAGTTATCATTCTTACAACTAATAAAGATTTAAACAGTTAACCATCTTAACCAGAGTCTCACCTTCAACTCTTCTTTACACCGCGTAAACTTCTGACGTTCAACGGTTACTGGCTGCCTGGACACTGCCATTAGTCCGAGACAGAAAACTCGTACGTGATTGGCTACTTCAATACAATTATAAATATGATTGGTTCACAAGCTGTCAATCAAACGAAATCCCCAAACACTCCGCTGTTGGTCACTTTTAACCGCTGCTAAGGCGAGTCACGATTCGACTGCTCATTGGGTATTTTCACTCAACATAAGGAGCGTACTTTATGGTCAATTAAAATTACACAGCGTTTCATAATCCAAAATTAAATATATCATAACACTTTACCGTGTTATTATTTAAAGTGGTCCATTTACAGGCTTTATGGGGTCCATAAACGTAGCCATTTTATGTTATGCTCCATGTCATACATTCTACTGTAATATAGGGAACCATCACCTTAGAAACGATGAAGAACCACTGCACTACAGTCAAGTCATGGTGTTTCCTGTTTGCTTTTTATTTGTTTATTGCAACTACACAGTAAGACTTTTGTTTCTGCTCGTCACTTTCAAATTAAAGGCTAATATCTACTGTGCTTTGCTGTATGGAACGATTATAATAAGTTTTGAAAGTAAACCATAGACTTCGATTAGAAATAAAGTGCTACTAAAGTACTGCTCAAATGGAGGAGACTGAGCTTTTTGTTTTAATTAACACAATTTGGTTAGCACCCGGCGGCACTAGCCCACCAAGCAGGGACCGAGGTTCGAGTACAAGCGGTGTCCTTCCAGCCAGGTCTCCAGTCCTGTGTCATTCAGGATAGGCTTCAGCTAGCTCCCTGTGACTGAAAAATAAATCATAATAATTTAAAACTAGATTTACTTTATAATATAAATATCTCTAGAAAATAAAACCAAACACAGATGAGAACAAACCCCTTTTAAACCAATTCAGTATGCCCGTTGGTCGTTTGCTCTCTCTTGGCTGGCTGGCATCGTTGGGAGACTCGAAGGAAGCAAAAAGGCGCATTAGCACATAAATACAACTAATTCTTTTTGAGGTGCAGGAAGGGAATGCCGTACCTGCACCATCGGGATTTTGAGAGTTTAAAGAGGGAGGACAGATTCATTATTCAGTAGAGTCCCCCCTCAGCGGGCCTCCAGTACCTCTGAAGTGACCAGCTGAGACCTACTTAGTGATGCCAGGAGAAGTTTGAAAGGTTTTTCTTCTTACCAGTACAAGTGCTGTAACTTCAGTATAAAAATGACAACTGCAATACTGTAAAGAAAGCCTTCCTTTTTATTCTCTTTGCTCCTGGACACGGCCCGGAGTTAAAATTTGGCACAGAGACTCTTCACCTACTTTCCAGAGAGCACCTGAAAGTGCAGTTCCTTTGAAACATTAAAAATGTGCAATATAAGAGCTTCCTTGATGTTTAAAAAAAATTCAAGTGTAGTAGAGATACAGTAACTATCCAGCAAACATGACGAGTGTAAGTGAGACAGCGCAACACAACTGAGCTTCACCGTTTGCCAAGCACGACAGATAGCAAGGCCTCGTATGCAACCCTCTAAAGGCACACACAGAACTCTGCATGAGAGCTAAAAAAAGGAGAAAGGTAGCAGCTTTTACATCATGGAATCTGGTTTGACATGGCTTTTGATCTTGAAGTGCAAATATCAAGCTTTGCATATTATTCTACTGATTATCAGCGAGCCTAGGAGCTAAAGTATCTCGTACACAGAGGGGCTGGGAATCTCTGGCTCTGCCTTTGGCAGATCACGATGCCACCACTTCGAAATGCGCTAATACGCACAGCACGTTACGAGTCGTAATGGTTCATAAACACAGAAAAGTCACACAGACTCACACACAGAGTGGAGGTACAGTACAGACATTCGTTTTGTTCCATTGTACAAAATGCTGTGCGTCCGACGCCGTAAAGTGAGTATAACAAGGATAAATACACAAAGATAAAGACTTTACATAGAGCAAGACTACATATTTGCTCAAACATACAATATAACATAATTATAAAGCCAAAAGCTGACAGAACTTGCTGTGCCATAACTTAAAGGGAACTACAATAGTTAATCGAAGTCTTTATTCACTCCCGATTATAAATGATCTCTCATACAGCTACAGCCCCCCCAAGTTTCACAGTCCAGAAAATGCACGCCAATTAAATCAAACCTTTTCCAACTGTATTTACATCACAACCCTCAACATGGACGTGATCTTAACTCTTAAATTCTCATCAATTATTAAAACGTAATTAATAAAGTGCCTGGTTTGGATAAAGGACTGTTACGGTTGACCTATGTGAGCCAGGGGGTTTTAGGACCCAAGCGCAGGGAGCTGGTGTAAATAAGCCCTGCTATTGGGGCTGAGGAGAAGCTTAACGCACTTATCCGACTGTCAGCACTTCACGAAATGAAGCCACGTACATACAAATGTATATGCATACGCATGAAAGGAAATACTGAATACTGCCTGCGGAGCAGGCGGCGGGGATTGAACCCGGATCGCTCGCAGTGGCAAAGGCACGGAAATAAGTGGCTAATGCAAGGGGACTGTTCAGGGACGGACTCAAAATAAAGAATGCTGCTAATAATAGGGATAAAGAGCTAGACGCCGCCAGCACGCGGCCCTTAAAGTACAACAGAGACACCAACAACGCCGATGTGGCGAGCGCAGGGTGAAAATGAGAGTGACTCGGGAGTCAGAGTCGACTCCGACAACGATTCGCAAGTCAAGTGGCCTGGGCATGCGTGGTGGCGCTGAAAAGCTGCATTCAAAAGGGGGCAGCAGAATAAAACTGCGGAAAGACGCATACAAAAAGATTTCCGAGGCTTTAACGATGCCTCAGAGCTCGGATCAGTTATTAAGAAGTGAAAAATGTACACTCCTTAATAATGCCTTGCCTAAACTGGGCCATCCCTCCAAACTGAATGAGCAAACCAAGAAAATGTTGATCAGGGAAGCTACCCAGACATCAGTGGCAACTCTGAAGGACCTATATTAGCTAATATTAGGCGGTCTGTGCCTAATAATGTGCCAACAATCTCACCTCAAGAACACTGAGACTCTTTTGTACATAGCAGTTTTATGCCCAGATGAGACCAAGATGGAATACTGAAGCTTGACATCCAAGCACAAAACACAGTCAAAATACACCAGAGCTACAATGAAGCATGGTGGTGGCGGCATTATATCATGGGGTGTTTTTATTCATTGGGCTATTGGTCAGTATTGAAGGGAAAATGGATGCTACACCCAAATTCTGGAGGAAAACCTGCAAGACAGCTAAACGCGCCACCAAAAACAGCGCAGTGGCTTAAGGATAAGAAGAGGAGTGGCCAAGGCAGAGCCCTGAAATAAAAATCTGACAGAAGATCCTTGGAACGAGCAGAACATTACTGCTCAGCATCAAATCTGACTGCTCTCCAACAATTCGGCAAGGAATGACGAAAACATTCACTAACCTCAACGTGATTAGTGTGTTTCTTTGTTTTAATCTAATTTCAGGCCTTTTTTTTTCTTACTCAAAGGTTGTTTGAAGGCAAAATGTGTAAATACAGCTGGAAAAATACACTGCTAATGCTCCGATTTGAGTTCGTCCATGTTTGGGCGGGCAGCATGTTCAAGCCGGCTGGCACTGCGCCTGAAGGTAAAGCAGAACGGCTAGGGAGCTGGTCACGCGGAGCTCTGGTTCTCACCGAATGCTGCCGGATAAAGGGCTGTTTTTTCAGCGCGGGCTCCCTCTGAACACGGTATTTGGACTCGGCAGCGAGGCTTCGGCTGCGCTCAATACCCCTTTAGTCTCAGGCTTTTGTTTTGCTTCTGGATGGCCAAGCAGAGTCAATGAATAGTTAAGCAGCTATGGCATGGCCACTGGCATTCTGCCATGTTTTAAACTCGTTGGGTAAGGTCAGGAGGGTGTGCTGTGTGGTGAATAAGAGCCTTATATTAGAGACTCTAGTACTGTACTAGGAGATATCTTGGGCTAAAATATTGAAATGGTTTAATACCGGAATGCGTAACACTCCAGTTTTAATAAGGGGAAATATAAATAAGGGGAACTGCTGTCTGTACAGGCACTGTCAGCAAAATAAATAAATAAATAACCAGATAGATAAATAAATAAATAAATAAATAAATAAATACACCCTAGCGTTTGATTCACATGCAGCACGAGGCAGAGAAAGAGAGAGAAGCAACAGAATCTCCTACAGCTGTTGATTTTCCACTTTGTGCATTTCTGCTGGATGGAAATGTTGTTAGATTCATGCACCGATTCCTTCCTGGACTGACTCATGGCTGCTGGGGCTCTTGAGGGCTCTCCAGGGAGGAGCTGCTCTGGTTCCACAAGTCCTGCAGATCTATCGCGGAGGCACTGAGTCCACAGCTTCATTCCACGGCAGGATTGTCTCCTATGGGAGCCGGAGGGGTGACAGACACCCCAAAGCAGATGGGACTGCAGACGGACACAGAAAAAATACTTTAAATGAATACGAGTCATTTATATTTGGCGCCCCCTATGGGGGGACTCGGACCCTCAGTTAACGAGCTGACTCTGAAAGCATTCCCTTAATTGTTAAAAGATGACCGTGCTCCGGGACTCATATTTTAAGGTCGACTCGTAGTACTTAGGAACTCGGACTCTTTTCGAGACTGAATCACAGGAAGCTACGTAACTACTTACGCCATCTGCAGACTGCAGGCAGATTTACGTTATTAGTGAAATGACAGAGAGAGAACCTGTAAAATCTCCTAGAGCTGTGTTGGTTTCCCGCTGTGTGGCTTGTTGCCTGAAGGTGGCGCTGTTATGAGACTCCTCAGGTGCGCGCAGGGATTCCTTCTCCTCCCAAAAGCCTGCGCGTTCGGGGGTACCGCGGGGGCCGAGTGTCTCCCAGACAGCATTAGAGGCTTCATTTCCTGTGAGAGGGCGCTCTCCTCATCCTCCTCTTTCCCCCCCGGGAAGTGGAACAGAGCCGGGGCTTGTGCGGGTGCAGCCAGCCTGGAGAGGGCGCTGACGCGTGGGTGCTGGGGCTCTTGTGGGACGGGAGGGGAGGCAAGGCTCTCCAGGGAAGAGATGCTCTGGTTCCAGGCCTCCTGCAGGTCTATCGGGATGATCTTGGTGGCCTCGCTGGAGACGCACGGGGGCAGCGAGTCCACGCCTTCTTTCCACGGCAGGTTTCTCTCTCCGCATGTGGGAGACGGAGGGGCGGCGGACGGGCTCTGACACGCCTCCGAAACGGCTGGGACTGCAGATGGAGAAAAGCAGAGAAGTTACAGCACTGTACCGGCACTTTGTTTGGGGCAGGGGGCGTCCTCCGTACCTGATTTGGGCCCCGGCTTTGGCGTTTCCGAGCCTTTCTTGGCCACAAACGTGATCCCGACGTCATCGTCGTCCTTCTCCGCCTCGGAATCCTCCCCCTTCTCCTCCCGCGCCAGCGGCACCGCCACGGGCTCTGCTGGCACACACGGCGTTACGCGCTCAGCATCGTTCATTATCATCTTATCATGCTGTCGCTTATCCTTAAACATCTCTTCCCTCTTTTAGACCTTTTACTTAATAAAGCACTTTTCGGTTCACCTTTGTCTTGCCAGCTGACGTTTCTCCTGGGCTTGTCGTTGTTCTCTTGCTCCTTTGAATCGGAGCCTTTGCGCTGCAGGATTTGAAAGCGATAGAGCTTACAGTATGCACCTAATAGTTGGGAAATAAAAATTCTACTTGCAAAGTCAACAAACAAGTGTCTCAAAACTTGGTACAAGTAAGCAACCGAGTCCGAAAGTGATGGGCTGAGACGCTGTGTAAAATGTTTAATCGGAGCCTGTTCAAATTTAAAATCAGGCTGACCAATCAGAGCTCGGTCGCCGGGCAGAACAGCTCATCGAGAGCTTATAGGACGAGCAACAGGCTGCCTCTAAAAACATGGATATTAAAGAAAAGATCTGGTGGGATAGAACTGAAAGGCTGGAGAATGATGGAGATAAAGCTCACAGGGACTGGATGGAAGCGTCTGAGTATTTATCTAAGAAAAACCAAACTATAAAAAGCTCCATGCACTCATCTGCACTCGTGGTTTTGTTTTTTTAAGTTGATGATGTGAAAAAGACACGGAGAGAAATCTCCAACGCATTAAAAGAAGGAACTAAAGAAAGAAAAAGCAGGGAGATTTCAGAGGGTTCAGACAAAAAACCGAAGCCCTACCCACCACGTTAAGAATCGCACTCGGTGTGAATAACCGACCTTCACACCAGGTCTGATGCGGTTTTTGGCATGAACAGAAGGTGAAGGTCTGAATCCTGATCCCTTACCTTTTTCTGACTGTGGTCTTTCTTGTGCCGTTTGTACTGGATGGATTTTCGGAAGCGCATGTTTCTCTGGAACACCTCGTGGTCCTGCCTCTCTTGGTCTCCTGCCATCATGAAGTGGCGGCTGTAGTGAGACTGGTACTGCAGGGACGCAAGGAGAAGGGATAAAGTTGGCACACCGGGCTGCAGACTTTTACGCTAAAGTTTATGGCCGTATGTTTTGAAATGGCCCAGTCCATGTTATGTCTACATTTCGGGAAGGGTTTATGTTTGTGTTTGTGTGTGTGTGTGTGTGTGTGTGTGTGCGTACCCGTCTCCTGGGTTTGTACAGATTCCCAGCCAGTATGTGATGGGTTTCCGTCTCTTCCTCTACCTTTGCCCCAGGGTTCATATCAATCACCTGAAGGTCCAGGCACACACCACTACCGTTCTCCCTCCTGCACGCACACACACACACACACACACACACACACACACACACACACACACACACACACACACACACTGATCAATCGGCCTGATTAATGCCATTTGTAACTAATCAGCCTATGATATCTGTACTCATGAGGCCGATATTCAGAAAGAGTGGAGAAAATGTAGATAAACTCTGTTTTGTTGCGGCATTAGAACGTGCAGCTCATAGTCTGGGACTACTGAGAAGCCCAAAACATACAGATGCTCAGACTCAGTCAGGGTGAGACCGTATACAAGAAGGCAAACTTTATGTCCAGCATTATAACTATAACTGCTTTTAACTGGAACTGGGATTAGAAACAAAAAGCTCAAAGTTCAATACACAACTGCATGTGCTTTTGGGCCTGTACTCACAGGTAGTTGGTAACGTTGGTCATTTCGGGGAAGGATGTTCCACTGGCCATAGAGGGGAGCGACAGTCTAGCAGAGGGCAAAACATTTCCACCCTAACAGACAGGGAGATCAGAAGCACTTATATTGCTGGTATTCATTAAATGAATGTGTTTATAGGCAGAGTCCCAGGGTCAGAAATACACCATATGGACAAAAGTATTTATAGCATTTACATTTACAGTATTTAGCAGACGCCCTTATCCAGAGCGACTTACAATTGGTACAGTCTTACAGTCAAAGCAGTTGTGGGTTAAGGGTCTTGCTCAAGGACCCAACAGTGGAAGCTTGGGTGGGATTTGAAGCCTGGACCTTCTGGTCCATAGTCCAGTACCTTACCCACTAGGCTACCACAGTCCACACACTATTCTGAAAACAAGAGCGTTAGTGAGGTCAGGATGTTGGATGATCACCACCCCATCTCACCCCCAAAAGTACTTTATGGTGCACCGTGCTTCCAGAGAACACAGTGCCGCTGCCTCACAGCTCAATGCTGGAGGGAGGAAGCTTTATATCCATCTAGCCCACGGCTGGCATTAGGCACGATGCCACCAGGTTCATGTTCATCTCCTCTAGAGAGCCGTATTCTATTGGCACCAATTCTCTACAGTGGCTAGACAAGCTGCGTCTTATCGTAGTCGAGCACATTCATCAGGAGGGGTGTCCACAAACACTAGAAATAACAGAGATGACTAATAAGAAGGGGTGTCTACATACTTTTGGCCCTATAGTGTATACATGGTTACAGCGTGGTTAAAATACTGAGCATATCTGTGCTGTCTCACAAATCCCAAATAGAAAGATCCAGAAAGAGTCCCGAAATAATAAACCTGCAGAAACAGTACAATCCTCCCACTCGATCTTACATTAAGAATAAACTCCCGTTTATTCTCCTCCCTCTCTTCCCATGGTCAGGCAGAGCACGGAAACAAGCGGCTTTCACCATCCCTCCAGCCGGGCTGCTAATATTAGCGGGATAGCTCCACTCAGGAAGCTGAGCACTACGAAACTCAAGGCTGCAGGAAATGGCATTCCTCAGGCTCACCCTTTCTGACTGGCGGTTTGCAGCGAAGGACACAGGAGCTGGATTTGAGTATATTTGAGTTTTCCTGGGCTGGGTTAGGGCCTGTGTCAGCAGAACCGGTCTGCACTTTAAGAGCGTATGAGCATGTGGACGGAGGAGAAGGAACGTGTGTCTCTAACTGTCCAAAGTCCTTTCTGAAGGAAAAGTTCAAGCTTCCGAGCAGATCAGCCCTCTCACAGGACTCATTCGACCTGAATAGCAGCACTGACACTCATACCAGCCTCCTGGGGCCTGCTCTCTCTCTCGCTCTCTCTCCTCTCTGTCTGCATTCTCATCCCAGTGTCTCGGTGTGCCGCTGGTCAGGTAGCAGAGTCACGCAGTGAGCCAGAGACACTTCGGCGTCAGTGTGGACAACAAAGGAGAGGATTATCGCCTCGTCCCTGGAGCCTCACAGAGAAACTCTGTTCGGGCCTCTACAGGGTTTAGGAACCTGCTCTTACTTGAAGTTCCTTTCAGCTCAGTCTTAGTTCGTCTCTCTGATACATTTCTAGACACCCCAGGTTTGAGGGTCTTTGAAGGCCTTATGATATATTCCAGAGCCAAATTCCTCCTGGCATTTATGAACCAGTTTGATTCCTATCAGTCTGTTACGGTGTTATGACCAGCAATAAAACTGGAACATCAGCTCTGAGGCAAGATCTATCATCTGGTTGTCTGCAGGGGCGGTTCTAGGATTTAGGTCCAAAAAATCTGCACATTTTAACATAACGCTGGTGAAGGAGGGAGGATGGATCACATCATTAGCAAGGCAAGAGAGGACTGCTGTATTTTTGTAAAGATATTATGTTTAAACTATACTTTCTATGGCTTTAACCTTTTACTCAGCTGATCAGAGACAAATGTGCATTTTTTAAAAAGCAGCAACAAAGAATCCACTATTTACTCTTACCCTCAGGGGTGCTGGAACTCAATTTAGGGATGCTTGAGCAGGTTCCAGCCCACATCCCTTAAAACAAATTCCCCACTCTAAATTAAAATGCTTTGCTTATAAACCTCTGTACTGCACTCAGGTGGCAAAGCCGCCATAAGTTTCAGAACGCTGTCCACCAACAGCAATACTTATTTATTGAAGCGCAGCGCCGCTTTGTGGTCATGAACCAGAATGCAGAACGTCATATCAGTAAAGTCCAAACGTGAAATGCCTCAAATACAGTATTGAATCACGTTAATCTACGTTTACTGCATTAAATCACAGTTTGCTTGCTTGTATTTGGCACTACAAATCTTTTAAAAGCTCTGCATAGCAACAACGGTGTGCAACAGTCAAGTCAAACTGATTTATAGAGCGTTTTCATTTTTATCGGAGCATTGCCTCCTGATCCAGAGCCCTAACAGAGCAAGCCTAGGGCGAGGAAGAAGCCTTGTTAGGACCAAGCCTCAAACACAAACCCGACCTGCTTACAGCTTAGAAGACACGAGTTAAAAAAAATTAATTAGTAAACAGAAGCACAATATTAAAATATAACATAATATCTAATATAATATTAAACTTAAGTACAATAGATACATATAATAAATATTTAAACTATATAATATAAAACAATAGGTACGTTTACATTTTATTACTTATATACTTATATATACTTATGAATCTATTCATTTTATAAGCTATTTCTATTACAATTCTCATGTTCTAGGCTCCTGTGTCACAGCGCTGGCAGAACTTATAGTGAATAAGGACATTTCCGATCCTTACAGCTCACAGCACCGGTTACTCCTGCACATCGCTACAGAACCCTGCACCCCCTGGACCGGTACCTGATCAATCACGCTGATGGCGTCCCGGATGTTGATTTTCTGATAGGCCTCCCACAGCTCGCTCTTCTGGTAAACAGACTTCCGCAGCAGCGCCTTACTCAGGTAGTTTTTGTCAAACTGCTCCCATCTGCAGAGAAGGAATCGCCTCAGTAAGGAGAGGAACTGCACTGATGACTGTGTTACTGTGGTAAGGAGGTCCTGCATAAGGCCAAAGGAAAGGAATCCTTTCACGTTAAGCTTTTTTCCTCCCATTAAACCTGTTATAAGTAAAAATCTTAACGTAAAAGGATTCCATTCCCTTTGGCCTTATGGTCAGGCTTAACTGAGAGTTTTGAGGTCCGGTTTTCCTAAGCCACTGCTTCAGTGCATTAAGCCACGGTAAGGATTTCACCTAACAGGTTTAAAATGGGAAGGAGAGCTAAAAGTGAAAAAGGATTACTTTTTAAGTTGAACTGTAAAAAAAGATATTATTTACACCTATAGATCAGGCACAGTTTTCACTATACTGGAATCGATAAGCAGAATCGGAATCAGAATCGATGAAATGCAAACGATGCCCGGCCCTAACCAGGACAATGCCAACCCTCAAACTGTGAACGAGTGGTTCTGGGAGCATGAGGAATCATTTTAACACATGCAGCACATCCAAAGGACCCCACTGGAAGTTTGGATGTGCTGCAATGGAGTTTATATGTAGCATTTCTTGTAAATGATTAAAATAACACTGACTTGTCCCTCCAGTGATGGTACCCATTAAGACCAGCGATGTCTTCTACTGCGGCCAAAATGTGGTCAAAGACCTGAGAGAGAGAGATAAAGAGAGAGAGAGAGAATGAAAATGAGAAAAATGAAAGAAATGAGTAAAGAGAGAGAAATGAAACCTTTCCCAGTCTGGATCTGCAGCTCGAGCTTCATATGAACTCAGATCCTCTCTTATTCTGATCTTTTCCTGCATGACATTCACAGAGGTGACGGGCAGCAGGCTCTGTGGAGACTATAGACCCCCTGCCCTGTTATTTGGCACAGGAAGTGGCACCACAGAAAGTAAACATGACCTCTTTCTCACTTTACGTCTGCAACCGAGAGCACTGGCCAAAAAAATGCCCTGTTGATGAATTGACAGGTCTGGCACACTCACATCAGTATTATGTAGCTCTGTGCTGCAGGTGCCAGTCTGTATGGGCACACACACCTACTGGATCACAGAATGGCGGGAGCGTTTACACTGGTAATAACTCACGCGCTCGTGGATCGATTCGTTAAGCGTGGGCTTTCTGTTCGTACTCCGAGGGACCTTTAGCCACTTAACCAGAGGCTTGATGGTCAAACCCTGTGGGATGAAGAAGAAGAAATAATAAATAAAGACTCGCTCGGGAGTGGCATCACCGTTTGAAACACAGAACCAGCAGCTCATACGACCTGAAACATGACAGTGAAGAAAATCACAACTATGGTGGTGGCGACAAAGTAGTCCTTCGCCTTCACGTGCTGCCCGTCCAGGAGCACCACCAAGGCGAACGCTACCGCACCCCGCAGGCCGCCGTACGACATCACAACCTGGTCGATCTTCTCTAGAGGAACCAATCGGAACTTGTTCAGAATCCAGGTCTGCCCAACTACACCTGGAACGCCATGGAGATAAGAGTTAGAAAACGCAGCTTTGCGATTTTAGATCATCTTCTAATATCAGCCCAATCCCAAACCGAGCAAAGCTAGGGCGACGGTGGCAAGGAAGAACTCCCCAAACTAATATCAAAAGGCTCTACACAGCGACAAGGGAGTTCAATAGTCGAGTCAAACTGATTTATAGAGCGTTTTCATTTTTAGCATTGTCTCTCGATCCACAGCCCTAACAGAGCAAGCCTAGGGCGGCAGTGGCAAGGAAAATCCCTAATCGTTATAAGGAAGAAGCTTCAAATAGGAACCCGACCTGATTGGGTGGCTTAGATGTTATATGTAGGATTGATTTTTAGTGAAATTTAGACACTACAAAGCCTTGAACACGGAGCACAAAATCAGAAATCGAAGAAAGACAAGGAAATAGGGGTGTGTAACGCTGCACCATGACACGTGCCCTCTTGCTTGTTACATGCAATTGCATTTTTTGAACACCAGAGGGCATATGCCATGCTCACACTTCTAAATTCCTTTAACTGCAGTGAGATTGTTTTTCTTTACATTTCTATACAAGTATAAATCACTTTGAATTGCTTTTATTTAGAAATAAAAAAGTATTGTCTTCCCTCGTTATTTAGGAAATGGTGAAGCTACAATAAAGCATTTTGTTTACAATTTGAAGCCTCTTATTGTAGTATTTTTTCACAGTAGCGGACTACAGATTTAATGTGCAGAGAGCTCCCCACAGAGCGTCTTCATAACCTCGGCTGCGATCTCGCCAAAGAATGTTTATTTCGGTGCATAACTAATGGATAATGACACTATTACACTTCGTCTCTTGCCAATCTAATCACACACTCCAGCCTTCACAGCCAAAGAGCATCTACTTTAATGCAGACCCAGCTTCAGACAGAGCCTCACCGACAGCTCTGAAGACAAAGATGAATATGAGGGTGCACACGACCAGGCCGGTATCCCAGGCCCAGTTGGATTTATCCACGGCAGAAGTGCCGAGGAAGATGAAGATGATGGTCTCGGCGATGCTGGCCAGCGTTTTCATCGTATACTTCACCGCGGTGCGAGATTTCTGCGATATGTTGGCCTCCACGTACTTTTTGCAGCCGATGCCGCAGAAGGTCATCCTGTGACCGGAAAGAGCAGACGGAGAGCAGTAAAGATCGTCTTCAATACGCTGTCCAGTCACTTCATGGTCACCTCCCATCAGTTCCCCTTAGAACACAGCAGCACTTTGCAGCTCTGTAATTAAAGACTTTTATAGAGTTATTTCTCTACATATTTTGTTAGTCCCCTTTTCTCTGCTCTTTACCGGTCAGGACCACCACAGGATGCTCGCCCCGAATGGTCCTCCGCTACTCTTTATATCGGAATCATCTGACGGTCCTAGTTACGCATTTTTATAAATAACTGAGTTTTCGTTCCTCTGCATTAGCCAAAATCTGCTGTAATAATGCAATAATGCAATCAAAATAATCTGAAATTCTAATCAGAGGCACGGATACTAAGCTTGGGTTTGAGACGGGCCCTGTATGAACTTAAAGCCTCCATCCTTTGTAAGATCATAAACGATGTTACTAATCAGTATTACAAAGGGGCGCACCGATGCCACTCTTTTCCTTCCGATGCCAATACTGACTCTGCCTAATGTAACCACTCAGCAGCTTCATCTAGTGGTATCGGTGCCCTCTGTTGCTGATACCGGTATGGGTGAAGGCCTAGTATTATATAACTGGTGTAGCAGGTGCTCCTGGACTGCTGGGCCACACACTGATTCCACGGACCTTTATTCTCTGCTCTTCTTCACCTCGGCTCTTTCACTTTACTCACCCACCCACTCATCTGTTATTCTGCCCTACTCTCTCTCACTCTCTCTCTCTCTCTCTGTAAGCATCACTCGCCCTATACACTGAACCCAGAGCCAGGCTTAGCACAGGCTGCAGCTGCAACGGCGGCTTCGTTCCTGTCCACGATCTTCATCATGAGAGAGGCAGAAGGTCTAGTGGAACAGTGGAGAGGTCTGTACTCACGAGAGAATGGCAGAGAGGGAGAAGAGCTCGGCCGTGATGTACGCCAGATACACCAGCAGGAAGACGATGAGCGGCTCGACGATACGCACCTTCTCCGTGAAGCGAGTGATGAAGGCCAGCATGACGGCGAAGACCAGCCCCACCAGGGTCCCACCGACGCTGACGATCAGGAAGGAGGCTGAGCGATTCAGATACAGCATCAGCACGGGCAAAATACAATAATAATAATCCCACAAGAATCACAAACTAATCTCATCTACAATTGTAAAGCGCAATATGGCTGAATCTGACTCGGCTTATAATCGGCTGGAACGAGCCGTGGCGGGAACAGACCGATGGTTCGTTCCATCACGATGTCTTATCTTACTTGAGCTTCTCCATACATTAAATAAAGGAAACATTTAAACACAAAGAAAATTTAGTCCCCTGCAATTAAAATAAATGAGGATTCTCACTGAGAACAGGTCATGACTGCACCTGGTGTTCAAAACCGGAATTGCATTGGAAGGCGGCAAAATAAAGGATGCATAATCCAATGAGATGCATCGTTGCAGCCTAATCAGGAATTATTAGGTTAAATCGGAAGAACAAATACAAACACTGAACTCACCGACCCCTTTGAAGTAGTCTGCCGTTTGGACGTTCTCCGGGCCCACCCCCACAAACGAGATGTAAACCTTATACAGCACCTACGAAACAGACAGAAATAAAGCCACGTCTTACGTTACCGACAACGCGGATACCTTTCAGGATCACGTAACTGTTGCATGTTCTCCTCTTGTTTGTACGCTCCAGGTACTCTTATTTCTTTCCTCCGCCTGAAGCCAGGCCTGCAGGAGGATTATTAAACACGCAGAGGCCTCCAAATGCATCAGGGAGGAAGTCTCAACGCAGCATGGCCTTAAAATGGGTCTCGTCTAAGAAGATTCAGTCCAGTCCTCATGAAAACAAGAGCATGAGCTCTAATGAGCTATAATTCCTACATAATTCCTACAAGAACCCAGCGGCTGCAGCATGCCTTAGGACGTCATTAGAATGTAGAGTTTAAATGCAGAAAGTCCTACAGACTGCTCACCACGGTGACTGCGTCGTTGACGAGCGACTCTCCGAAGACGATGATGAAGAGCATCTCATTAACGTGGACCTCCTCGAAGACGGCGATCACTGCCACCGGGTCCACGGCTGAGATGAGAGCACCGAACAGCAGGAACTCAATCAGCCCTGCCTCCACCTTATCATCTACACACACACACACACGTCAGGCTTATTTCTATAGCACTTTTCACAATGGAGCATCGTCTCAGAGCAGCTCTGTAATCTCAGATCATCTGCTAATATCCAAGCCCTAATATCTGAGCAAGCCTAGGGCGACAGCGGCAAGGAAAATCCCCAAACCTGATGAGGTTTTTAATATTTACTCCAAAAGGGACCCGACCTGCTTAGCAGCTTAGATGAGAAATGTAAGAATGAAACTAATTTATCTGCTCAATACGTCTGTAAGTAAACACTACCAGATAAATAACATACTGAATAAAATAGCGCAAGAAATCTGCATATGGGCACAAAAGGGGATCCCCTGTGCAGGCCTACCAGTGCGTGCCATCCACCCCGTCCCGTCATCACTCACCGATAGCCCCGGCCTGCTTCACCCCGTACAGACAGAATCCCGTACAGAAGGCGTTCCACAGCGTCCCCACCACGGCGTACATCAGAATAGCACCCAGGTTATCGAAAAACAGACGGGCGGGCATGAAATACCCAGCGTCCCCTACGATGGTGGGCAGCAGGAACAGGAAGAAGAGGCTCGGGTCCAGCTGGCAGAGCTGCTCCTTCCTGGCGATGAGCACTATGCCACCCAGGACCAGACCCAACAGGATCAGCATGCAGCTCTCCGGGACCACCGTGTTGAAACGCTGAGAGAAGTGGAACACTGGGAGAGAAGCAGAGACGGGCATCACATATGGGGGCGTCTGCCATCAGCACTGGGGTCATTTTCAGGTTTTTGTGAAGTTTAAGGACGTTAGATGAAGGGTTTGTGATTACTGATCATGGACGTATCGGTAACAAAGAAAACACAACAACAAAACTGATTGGTTTTGGAGGAGAAAAGAAATGTCAGCGCATTGAGAGTGATTTCGTATCTTGTTATGAGATTATTAGAAAATCATGTGAGATTATTTGTCCCATTTGATTGAATTCTGTTCATTTTACTTCTTTCAGTAACAATAACTTAACTTGATCTGCACTTCCTGAAGGTGCTTGAAATGTGGAAGAATGTGGGTTTGTGTCCCAATACTTTTGGTCACATATGAGCTTGTGTGCGAGGGGGAAGGGATGACATTTGATTTTTGTCAGTTATAATTATATATATATATATTATCATACTTCTTCTAATTCTTCTTCTTCCACACATTTCTGTGATGAATCCAGCTCGAACCCATTAACATACAGACCCGGCTCAAACTCCGTTACGTAGATGATCATGCTGTGTGTTTTGGAATCGACCCGATTTATCGCTTTTAATAGATTTAAGATTAAAAATGAAAAATCTCCCATAGAAATGCACTGGCAGAATATTCAGAATCAAAATATAACTAACAAAATTTAAAACTGGCATCGATGATGTCATCACAGAGCACTCCGTGTCTGTCAGACTCAGTGTCTCTCACTCACACACACATGGCCATAAGTATTGAGACACAAACCCACATTCTTTTGTCTTGCCGCGTTTCAAGCCCTGTTGCAGTTCCTTGGATTTTGTCAGTGCGTCATCACTTCACAAAGCTTTTCTATGGGGGATTAATACTTTTTAGACTTAAATCTGTAAGAAATAATAAATCAGACGGACTCCAAAAATACACAGCACACCACAGCGCGATTATCTACATAACCGTGTCTGAACCTCTAATATAAAGGCAGAACAATAACTTTTTCAGAGGCTCTTACAGTGCTTGCCTTCTTACCCTGATGTGCCCATTGCTCTGGCACAGGGTCGGCCTGGACTCATCTCACCATGTGACCGTTCTCCATTGCTCCAGAGTCCAGGCTTTTATTGTAAGCTCACCCTCACCAACAGGTGGTTTTCTTATGGCTCATGGCATTGGGCCTGTGGGAACCCTCTGCTGGTACGTTTTACCGTCTGAGGTCGCTGAGCAGCAGGAACCCGACTGAGCCCACTGCTGTAATTTGAGACGTTTCTGAGGGCCGCTGATGGCCTGTAACCTTCAGCTCTGCACACCTATGGTGTAACGATCACATGGGCCGGGGATCTGCATGGTCAGAGCTGAGAACGCCAGAGAAAGAAGGATGTAAACCAGAGCGGAGAGGAGCTGGGTGGTAATGAGAGAGCCTAATGGTAGTAATTATTCATGTTTTTCATGCGCACACACACACACACACACACACACACACACACCTCTGCCAAAGACACATCAGTCAGCCTGCTATTGTGAGTCATTCACGAGAGCACAGGAAAACATTTTCTGTCTAACACACACACACACACACACACACACCAAGCACTTTGATTCCCTTCCAGACTGCACACACCAGATAAAACCTACAGCACAGGGTTAAAAGCCATTCTCACTGCTTTGAGACAAAGAGAGACCACGAAATACCTCGATTCCTAACCAAGCACAGGCTTTTAAATCATAATCGCTCTGAAACAGATGAGCCATTAAGTCAGGGTCGGCTCGCTCGAATCAGATAAGAGCAATAAACAGATGGGTCATAATTAAACGCCCTATTAAGCAAACTCTCTCCCATTATCAGTGTTTATGGAAAGAACAGCAGGACACTGGCAATCAGCAATCAGGCCAAGCCAAATAAATGGACCAGAGCCAAGACGTTACCGTAACAGAAGCACTCTTATAACCTGGGCTATTTCACTGATCCGGGATCAGATTTTAGGCTTATTTAACCTTTAATGGGGATCAAAAAGTACACCGTGAAACCGCCAATTACTTTTATTCATAGCTCCTAGTACAGATCCACAGGTACCAGAAAAGTGTTTAGTTACTATAAACACCATGCCTCATAACGTAACTGTACTAGCAACGCTACTTTGGAGAATATCATCCTATATTTATATGTAGTAAGTCCCATTCAAATGATGTATTTAATAATGTTCTAACCTTGTGTCAGCATTGGAGGTTATAACCATGACAAGAAAAAGGGTCACTCATCTTTCTGGAATATTGAGCAACTGGTGGAGAACAGGGTTAGAGATAGGGCTATAAGAGGGTTAGGGATAGGGTAGGGTTATAATAGGGTTAAAATAGGGGTAGGGTTTGAATAACATTTGGTTTATAATAGGGTTATAGTAGGGTTAGGGATAAGGTAGGGTAATAATAGGGTAGGGTTAGAGTAGGGTTAGGAATAGGGTAGGGTAATAATAGGGTAGGGTTAGAGTAGGGTTAGGGATAGGGTAGGTAGTAGTAGAGTAATAAATGGGTAGGGTTAGAGTAGGGTTAGGAATAGGGGTTAGGGTAATAATAGGGTGGGTTAGGTAGGGTAGGGATAGGGGGGGGGGGGGTAGAGTAATAATGGGGTTAGGTTAGAGTAGGGTAGGAATAGGGTAGGGTAATAATGGTGGTTCTAGGGTTAGTCGATTTAGGGTTTAGGGATAGGGTTAGGTAATAATAGGGTAGGGTAGATTAGGTTAGGGATTAGGGTATTAGCGGGTAAGAAAGGGGTGTTAGGGGGTAGATTAGGGTTAGGGATAGGGTTAGGGAATTAATAATTGGGGTAGGGTTTAGAGTAGGTTAGGAATAGGGTAGGGTAAAATAGGGTAGGGTAGAGTAGGGTAGGGAAGGGTAGGTAGCGGTAATAAATGGGGTAGGGTTGGGGTAGGGTTCGGAATAGGGTAGGGTAATAAATAGGGGGTAGGTTTAGATTAGGGTTAGGGATAGGTTAGGGTATGAATAGTAGGGTTGGGGTAGGGATAAGGTAGGATAATAATAGGGGTAAGGTTAGATAGGGTTGGTTTTAGGGATAGGGTAATATGGGTAGGGTGATAGGATAGGGTTTAGGGTTTAATAAAGGGGTAGGTTTAGGAGTAATGGTTAGGATAGGGCTCGGGGCCAATAATAGGGGTAGGGTTAGGAGTAGGGATAGGATAGGGTAGGGTTATAATAGGGTAGGGTTAGGGATAAGGTAGGATAAGAATAGGGGGTAGGTTTAGATAGGGTTAGGGATAAGGGTAATAAAGGGGTTAGGGTTTTTATAGATAGGGTAGGGTAAATATAATAGGGGTTAGGGTTAGAGTAAGTTAGGGGATAGGGTAGGGCATAATAGGGGAGGGTTAGGAGTAGGGCTAGGGTAATAATAGGTAGAGTAATAATAGGGTAGAGTTAAGAGTAGGGGTGGTTAGGAATAGGGTAGGCTAATAATAGGTAGGGTAATTAATAGGGGTAGGGTTAGATAGGGTGAGGGATAAGGTAGGTAGGTAATAATAGGGGTAAGTTAGATAGGGTAAGCATAAGGTTGGTAATAATAGGGTAGATTAAGGGATAGGGTTAGGGGTAATAATAGGGTAGGTTATAGTAGGTTAGGGATAGGGTAGGGGAATTGGGGTAGAGTTAGGGATCGGGTAGGGTGATAATGAGGGTAGGGGTTAGCGTAGGGGTTTAGAGTAGGGTTTAGGGATCGGGTATAGGGTAATAATAGAGTGGGTATAATAATGGGAGGTTAAATTAGGAGGGTAAGGGATAGAGGTAGGGTGTACTAATAGGGTAGGGGTAGATTAGGGTAGGGAACAGGGTAGGGTAAGAATAGGGTAGGGTAATTATAGGGTAAGGGTTTTTAGAGTGGGTTAGGGTAGGGTAATAATAGGGTAGGGTTAGATAGGGTTAGGGAAGGGTTAGGGTAATATAGGGTTAGGGTTAGAGTAGGGGTAGGGATGGGTTTTAGTGGTAATAATAGGGTAGGGGTATAATAATAGGGGTTAGAGTTTAGGGTTAGGGAAGGGTAGGTTAATAATAGGGTAGGGTTTTCGAGTTTAGAGTAGGGTTAGGGATAGGGCGGGTAATAATAGTGGTGGGTAATAGGGGTAGAGTTAGGGTTAGAGTTAGGGTTTTAGGGATATGGTTAGGGTAATAATAGGGAGGGTTAGATTAGGGTTAGGGATAGGTAGTAGGGTTAATAATAGGTGGGTTAGGGATCGGGTTAGGGTAATTAAATAATAGGGTAGGGTTAGGGATTAGGGTTAGGGATAGGGTAGGTTAGGGTAATGGGGTAGAGTTAGGGATAGGGTAGGGTTGGATTAATAGGGGTTAGGAGTTAGAGTAGGGTTAGGGATAGGGGAGGGTTATAATAATAGAGTAGGGTAATATAGGGTAGGGTTAGATTAGGTTAGGAATAGGGTAGGGTAATAATAGGGTAGGGTGGGGGGTTATTATAGGGTAGGGTTAGAGTGGGTTAGGGTAGGGTAATAATAGGGTAGGGTTAGATAGGGTAGGGAGATAGGGGGGATAGGGTATAGGGTAATAATAGGGTAGGGTAGGGTTAGGAGTAGGGTTAGGGATAGGGTTTTTTAGGGTAATAATAGGGTAGGGTAAAGGGGTTTTGTTTTTTTAGAGTAGAGTTAGGGTTAGGGCTAGGGGGTAGGGTAATAATAGGGTAGGGTTAGAGTAGGGTTCGGGATAGGGTTTAGGGTAATACTAGGGTAGGGTAATAGGGGTAGAGTTAGGTTAGGGATGGGTAGGGTTAATAATAGGGTAGGTTAGATAGGGTTAGGGATAGGGTAGGGTAATAATAGGGTAGGGTTAGGGATAGGGTAGGGTAAAATAGGATATAGGTTAGGGATAGGGTTAGGGTAGGGTTTAGGGTAATAATAGGGTTTAGGGTTAGATTAGGGTTGAGGGATAGGGTTTTTTTTTTTTTAGGGTAATAATAGGGTAGGGTTAAGGGATAGGGTTAGGGAGAGTGTAGGGTGGTAATAATAGGTAGGGGTTAGGGGATAGGGTTAGGGATAGGAGTAGGAATGATAGGGTAGGGTTAGATTAGGTTAGGGATAGGCAGGGGTATAATAGGGTAGGGTTAGATTAGGGTTAGGGATAGGGTAGGGTAATAATAGGGTAGGGTAATAGGGGTAGAGTTAGGGATAGGGTAGGGTAATAGGGTAGGGTTAGGTTTTGGGTCAAAAATCAGAATGAATATTCATCAGAGCTAATTACTGAATTGTCACTAAACATGTTAAAACAGACCATAATAACAGCAGTTATGTTTGGGTAACATACGGCACAGGGCAGAGCTAATGAGATCTCTAATGTGGCTAATTAGTCTAGCTTGGTTTGTGTAAATGAAACAACAAAATATCAGACTTGGTGTTTTAAGTAGAACAATTTCTCTTGACCTAAAATCCATTTATATATAATCAGAATCCGTCACTGAAAAGGAAACAAACCTGTCTGATTCCCTCCGAATATTTGAATCAGATGGTTTATAGAAGCAAATGCATGAACTGTGCTAAGTTCTATAAAGGATTTGGGTCCTGTATCGGTGAACGCTATGGTTTCTAACAGAACACAGCCTGGAAGGTTTTTGCTGATTAAACACCTGAAACAATTCAGAGCAACAGAGAACATGCTCAGCTATTTTTAGCACCTTTTCCATTTCCATCACAGCCTCCAGAGACGTAGTTTTGCCGGGAGCGAGGTGCAGTCGTCGGATTCTCTTGGGAGACGCTGTTGCTCAGCACAGGTACGTCCCACAAGAGGCCAGGCCCGGTAAATATTGACCTGGGTTTTGGTTTATGATAAATGCTTTAATGAGCCGAGCATCACGGCTGTTCCAGTCAGGTCGGAGCACGGGGTCAGATATTTATTACACTCCGTGCAGAACACTGCAGAAACTTTGTACTTCAGAAACTGTTACTGGTTTAGGTAAAGGGTGGAGGATTATATGGATGTAAAGACTATTTAAATAAGCATCATGGACAAATCTGGAACAGAAACAAAGCCCAGGCCTAAGCTTCTGCAGCATAAAACAGGAACGGCTCGTCCTTTATTTACATATTTAATGCATATTTAATGTCTTTAGCCCTATTCAGATTGGATTAGCTTCTACTTGATTGAATTTTTACATCTTGCATCTGGAAGGTAATATTTTTCCTCTCGTGGCTCTCTGAGTGATGACAGAATGAAATGCTCTCCACATCCAGTTCAATGAAAGAGTGAGACGACTGTTTGAAAGCCTGCGTTTATGGATTTGTTTATAGAATAGAATACTCTACTTGGAATCTGTAAGGAGGAGAGACAAACCCTGATGCCAAATTCAGATGGAAATAACACCACAGTGGCTCATGTTAAAAAGGAAATGTCTCCAGGACTTGATGTTTGTGGATTTTCAATCCAGAAAGCAAACTGAAACACAAGCTGATGTTTTGCGGTCACGTTCCTAACTCTCATGAGCCGTTTGAGTATCGGCTCATTTTTTAGTGGAAGTGTTTCAGTAATGTAGTGAGTCCCAAACGTGCGCTCTCAGCACAAAAACACCTTAAATTACGTCTAACATCTAGTAACACTCTCACATCCGGTTCAGCCTGCTAAAGCACCGATCCTAAAATACCTCCTGGACTAAAAGAACTCGGCGAGGAAAGTGCAAGTGCTTCAGGAACTACCCGTCTTCATGCTCTCTCTCTCTCTCTCTGCAGGGTGAATATTCCCCCTGCATCCTGACTCCACCGTCGATGGAAATGAGGAACTGGAGATGGAGAATGGCAAACGTCTCAGTTGGCTGAGGGAGACGGCGTGGGCTGAAGGGCCGGCGCTCGCCCACGCAGCAGGAGAACGAGCCGAGAATGGAGTCGTGGTAACGTGAAACGAGCCAGGTGATGGCCGAGAGAGAGCAGGCCTGGCCGTGTTTGTTATTACACGTTTTACGCAGGAGGAGAGACAGAAGCCATCCGTCACCGCGCATACGCCGCCATACACAGGTGGCTTTTTCCATTACAGGCGCACAAACAAGGGCGCGACAAGATTAAAGCTGGATAATGCCATGTCTGATGTGCCACTGAGTGCCGGCTCTCCTGTACTTAGGACCTCACAGATTCGGCTCTTGCACTGATATCTTGCCACAGATGCTAAGGCAAAGAAGACTCATCACACTGGTCATCAGTTAAATCGTATGTCTTTGATCAGGGAAAGTGCCAACCTGTGCCAGGCTCCTGATCTGCAATAACACTGTAGAGCGCTCCTTTCTCTCCATCTGCTGTTTAATTCCTTTTTGAAGCGTAACCACATTAGTGAGGCGACAAAATCCGGACGCACGGAAACAATGTAACGCAGGTACACCGGTAATAAATGCCCTGCTGATTGGGTGGTGGGGGTGGCACTATTCTGACAATTAGACCGCGCCATCACTGGGGAACACACTGTTAGCAGTTCGTGGCACTTTGAATCATTTATAAATAATATTTATGAAAGAGACCAGCCCTTAGGCATCTTAATAAGGTCCGATCAGGTCAGGACCCATTCTGCAAGTGTGTCACACGTTTTTATTCCATCTCCAATCGATATATTAGTTCTGGCTCCCCATCAAACATTACCCTGGCACATGAAATCACCCTTACCATCTGGGCTGTAGGAACACCTTACAAAACTGCATACCCTGGCATATTTGTGTGCCCGTGGCAGAGGTGCTGTTTCTTTTTTGTACTGTGCCTGTGAGAGGTCACGCCAGCTCCTCATGCAGGTCTGGAAAAAATGCAACCCACTGCAAACGATGCATTTGTCTCGTATTTATTTGTAGCTACTGCCTGCGTTTGAGCGAAACAGAACAGTTTTGCTTTGTCCGATAAATCGCTGACAAATTCCAAATAAAAATATTGATTTGCAGCAATACCAAGAGCATTTATTCATGGTCGAAATAACAAAAGAAGACTAGGGTAAAACAGCTTTACTTCCAACTTTACCCTAATCACACTAGTAGAAAGCATTTTGGTGAATTCCTGATACACTCGTCTAACAAACACTGAACAATAACACAAACTAGAGACGCTCCAAAAATGGTTATCAAGCAACAAGGTGAGCAGACAGATCTTAGGGAACAGGGCTTCGGCGCTGACCGGCTCACACTCCAGATTGTAATGGTAACCAGTAGAGGATGTCATTAAGGTCATGCAGGACAGGTGGGAGGAGCTTGGCTTGGTCGAGGGGCTTTAAGGGCACCTGGGATGGCATTTGGGTTCAGGGTTATAATCAAGTGTCAAAATCGCTTTAAACATAAGTTCATTGTTAGTAGAAGTGGCATCTCTGACACAGACAGTTTTGTAAGGTACAAAATATCTCCCTCAGGCACAGCCAATCGTAAATCCATGATGCCACGAGGCACCGCTGGCACACAAACCCCAACAGCCCCTGTTTGTTAACATACAACAAACACACGTGAAGACGCAAGTTCAAAAATCGAAATAAGTTTTGGTAATCCATTATAATGACCTGCTATTGGATTATTTCCTTAAGCTAGCGAGCTCATCTCAGTATCTACAGGGGAACGTGTTCAGATAGCTGTCCGTGGTAATGGTGTTCTTACTTTAAGCAGCTGGTTACGCTGGATGTTCTTAACTTTTCTAAAGTATAATGAATCTGACTATCACTCTCTCATCATCTAGACACCGGAAGCCCAGTTTCACGACGTCCTGATAACTTTTCCCCCTGGATGAGAACAAACCGAGCCCGGCTGGTACTCACAGATCTTGGCGACGCTGGCGAGCAGGAGCCAGGTGGCTATGATGTACGGCGTCTGCACGTAGCTCCATTCCCACTGCACGATCTTATAGCCGCCGCTGTGGTGGTGAGACGGTGCGCTCTCTCCGTGAGGTGTGCTCGGTGTATCGGCGGAGCGGGTCAAAGCCAGCCCGGAACGACGAGACGCGTCGGTACCGGAGCGGGTCGGAGTCAGGGAAGGAGCCTCCGGAGGAGAGGATGTCGTTGGCGCGGGGTAACGGTCAGAGTCGGTCTCACCGGTGACAGCACTGAGCAGCAGCAACAGAGTCAGTGAGAGCATCTTCTGCTTCCGTCTCCTCTCCGTTTAACGCTCCGTCATCTCCATTGCACTTTTATACCGCCGCCTCTGGGACGCCCCGCTACCCTTCCACAACATCAACACATCGGTGACCGCCGGTAACTACGGCTGGGAGTCGGTTATGAAGAGAGAGATTCCTGACTCTGGTATTTCAGAGTCGATTCCACAAAATGATTCCGACTAGCATCAGGGGCGAGTCACTGAGTACAGGCTTTTAAGGTGTTGAAAGTGGTTTATATTTAGCCAAAATGTCTCGTGTGTGTGTGTGTGTGGCTTGTATTTATCCAATTAGGCCTACGTGATAGATTAGAATTCGCACACAGGTGGCCAATCAAATGAAAGTAGGAGCAAGTACCACCCTGCCAACCTCTAGTTTTAAGCGAATTAACAAATCAAACCGACTCTTTGTTGCAGAGTAAGAGCTCAGGTGAAAATAGTGCGATTTATACTATTAATCCGAATACTGTACAAAATACTGCACTGAATCACTACTACACTATTTCTTCCACATCTCCGTTCTGTGCCGTTCCAGTGTGAACCGAGTGGCAGGTGGAATCGACTCCGTTTATTCCAAACGCCTGAAAACGGAGTCGAATCCCTAAGAATCGAACAGCGCCACGGTCACTCGCGAAGATACGACAGGCAAGCGCATGCGCAGACCCGACAACGGTTCCTCTCAGAATGTGAGAGATCTACCTCCGAAACTTTACGTTATCAAACGTGATAGTAAACTTAAATTCCACCAAATAATGTCATATTATTCTAACATACATACGGTTTAGTTCGGTTAGTAACATATATAAAGCAGCTAGATGTGCAAAACAGATTTCGGGACCAGGTTGGACACTGGCTTAACCAAAAAGGGCAACATTACCACAGATTACTTTATAAGATTAAAACCACCTGCCTAATATGGCGTTGGTCCCCTTCGTGCCCCCAAGGCTGTTACACGTCGAGTCATGGACTCTACAACACCTCTGAAGGTGTCCTGTGGTTTCTGGTACCCAGATCTTAGCATATCCTCTACATTCTGTACATTGTGAGGCGGTGTCTCTACAGATTGGACTTGTTTTGAGGCCAAGGAAACGCACTGAATGCTTTTTCTTGGTCTTCAAACAATTACTGGACTGTGAAGGGGTGTACTTCGTCTTCAACGTTTAGATGTCAGAATAACATCCGGATGAAAGGCAGGACTCAAGGTTTCTCAGCAGAACAGTACCTAGAGCATCATACTCTCAATCCTTTTTCACTTCTAATCCTTATAAATTATTTATTCTTATTTCCGTACTTATCTTCTGACGTTAACTGTAAAGTTGCTCATTTGCAATACATAGTGTGTTCTGTGGATGTATGGCTCCCCCTTGTGGACAATATTGTCAGTACTGGAAATGCTGTTAAAAGACTTGCTGGGTAGTTAACATAACTAAAATAAAAGTATGACATTGATGCATGCTAATTAAAGAGTAATAAACAGAGCCTTATTTTGTATCCTCTGTATTTATTGATTAAATCGAGAGCAGCTCAGGAAGAGCAGTGGCAAACAGCGACCCCTATTGGCCTGAGTATGACTTGCAGAAGTCAAAAGATGAGAATCAAAAAAAGCAAAACCAGCAGAGCAATGCTCATTTCAGGAAATAAAAACACCACGTTGTGTTAACATACTTTATTGTTTTGCATCCGACGTTGTTTCTCAAATTTATACAGTCATCATCAAACAATTTAAGAAAACACTGGGTGTAATACCTGCAGCTGCATTAAGGGAGTCTGCATGCATGTGCCCAAAAGTGGTTATGAGCAGGTACAGATCTGTTAACAGTGGAACACACCTACAGTAATACATTCATGCTTTACACACGTCACACACCTACAGAGTGAGCGCGAGGGCGTAATGCAGCTCGAGAGCAGAACACTCCGTCAACGACCTCCTGTGCAAAAAGTGCAGTAGCTATAAAACCTGGGAAATGCTTCGAACATTTCATTGTGCTTTGTTTCGTCTACTGCGCCACTTAACTGAACTAACTGCTGAATCAAGTGGTTATGCGATGGTGGAACTAGTCTCGGTACTGGACGGGTTTGGTTCAAGTGACTCCCTGTGCAAATTGCGTCCCGACAATCAGAACGCATGGCGGCATCACCAGCCACCTCCAAACCATGGCGTGTTAAATAAAACAGACAGAACCCCAAAAGCAAACGTGACCTAGTTCAACTGCTCATGAGTATATAATGCAGAGATGACCTCTCAATTACAGCAGGTCCTGTTATAAACCCACCTTACTCCAGGCAGAAATTAAAAACTGAGCGGTCAGTGTAAAACAGTAACTCAGACACCCCCCAATCTAAAGTCTGTACAGGTTTAAACTCTTTCCTCTGACTTGGCTCCTCTCTCTGTGTGTGTGCACCATATACAATCTAAAACGCTGTACAATTATTATATAATATTCAGCTAAAACGTGCATCCGGTACGAATTACATTAAGAAACGCGCCTGCCTTTAATACTTCATGTACCAAAACCGGGATCAGACCGCGAGCGCCGCTGCTGGGTGCTTCCCTCGTTAGGTCTGGATCCTGTAACAGAAGAGTTCAGCATCACTCGGGCATGAAGATGAAGAGCCTCTGCAGTCACCGCCTCTCACCAGGGAGTCCGGCCTCATCTCAGACTCAGCGCCTGCACCACGTCCAAGCTCAGGCCGCTCTTCAGGGTCCGCCTCACTGCAACAGCGCATGCAGGCCGACAGTCAGTGGTCAGTGTGTGTGTGAGTGTGTGAGTGTGTGTGTGTGTGTGTGTAGCCGGTCAGACTCGGTACAGCTCACACACACACACACCTCTTCATAGCCGACTTAGGATGTTTCCACTGCACGATGGGAATCCGATAAACATAAATACACATTCCGCAGAAACTGACACTGAATTTGAATTTCCAATTCCAATGCTGGGCAAGCGATGCGTGTGAGTCGGCGGCGTGTGACGCAGGGAGTCGCTTGGCGGGTGTGATGAATGCTGGGAAATGTAGTGAGGAAAAGCCAATAAGCACAAAAACAACTCACGTGATTTGCGGTTCAGCCGGGACCGCTTGCGTGTTTTGGGGCTCGACGGCCTTTCCGTGGGATTCTGAGTGACGGATTTGACCAGGCGATCCATGATCTCGTCCGTGGCATCGTCCTGCGAGCTCGCACCGTCGTCTTTGGCTGCGGACACCGGGGACGGACTCAGCCTTCCGACGTCTGTAACGCAGCATTAAAGGGTGAAAATGAACCCAAGAAATGATGGTGACGGACTAAATCTGATCAGGAACCAGCCAGATGCTTAATGCAGTTCTTTTGGTTATGGCAGAATTAGGATATGCATGTGCCTATCCGTGCCTAACTGTGGAATGCAGTTCCAGGACTCAAACCCGGATCATCTTTAAGGTTTCATGTTTTAAGGAACATTCTGAGTAACACACTGAGTAAGTTACAGGAGTCAACACGTTATTAGGAAAGAAACCGCATGCTTCGATATGTAAACCCCGGGATCTCGTGCACAATGTCGTTGTTAAACTAAAGCGCCGCGGGCATTAGGCGTACACATCATCCTCATGCTCTACCTTCATCGGTACTATCCTGAATGGAAGCTGCAGGAGCGTCAGAGCCAGCAGGCACCAGCTCTGTCAGAATATAGATGCCCCAAGTGAACAGCGAGCCTTTCAGACCGGTTCCTCGTCACGTCACAGCACTGATTAATAATTTCAGCTCGCTGCTAATAATGCGAGTTTCTTACTTCGTACAGCTCGGGATCGGCGCAGTTTGCTCTGGTCGTGGTTGGCGATCAGCAGGTTCTTCATGTTCTCGTGCTCCTCCTGGGCTGGTTCGGCTTCTGTCGTAATCGAGACCGGGGCAGGGCCCTCCGGGGAGACGGACGGGACGGCTCCGGAAAATTTCTCCGTCTGCAGGCACATCATAGCAGCATGGTCAGGCCTAGTCACACCACTTTGCTGCTCGCAAAATCATCTGCATTCGCAAACGTTTCCACCAGGCGCAGGAGAGCGCGTAGGTTTGTTTTAGTTTCTAAAAATACAACCCACCCAAAATACACCACCGGTGGGCGAACGAGCAGCGTCTGCACGTCATGAACAGCTGTGGAACAGACCATAATCACAGGGGGGCGTGAGCTCACCTCAGTGATCAGCTTGCCCCGGGTCTTGGTGCGTTCCCGCTGGACTGCACGCTTGCGTTTCTGGGTCAGGACCCGCTCTCTGGTGGTGCGATACTCCAGGGCGAACTCGCTGATGATCCTGCAGAACTGAGTTATCTTCGTGTCCCGGACCGAGTACGAGGGCTGACCCAGGTACAGAAGGAACGAGTGAAACCTGAACCAGAGACAAAGATGAGGACAGTACCAGGGACCGGATTCACAAACGGGTCCTAAGAAAGAATCGGAAATGCCTGCTTTCTTAGTGTAACTGCGTTTTTTAGCGTTTCTTCCAAAAGGGGCTCTGAGGCTTGGTCCTAACAAGGTTTCTTCCTGATGACGTTTAGGGATTCTCCTCGCCACTGTCGCCCTAGGCTTGCTCAGACTGGCCCTAGGTATCAGATTTTGGAAGCAGTAACTCTAACTGCTTTGAGACGATGCTCCCTTGCAAAAGGCACTACAGAACTAAATTTGTCTTAAGAAATCTTTCTTCATGATCTCTGGAGGTTCAGGGGTCGAGTCCCAGCACCACGGCTGGTCCATCGAGCGAACGCCTTGACGTGGATTCCTTTGGCACATTTATTGGACGCCCACTTGACGCGGAGTTACCTGTTGATGATGCGCCTGTGCACCACTTTAAGAATGACGATCCTGTCCGTGCAGTCCTTGAGAAACTCCGTCATCTTGGACTTGAGCTGTGGTTTGGTCTCGTGCTTGGCCATCACCTTCAAGTTGTCCCAGGATGTCTTGCACTTCCTCTCCAGCTGAACCAGGTTATCAGACAGCTGCTCAAAGTCCACCTGAAAGGAGCGCGCGGCAAATTAAATCAAGTCACGCCACCAGTTTGGGGACGAGTCGTGGGGCACAATCGCTCGACTCACCTTGGCGGATCGGGTGATGGCGGAGATCTCCGAGTACACGTCTGTCGTTTCTGGGAAATTCTCGACCACGAAGTTGCAGCAGTGATGCAGCAGAGACTGCCTGTGCACAGTGTCCTTCACCTCCGTCACCTTCTCCAGATAACTCAGCTCAAATCCCTTAGCCTGCATAACAGAGGAGGAGTCAGCAGGACCAGAGGGAGTCCAGTTTCTCACATTATTATTGTTTATGAGCGTGTTACATGTGATCAGCAGGATGGTGGGGCTTTTGAAACAATGTGTAGGTAAGAAAGGACGAACCAATGCCAGCTAACATGGGTGACGTCCTATAGGATCTATAATTGAACCAGGCTGACTGTCTTTTTCACACAAAAACCCCAGTGAAGATGAGGGCAGGAAACTTTTTATAGTTTGTGTTTTTTGTGAGAATGCACTTGGATAAATAACCAGACGCTTCCATCCAGTCCCTGTGAGCTTTATCCCCATCATTCTCCAGCCTTTCAGTTCTATCCCACCAGAGCTTTTCTTTAATATCCATGTTTTTAGAGGCAGCCTGTTGCTCGTCCTATAAGCTCTTGATGAGCTGTTCTGCCCGGCGACCGAGCTCTGATTGGTCAGCCTGATTTTAGCAATGCAGAAACGAGAACAGGCTCCGATTAAACATGTTACGCATCGTCTCAGGTGTGAAGGATGGCCGTAATATATGCATGTTCTGTTTCAAAAGTCGCTCTAGAAAGTCCAATATTTTCTTTGGAGGGGTGCTGTGAGGAATAAAACCAAATTCTGCCATTAATTAAAGTCCTGTCAGCCTCTGGATTGCATGAATCAACACGTATCACTTCTATTTCACTAGCGTGGAGCTTAATTCAGTGTTACTGCGTCTGACTGAACACCATATGCGGAACTGCTCACACCGCACCGGGATCAAGTGGTGCAAGCATCTGATTTCTCAGACGGCTTGCTGACGGCATCAGACTAAACGAGACTCTCCACTCACGCTGGAGCTGTTCAGGAAATTGCCGATAGCCAGCAGCGTTGCCAGGATATGCTTGAAGGTCTTGTTCTTGGCAAGCTGCTCCATTCCGTGCTTTAGGTCGAAAAGCGGTTCGGCGATTTCCTACAGAACAAAGGACCAGCACATCGATCAGCAGGATTCAGGCACGAATTTAAAGGAGGAGCAGGACGTACAGCGAGGACGCCAACCTTCTCCAGGCTCTCGTAGTTCAGCTTGAAGGCCCAGAGCTGCAGGCGTGCCGGGAGGCCGCTGATGGAGGCCAGCGTGAGGAGAAACTGCTCGGCCGTGCCCAGTGGTAAGTCCGGGCTGGCCAGCTGAGCCTCCTGGATCTTCTGCTTCTCCTCATCTGTAGGCATCATGGTCAAGATTTTCTAAGGCGTGTGTAAGCAAGAGCGAATAACACAAAGTGAGACACCGAGCTGTCACAGGGATAAAGCTGCCCTCTTGTGGCTACAGTCAGTAAGGCAGTACCTCGATTCCTTCTTTGCTGATGGCGAATTCGTCGAAGCTGAGGATGGCCGACTTGATGACGTGCACGGCGGGTAACACGGTCATGCCGATGTTGATGGCGTTGCTCCTCTTCGGGTCGAGAACGAGCAATTCGGGCTTCTTCACCTCAGCGCCTTTCTACAGAATGGAGACGAGTGTTTTAAAGGTTCCACACCTACGCATGTCTTAATACTAATAGTGATTCTACTCCCAAACGTAACCGCACGCACTTTAGTTTGTTATTCATCAGACACTAGGGGAACACAGGGGGTAGGGGTGGGCGGTGCGCTAATATTGTAGCGCGATATTTAGACATCTTCAGGATGCACGATATTTATCAGGGTACATGCGATGGCAGACAGAATGCATCAAACTACTCCAATATTATGCCATACTTAAAGTGATTCTTATTCAAAATGTGCTGCACTTCATTAAATTAAACAGGAATAATTTATAATAAAAAGTGTGCACCATGAAGGTTAGGAACCCTGCCACGGACTGGTGCATCTCCCTGCATCCAGTGAAGTCCTAATGCCCCCCAGTGCCAGGCTGAGATTTCATAAGCCCTCTTAGTTAAACCATTGTGTGACCCGATTTCATACCTTGGCCACAGGAAGCTCCTTGGCTTTGGACTCGAACAGGTGTTCCAGCTTGTTGGTATCGACCGAGACCTTGTCCAGCGTGGTCCACACGGTGCCCCGCCCAAACTTGCACTTCCTGGGGTTCTCGGGCTGCTTGAGCTCCTTCCAGAACAGCTTGACCGTCTTCCGTTTCTTAAGAAAAGCCGGATCTGAGGCCTGGGCTGGAACAGAAAGAAAGGGAGGAGGTGAAGGTACACCGGGACCTCCAGGAGGAGGCGGAGGAGGTGGAGGAGGAGATGCCAGCCCAGGCGGAGGAGGAGGTGGAGGAGGAGGAGGTGGAGGAAGGGATGCCAATCCTGGAGGAGGCGGAGGAGGTGGAGGGATGCCGTTCGTCATGCCCATGTCATAAGCGTCCACGTCCAGGACGTCGATGTCCTCCTCCTCCATGAGATCGGAGAAGTCCAGGTCCTTAATGCGCAGCTTTTTGGAGGTGGGCTGCAGCTGCTCCCAGGCGTCCTTGCTGTTCCGCGCCAGCGGCGTCATCAGGGTCTTCTCCAGAGTCCGAGAGTGGGTCTCGGCGTCGATGCTGTACTGCGGGCGCAGACGTTTGTTCTGCTCCTCTGCCAGCCTGAGGCGGGCGGCTTGGGCGCTACCCTCCAAGCCCTCCAGCTCGGTCCGCCTGGTCATGTCTTCGGCAGGCTGGCACGGGCGAGACTTCAGGCTGGACACGCGACCGGCCAGGCCGGAAATGCCACGAGTGCCCACGTCCTCCCCGGGGCCAGAGCCGTCTAAAGGTTTGGAGTTGCTGGATTTGGCGTAGAGCATGTCCAGCATGAACTCCCTGTCTTTGGAGAGGGCCCTGTACCCGTACGCGCTGCCTCCTCCTGGTGGGATGAGAAAGAGTTTCAGAGACTGAAATCTGGTCCGCAAAATCCCAAGCAGATGGCGAGCAGCAAATTCACCCAGATCTGCATTTGTAGGAAAAATCAGTGCCTGCTACAGTGCCAAGCCACCCGGGCGAGCACAAGGAGCATACTGGGGTAAGCCGAGCTCCCTCCAAGAGCCAATGAATCACTCTTACATCGCTGCCAGTCATCCTGAATACTGTTCTCTCTTCAAAAGTCTCTTTCACATTCTGTTTGCTTAAACTACTGTTATAACCTTATTATTCGGCAACTCTGTTTAATTCTTACATATAACATCTAGGCTATAAGCTGGTCGGGTTTCTTTGAGGCTTGGTGCTACTGTCGCCTTTGGCTTGCTCTATTAGGGCTCGATTAGGGCTTTGAGCCTACTTGTTTGTCAAGCTGCTTTTAGACAACGCTCTGTTGGAATAAACTTGACCTTGAGATGCATGGCACAAAGCTAGCAAAGCTTGTGGCTGAGTTTTTAGATCCTCAGATTAGAAAAACCACACAAATAAGATGGGACAGATGGAAGGGAGAGAGAGAAAATAAACCTCTTGCCTTGTTCATTGTGAACTGCTTGCAGTTCTCTCGGCTGCTCCAGGATGATGGCGCTATGGCTCGCTGCTAACAATAACACGATTATTAGTTCTTCTATCGCATAAAGAGCTCACAGAGCAACAGAAAATACAAACGTGATCAACTTCTATACAGGGAAAGACATGGTTATGAAGTGCACACACACACACACACACACACACACACACACAGTTTGTTAACAGATTACACCATTACAACAGTCCTCTCAACCAGACTTATTGCTGCGAAACACTGTAGTGTGTGTGTGTGTGTGTGTGTGTGTGTGTGTGTGTGTGTGTGTGTGTGTGTCCAAGCATTCATGTTTGCAAGCGATCTGGCCTCCAAGCCCTTTATTTCTGTATTTACCCAGCACAAAATCTCGGTCTCTACAGGCTGGGCTTTATACCCGCGTTAGGCTGAACGTGCCTCCCATGGGAAACTTAAATCTTTTCTATAAAAGGGGCCCCATCCCAAACTCGCTCTGTACTCGGTTCTAAAATAAGCTGCAGAAACGAGGACTGTTCCAACAACCACAGAGTGGTTTGGGAGGCCGGCCGCACAGCGGCACACCAGACAGTCTGTACAGCCAACACGAGCACAGCCATGTCAGCACGGCACGGGTCATGCAGTTAGACACAAACGCCTGCTCCGTGGGTGCTTCTGATTTGTGCAGAGCTTGTTCTGACATAGGATTGCTAGAGCAACAGATCTTTGCACCATACTATTATAACTACACACATAAACAGTTAAAAATTGGACCCAAAAACTCGGATTCACCCCTCCATAATCCCCTTTTCCAATGATCTTCAGCACATCTTCGCCTTTTCATGGTGTAGCCTTTTCTAAAGTGGTTTCTGGGCTGCTACCCTTCCAGAAAGATCCTGATCAAGGCTGTAGAAGAAGCGTGGAGGAGGATCTCACACTGAACACTCTCCACTGTAGCCTATAGAAGAGGTTTTTTCAGATTTCCTTTACTTTTTTCAGATTGTATTTCAATAAAGGGACTGATTAATAATTACATATGGTCATAAGAGTTTTGCACAGTACAGTATATGTAAGCAGATAACTCCTATACTAGGACTCCCAAGCTTAAGTAGTATCATTCTTGGAGCAAAATGCCATCCTTCTCATGCAGAAAGCAGGGCAAATCAGGTCCTGGAGAGTTTGCAACTCAGAGGGTTAACCAGAATCCTCCTTCCATATTCAGACAGCACCTACCACCTGTCGGTTTCCTGTTTATTACAGCTGGTTCAAAGCTCTGATCAAATCTCTTCTCCATCTCTGATACACAGACCAAACAGGTAGATAAAAATCCAATCAAATAACTGCATAATGGAGGACAAGAGTATAGTCTACATGATAAACCCAAAGACACGAGTTCATAGAAAGAAGACAAGCCGAAGCACAGTAGATAGTGCAGGAGGAGGCTCCTGAGGAGGAATTATAGACTGATAAAGGCACGCTGATGTCACCTTCTGAGGTTGGCTGCTCTTCAGTAGGTTTAGAGTAGATGTCTGGGCCAGGAGACACACGGCTGCTCAGAGACTCCGGTTCGTTAATCAGAGATTGCCTCTTCTCCCTCTCCTTCGCCACCAGACTGAGCAAAAACTGGTCTCTAAAAGGAGCAGCAAAGAGACGGTGGTCAGAAAGGCAGCTTGGGCTAGCAGAAGTGTTTCATCAGTCATCTGCAAGGAACGTGCATTAGTGGAGAATCGCTTTATTTCCAGATAACTGATGAAGAATCACTTCCCTCCCCGTGCTACAGCATTAAACATTGCAAGACGTTCCCAAAATGGGCACCTTCATGCACTCTGTGCCACCTTTAAAACCAGGATAAAACCAAGGTGGGTAAGAAGAACATGCATTCATATTAGATTTAGTTATAAAACAACTCCATTTCATTCCAGTCAGGTCCCAAACATCCGTACACACACGGTGCACAGTCCTCCAAAGCCCCAGCCACCTTTCTATTCTGCAGCAACCTTTTAAACAGATTCAGTATCAGCCATCTTATTGATTAGTTCCAGAATGAACCAGGAGCCATATGTATTAATTATACACCTGTGGATCTGGGATAATCAAACCTAAAAATCAGACGTCCTGCTAAAGTCCTTAACATGAGCAGCTGACGAGTCCATAACTGCTTCCTCTACTTGATCAGGAAAAATATGGCGCTAATTAAAATAGTGTCATAGCTGATTTGTTTATTTACTATGAATTAAAATAGCAGGATGAGCATCTGTGGGGTGATTCCATATTTTTAATCAGGGCCACTATTAGAAAGCAACGCAGATATTCACAAATAATTCAGCTTTGCAGCAGCTGGTGTGCCGTCAGATCTGATCAGAAAGATTGACTTAATACAGCTTGCCCAAAAGATGTAATACTGATGGATAAAGGCATTTCATAGCTGATTTTAAGGCACCCAGCCTTAAACGGTGGCAAATCTGCAGCGCAGGGATTTAAAAGCTCAGTTCTGATCAATAAAGCTGACACCTAAACCCCTGCGGTTGCAGATTTAGAAATCTCTCACTGACAGTTGCTCATTTTACGTTATATATGGCCCCTGGTCTCAGATCATTAGAGCAGTTTCCATCACCAAACACCACCACCACCTCGTCAGGATCGGCCTGAGGTCTTACTTACGCATATTTCTTCAGTACGGGCCGATCTCTACTCACTACATCCTCCCCGCTGGAGAGAAACATTTCAGTTTACACATTATTTAAAGCAAACAGCACCGAGCCACAGCTCTGCAGCACAGAACGCGGCTCATGAATGCATTTCAGAAGTACCATCACAGCAAATACATATCCCAGATTCATTCCAGGTGATCATCTATAAATAGGTTTGAAACCATTTGTAATTAAGTCAATCAACAAAAAACAGAAATCCTTACTTTATAAGCCCATTTGTGTTAGAATAAGGGCAGTTGCAGTATATTTACAGCATTTAGCAGACGCCCTTATGCAGAGCGACTTCCATTGGTACAGTCTTACAATCCAAGCTATTGTGGGTTAAGGACACAACAGTGGCAGCTCGGCAAAGGTGGGATTTGAACCCTGGACCTTTTGGTCCATAGTCTAGTACCTTAACCGCCAGGCTACCACAGTCCCAGCAGTACCAGAGCTCTTTTAAATGGTAAATACTTAAATCTACACGATCCTGCCTTTCAGAAATGGGAATGCTTTTTAAGGAGGGAGAACATGCTAACTCAAACATCTGCACTCAACCAGTGTCGCAGACACAACTGGCATAACAGTGCCCTGCCATAAACTGGCACCCCATCCGGGGTGTACTTCTGCCAGCATCTATGGATTACCAGGACAGGCTCCGGTCCCCCAAACTCAGCCCTGAAGAGGGCAAGAAGGGAGTCAAAACAAAAGAAACACTGATATGATGGATGGTCTGGTAATGTGTCTGAAAAGTTTGATTCAGCTCCAGCAGTGCAGGCCCGTGTTACACCCGGTATTTGATAGGTACATCCCTACTTTGCACAATATGTGAGTTTTGAGCAACTGGATTTCCGTAAGCGGCTCAGCAACAGGAAGAAAATATTTTTGGACGATAGGATCAGGTTTAAAAAATGCCCGCGATTTCCTTTTAAAGGATAGAACTGTAAATCACGCCTGAGCTCTTCCACCTGAACCAACAGAGCAGACAAACTGGTTTATCCTGGTTATCAGGACATTCCATCCAGCTCATCCCGAGCTCAGGGCTTCATGCTTTACTCAGGCCTTACTCACTAATGAGCAATTCTGAACTCATTTTCATTAAGGCACGAACCTGGATGACACGACTCTTAATAACCATTTCCAGTAGGATTCCGCACTAGTCAATACACACCCGTGGATGGAAACCAGAACGTGAGAGTGATGGAGAGCAGAAATAGGTGGTTATCGGAAACGATGTGATCACAACACACACGGAGTCGTCGGTCTGGGATGCAGAGTAAACCATGACTCACCCCGGCTACCTCCATCCCTAAAGTGATTTATGCTCTATGACTAAAGGCTGTATTCCTCTGGCAGCAGCTACTCACCAAACAGAGTCTGCTGCCTCGTGCAGTCTAAGAAAGGAAAGAAAGGAAAAGACAGAGAGAGGGAGGGAGGAAGAATTTCTGAAAGGCACCAAGGATAAAGATTAGGAAACGAGCCAAACGTTGTGCAGACAGAAACGCAGACGTAGGGAAGGAATAACTAAAATGACAACGTTTAAAACAAACTCAACAACAGTAAAACACTAAAGCTAGAAATACAGCCCCTAAAATAAGATGTAAATTAACTCCCCTAATAAGAAGAATCACTCAATCTCTCCTCAATATGGCATTAATCCATGTGACAGTCTCACAGCCAGCCAGATAGTGGTCACTAAACTAAGAGCCGACATCCCCCCGAATGACAGTAAGGTTACTGGTGTATTCCAAAGTACTCGCTGCATGCTGCTGAACGTTACTGCACGCTCGTATGGCGCTAGCACTGCTTCCTCAGGGGTAGAAGCAAACGCAGCTAATCGTAATGAAATATTTCAATATCCTGCAGGCCTCATTTTTACTGAAACTACTAGTGACTTAGACGTTGTCCCCCCCAGATGAGCCATTCTGAGCTATAAGCTCATAGGGGTTTATCATTAACTGTAAATGAACTACAAATCCATAAATAAACCTGCCTTATACATTTACAAATCAATGAAGTCCTAATATTTAGTTTTAAGTCCAGCTCAAAATGGATCTTCTACATGAGTTACTCAGGTAAACTTCACACTCTAGGCAGGATCAGTATATCATCCACAGGACACGAGTTTTCTCCTGACTTGGTCCATCCAAACTTCTAACATTACTTTTACAGAACATATATTTTCCAAAAAACTACAGCAATTACAGGAAACTTTCCGGTTGTTAAGTAATAAAGTTATAATGGTGTAGCTGAAGAACGCCCTCCTGGAGAATACTGAAGATAGTTTGATGAAACTTTCTCCGCGTTTCTCTCTTTCTCGCCGTGTAAACTCTCACACCAGTTACAGAAGCGATACTCACTTAAACAGTCCTTTCCCCTCGTAGTGGCTCTGCGCTGCCTGGTTCTCCGGGGACGGCGGGTCACTGCGGGGAGACGCACCGAGGCTGGACGGGGAGAGAAAACCATCCAGCATGAGAGTCACAGCCAAGGAAGCACAGAGTGAGATCAACACTTCCGTTTACTCAGAGATCCACAGAGGCTGGGCATACCACCCACCCGAAAACTCTCCCTCTCACACACACACATACACACATACACACATACACACATACACGTTCTGCCAATGCATTCTGTGTATACATCTAAAACTGATCACAATGAACGATCTACTTGATCCCAGATGATCATTCATTAGATTACACGCCAGTGCAGAATGTCCCTGCAGTTCCACACTACAGATAAAACAGGAATTGTAGTTCAGTACTTTAGCAGAGCTGGGGGATCAGGAAATCACATCCCAGAATTATTTCACAGTACACAATATGAAGCACAATATTTAGATTCTCAAACCGTCATTCAACAGCTGGAAAGGTTCCAGGTTTACATGCCATTAATAATCAGATCATAATCAGATTTCTGCAGTTATCCGATTATCCGAAGGGTCATGTAAACAGATCAGATTAAGGAAATCAGAGTGTGAAATCCGATAGAGCTGGATTTTAGATCAGTACGGATGTAACGATGCACTCATGATTCGATTCACAATACGATTTTCTCACGATGATTTTTTCTACATCTTTAAAAAGACGTTCCTTTTTTATTTCCGAAGTGCAAAACACAAAATGTGCAAATTTAGTCCCCTGCAACAAAATGCTCTACTGTAGCGTCGCCATACCTTAAACAGCAGCGTGAAAATATTCCTCCATTTCTGAAGGATATCAATTCCAAATGTGTAGTTTCTTGTAAAAGAAACCGGAAGGATTCTCACTGAGAACAGAATCTGTGAGTATGACTGCCCTCTGGTGTTAAAAAAAGGAATTGCATTCAATGGCAGTTTAATCAAAAACACAGAATCCAACTAGACAATACACGGTCCTGTTTCTGGCATCTTTAGACCCCTAAAGCTCAGTAATCCGATTTCTCAGCGTGTATCCCCCTCAGTTTCAGATTTCAATCTGATTTCTCAGTCTGAGCGTGCACGCAAGCATAATCGGTATGGTTGCCAGTTCCACTTATTCTGAGAGACCTAGACCCATTGAATTACTGGGTTTCTTTTCTGGCAGGATCTGGCAACCCCGTCATCAAACGCAGCGAAACGGCTACCGAGCATTTTGTGGAGACTCGAACATAATCCCGAGGGAAATGAAGAGTTCATTATTTAATAAATAAAGTGTGCAGTTTAGGTTCTGTGCCTCTGATTATCGGCTTAGTACCTGAATCACGTGAAGCCAGGGGGTTTATCTGATTACCTATTAAAAGCCCAGCATTAATAAGTGATCATGTGCTGTTGTGACAGACAGGCACCAGTTCAGGGTCTTATTTCTTGTTAAACACTTACACTTAGCAAACACGTGTTAAAGAAGCCAGCACATGGTTAGACACCACACACAGACGCACCAAATACCGCGGTACATATTGTGTTTTGTGAAACCGTCCTCCCGAAACGTCTGCAGAGCCAAACCCTGCCGAAGGGCTAAGCCCCCAAGAGCCTCGGTGGCAGGACAGCTGGAGCACCACGTGATTAATCATGTTACGGTTAGTCTGGGAATAAAACGTTGGTAAAAGTTGGCGCTGATCCGCAGGCGCTTCCTGCGCCAAGCCCATAACCCATCGCTGGTCCGATCAGCGCTAAAGTCTACCAACCCGACCGCAGGAAGGAAGGAAGGTGAGTAATGTTATACAGACCTGCTGGAGGGAGTGGAGGGCTCCTTTGTTACGGACCCTGCCTTTTTTAACCTCCGTCTAGAAATCCCCATATGAGCCAGGTATTTACTCATGAAAGTGCGCCCCCTGGTGGAAGGAGCATGAAAGTGAGAAAGAGAGCTGTGGAGGGGTGACGTCTGGTTACATGAGTTAGCAGTGGTTTAAAACATTGATGAAAAAAGGCCCAGACACCAGCAAGCATGACACCGGAACAGCCCAAACCACCGGGAGGACAGGAGCAGAAGCTTGGGAAGGACACGGGGACAAAATTTGAGTCCATTTCACAAAAAGGATGCCGTTTTTGCACCATGCAGGAAAAACTAAGCATTTTCCTTTACCTATTCTGTGTCAACAAAAACGTTTTAAATAGAAATGGCACCAGTCTAGGATAGAATTGAGTCTGACGCTGATCTAGCCCAGCACATGAACATGCTCAGTAAGCCCTTTTGCACACACAGGACCAAACTCCCACTGCTTTACACAAGAAAACGCTTTCCAAAAAAAACATGAGCTCTCCACATATAAGCTTGGTCTGTCAGCTGAAGAAAATGTGCCGCTTCGGCCAGGATCTATACTTGGAAAGGAACGTAGCAATTTGGTTACAGTGGGAGGAGCCCAGTGGGCAAACAGTGCCAGGGTACATGCCAATCATTCTACTACACTGTGGGCAAGGGCAGTTCCTGTCCACGCTTTAACCCCGCTTTTCCTGCTCAGGGAGGTACGAGCCATGAACAGGAAACCTGACCTGGATCAGACTCCCCTCCCTCAGACTGCCAGTCGTGTCTGCACAGCACTGGAGAGTTACAGGACTGCATCCGAGTACCCGCACAGGGAGAACATGCAAACTCCACCCAGACAAGGCAAAGTTCAGACCAGAAATGGAACTGGAGAGCTAACCACAAGTCTTAACCACTTCATTTAAAATCTGTACAAACAAAACAACCAACTCATACTTTCAGTCTCCTAAAATGCAAACCAACACCAAAAACAAATTCAAATCCTGAATAAGCTTTTCTGTTTAAGATTCTCAGCATGCAATAACCAGCAGTTACAATACAGGGAACAAACGTCCTGCATCACTGCCCATACTCCCTGTTTGTTTGGGGTTTTAATTAGATAACATTTTATATAAAGTGACCTGAATGAGAAAATTACACGTGGTCAATACACTATTGCTAAACCAATGCTATATCTAATCTAATGGTGGCCTAAGACTTTTGCACAGTCCTGTATTGAGCAGTTTAACTTGCATAGAATAACCCGGGTACGACTGTGCTTTTGGAAATGCATAAACCTGAATGTTCTAAAGCAGACTTGCACCCGATGGAAGGGATCCCAGAATGAAGCATGCTCTGATGTGGATGTTATTCACACCTCCGGTCTCGAATCGGCCTTGTGGCATTTTCATAAGCAGCACACTTGTAGTATACTCCCACCGTGTGGTAAGCTCCGGTAACGCCGTGCCTGCTGAATAACAAATACACTGCCGGGCGTGCATGCACGGGCAAATACTTACAGCTGCTGCTCCAGCTCCGAGGCGGGGCCCGCAGGTTCATTTTCTACTATAGTGGGCACTGAAGAGACGGGGCTGTGCAGTTCAGCCTCCGATGCACCGGAGGGAGGGCTAATGGGCTCAGGACTGATACGACAAGGAAGGAAAGGGGAGGATGGGGTGACTGCGGGGAGGGGAGAGTCAGTAAGGCTCGATCCTGGAAGAAAAAACACAAAGGCATAGTAAACCCTCGACCCTCTGCGGATCTGATTGGGAGTCCCTAACCCTAAGCCTGGCTCATCATCATGGCATCTGGCTACTGCTCAGCTCGTGTTACAGTACTTATTGCTTCCTCATTTCTTTACTGATTAGCAGCAGCTTTTCAGGAGCAGTCAGCCGGAACTGTGACTGACATGTATCTGCTGCCGGATGGTTTTAGGTCTGTGCCAGTGAATGCCACCTTTGTGGGGCGCAATCGCTGGGTCCAAACCAAAATGTCAGCACAGGTACCTACCTGCAGTGGGACTGCTCGAGGACGAGGAAAGGTGCTGTGAGAACGACAGAGGCGCCTCTGGAATATTCTGTGCAGAAGAGCGTCGGCTCCTGCGGCCCTCCGGCTCGCTGTTGGTGGCTTTCCTGCGCTCCTTACGGATATGAGGAGACGCCTCGTCCAGCTCGCCGTCCTCGTACTTCAAAGCATTCTACAGAAGGAAGGTTTAATCAGGGCAGCACCCTAACAGAGCACGGGTTCGAACTGTAGAGGCTTTCAGCGTACCTCGTAGGTGTTGAACTGCTGTTTGAGGTCGGGTTCAATGCCTCGGTTGCTCAGGTGCTTCTGCATGATGCGCTCCATCCCCTGCCGCTCCAGACAGTCCGTCATGTCGTAGAAAGAGTCCTGATCGGGCAGCGCTGCCAGAGTCTTACAGCAGAGAGACAGACGCTCAGGAGGAGCAGAGGCCTGAGCATTTATCCCTGCGGCACCTACACTGCCCTGCGCCCTCCGGAAGTACTCAAGCTTCAAAGCAGACCAAAGCCTTCCCCGATGCATTAAAGTAAATCACTCAAAGTATATTTGAAATATATTTGGACTGTGGTAGCCTAGCGGGTAAGGTACTGGACTATGGACCAGAAGGTCCAGGGTTCAAATCCCATGTCTGCCAAGCTGCCACTGTTGGGTCCTTGAGCAAGGCCCTATCAGTTCTAAGTCGCTCTGGATAAGGGCGTCTGCTAAATGCTGTAAATGTAAATGAAATAGTACGGATTGAAACGCTAACGAGAACATCTGCAGACCTTACAGCAGTTTGTGTGCGCTGAGCGTTCAGCAGACCAGGCCGGTGCTTATTTTGTACCCGTTTGTTTAAAGTCCTTCATTGTGGGTTCGTTTTCCAATAAAACTCCGGCTACAGGCTAGGGTTCGAGCTGTTACTGTGGTCAAAATCTTGCCAGCAAAGTTTATTTGGTAGCATAATGCAGAGTTAGCGGTGTCTAAAGATAACAGACAACACGTATGGAAGGATCTGGCCAGCCACGACAGACTTACAACAATAGGAACGTGTGCACACGCCGTGGTTGAGCGGGTGGGGCACCTTTATGAAAGTTGCCCTGGCACTGACCCTGCTGCCAGCGCCATTTAACAGAAGTGCCTACAGAGGAAGCTTGGCCTGAATGGAATACTGCTAGTAAAAAGTGTGAGGTGGCATTTAATGGGCAGATGTTCCTAACCCTTCTGAGGAACATGAGGACAGACCGACCCCCTGAGTCTAACCTTAAATGCCTGTTCACAAAAACTACACTTCAGATTTAAAACACAAAAATTACTTCAGGCTGCCGAGGTTAAGCTTCAGATCAGGTGTGGCATTAAATAAGAGGACAGGTGTGTTTGTGTGTGTGGAGTGAGTTACCTTGTTGATAAGGGACATGGTGAACACCAGGAGCTCCGTATCCGATCCGTTCTTCTCCTCCAGGATATTAAGCAGGTACGACCAGGCCTTCTCACCTGCAGCAAATCATCCGGATTCAGCTTTCAAGCTCACACCGATAACCACACACCCTGGGGTACAGGACGCCCCTCACATTCCAGCACGTACCCCTTTTCCCATTCACAGTGTTGACAGCCTGGATGAGCAGAGGACCGTTTGACTCCGAGTATTCAACGAACACGATCAGGAGCTTCAGAGCCGTCTTCACAACCAGGCGAGACTGAGAGGAACGGAGAAAAAGATGCATTTGTATCCATTTCACACTAGATGTCCATAAACTACAGGATTCGGTGAGTACATTTACTTTTTCATGGGGCTGGGAGAATTTAAGCATCTGTTATATCAGAGTCTATTTCCACCTAAAGACTCTAATCAAGAGGCACTAGTGAGTTGTGGGTTTATGTTACAAGCACTTTCATTCACTCACACAAATCACGCGGCACCATGTAATGCTGCCCATCCAGTTTGTCAGGCCTCGTACTTTTTTTTGCCCAGCAAAACACAGTCAGCATCATGATGCAAAATCCACGACGGGGTATTTGTTTACAGGTGCAGTAAGCATGTACACACACTCCACTGACTGTGGATTCAGCCATTTCAACCAAATGCTACACGTCCACACAACCTCCAAACGCAAACACTACAGGGGGAATGACTCATTAAATATCACCACAGGACATCCATACTCATCTACAAGGGTCATTATAGAAGAGATACTGCAAAACCTGCTCGAACTGTGATTACTGTGACTCAAACTTGTGATTAAAAAAGGGATTCAAATCCGGTTTGGTTTTACAAAATCCGACACCAAGCAGCAAAACATTATCTGTAAAGTAGCGTCAGTAGTAGTGGTCATGTATACTCCCATCTGGAGATCAGATAAAGAGAGCTGGATTTTACTCCAGTAATCGGATTACTCATAGCATGTACACCAGTTACCCGATTTCCTAACCCAGCACGGTCACCAGGTCCACCTATTCTAAACAGTTGGCTTTTTTGCGGCTTCTTTCCAGTGACCTGTGGCTTATTGTTCTAGTGGGATCTGGCAACCACGGAATTAAACAGGCCACGGCATGAAAGGAAGCGAAGCGGCTATCGAACACTTTGTGGAGACCCTGAAACGTAGCACATACTGAAGAAAATACTGAAGTTTGAAGTTTACTTCTCACATTTCTGAGATCATTTCCTGTTTGCAAAGTAAAAATCTGATTATTACCAGAGTTGTGTAAACCCGGAGCTTTAACGTCATCAGACATACGTCTGTGTGTGTGTGTGTGTGTGTGTGTGTGTGTGTGTGTGTGGTGTTTATATAACATTAGGGTCACTCACCAGGCTGCCAGTAAGGGTGTAGAGCCACTGCACCGTCTCATTATGGTTTATCACTCCGTTCATTCCATCCACGAACAACATGATTTGGCTCAAAGCTACACACACACACACACACACACACACACACACACACACACTCAGTGCAAAGCTCTTAACAGCCCTGCTGTCGCCTCTTGCATCCTGATGAGCCCACAAACGGACCGTGTGATATTTATCATCAGGTCAGCTGGGATCCTGACACAGAGGGATTTGCAAGTTTGTTGTCATTTTCAACTCTATACATAAAAATGGAGCCACTTAAGGACTGAAAAACGCAGCTTTATAGATGGTCGGTGCACCTAGGAGGCAAATCTAAGCTCCATGCACAGCCACTCAGTCTTTTGTTTAAATAGTGCACCCATTTTCACATCGCTCACGTTGAACATGGATGACATTTTTCTTTAAATAGCACCGCCTGGCAAGGGTGGACAAATGAGCTTCATCAGAATTAACAGTGCTAACCCAGACCATTTCATGACCATAACCATATAGGAAAGCGTCCGAAATGGTTTATGGTTCTGTCCCCTGAGGCTTATAATGCACGGGGTTCACAGTTTGGTAACCATCCTGGAAGCAGCTCAGGTATAGATGTACGGAAAATGTGATTGGGATTAAATAATTCCCTCTCAAAGCACCAAACAGTCCTGATGCATCTCACCTCTGAGGATGTAGTTTTGGTAGTTGTGGTCTGCTTCCACTCCCACTTTTATGAAGCAGGTCAGACCGTCAGAATTGACAAACTCTGGCACCAAGTCCTTATCATCCTGTAACAGCAGATCAGAGACATGTGCAGCTCTTCCTCACAACAGTCCAATCAGCAGCAGATATTTATATGTACATGTGCTTCTACTCGACAAACAGCAGTCACTTTGTTCTCCATATCCATACATGGGGGATTAAACAGACAGATGACACACTGCATTATTTATACTTCATCCTAAACGGCACTAAACGAGATCCTCGGGTGTCTGGTTTCAGCTCGGCGAGTAACCCGAGACTGCAGCCGATCGATCGGGGCATGCAGGATAACCTTTCAGCCGAGCACACTCTTTATATGACAATAAGTAACGGCAGTTTTCACTAACGGAAACAGTGAATACCTCGTTAATAGTTGGCTCGTTATGCACTCACCTGAAACAGCTGCTTTAGGGAGAACAGCGAACGCCGCAGTTCAGGCCCGTGGGAGTTATAGAGCTTCTCTGCAAGAGACAAAACAAATGTTGAGGAGTTCTGCTGAAGTATCGAACAAACCTCCAGATTCACTGTACCAGATCATTTTCACCCAACTCCAGTTAACTGTCTCATGGCCTCCATGTAGATGTGATCAAGAGCACTAGGCACAGAAAATCACGCTCCAGGTAATGAACGAGGGCAGTATAACGAGGCTGTAAAAATAAAACTTTATGACCGCTCCTTAGGGACGTGAAGATACACAGTATGGAATGGCAGATCCGATCAGGAAGCTCGATCAACGTCAACCAGACAGGATAAGGACTTTACACAATCGGTTATGATCAGATGAATAATACCTGGGTTGCCAGGTGATTTCATGAATGCATGTTTAGATGCATGCGGCTTTGGATTTAAGGCTTCTGGAATAAAATTCGAACTGCTGCAAAAATGCTATGCCTCTAGATTACTCCAAGGTTTCTCCCATTCTCAGAGGGCGAGAGGCGTCTACATGAGCGATATGGAATGTCAAGCATCCCGGTTATGCTATGGTTTAGCCTCAAATGATGAGGTGAGGGTGGAGACCTGCACCTCTGTGGGAGGGAATTACAGCATGAGCCGAGTCATCAGCACAAACCACGTCAGGCCATGACTTCAGCAGTCCCAGCACCGAGCCTCCAGGAGTTCACACGGTCCAGATGTGGCAATACAGACCGAGCCTGTGATCCCGTGATGCAGATAGGTCAAGAACCAATCAGAGTTTGGCTGCTGATTCACATTTCCAAGAATAATGACTCACTAATTTAATACCAAAGAAAGAGTCAGATGGCAAAACATTGCTGGCAGATCAGGTCCAAAAGCCCATGAGAACGCATCTAAACGTCAACAAAAACATCTAACAAACAAAACCTGCTGCCATTAGTGCAGGCTTGGACAAAAATGAAGCCTCTTGCTGCACAGAACGTTACAAATACTAAACGATGAGGGATCGGCTTCTTCTCTGCCCAGACGTCCTTTGTCATAAAACCAAAAAAAGCCTAGATCAGGAATGTGTACAAGCTGTGACTCGAGATCGGTTGTACTTTCCCCCATAGGCAGGATTAACCTTCAAGAAGAGAGAATAAGAAAAAGAAGAAGCTTCTTGAGCAAGACTCTTAACCCCTGGACTGCAGACGAAGATTTTATCGAGTATAAACCCGAAGTATAACCTGTGTTTGATAAATGCTGTAAATGTACAGGTTAGAGTTACTTCATTCTACGAGCTATAGCAGAGTTGAAGCGTAGGTTGCCTCATGATCACTCTTTGACCCATCTCGCAGTTTACAGGAAGGATTGTGATTGTGAGCAAATGATTCTATAACAGTTACTGACTCGTGTCATGACTGGAATAGAAGCTATGGATTTAATCTTGGCAGGTGAGCTTTACCAATAACTGGTTAGACCCTAAAACATGCAGGCGCGTGTACGATCATGCACAAGTCTCTAATGAACTAACAGGTTTCCTTAAGGAGTGCGACACCAACACTAAGCACGCTACAACGTAGGAACAGTGAGGCTATTTAGAAAGGTAATGAAGCCAATCCTACTAAACAGCAAACTCCTATACACTAGATATGAGAACTGAAACATGGACAGAACAGGCAGAGTTGATCAAGCTCAAAAATACAGCACAAGCACAGAAGCCTGATGGTGGATTGTACATCCATCTCTACTAGGACGTAACCACAGAAGAGAAACTCATGAGAATCAAATCGTGACTGCAGAAGGATCTTTTCCTTCAGTTCTTCACAAATCTCGATGTGTTTTGGTGAACTGCTTTGACGACCGACATACAGACGTTGTCACGATGGGCATGTGAGGTAATTATAGCCACTGAGCTCCACAGAGAAAGGAAGAGAGTCAGGGATGTGCGCTGCAGGAACCGCAGAGTTTGTGTTTACAGTTTTTTTCAGTGGAAAGATCTCACAAATCTAAGAATATAAAGTGTGTGTTTCTTCATTTATGCACAGGAAGGAAGGAAGGGCTCCAAGCTATGGACGCTGATATCACTCCCAAACAGGCCTTACACCCAAATCCCAAACACATCCCAGATGCAGTACATAAACAGAAAGTAGCAGCAGCATTCTGGCGGTTATCAGCCAAACACAAACAACAAATGCATCTGATGGGACGTGGTCTTAAGCTTATAACAACGAAGCAATGAACGAACATTACACACCAAAGCATGAGCAACTTATTCTGCAATTAATTCTGCAACAGGTTCCAACCACCAATCACAAGCCAAATACAGCAGGGAAAAACAAACTAGAATTTTGTTTTTAGTTGCACTAGATTGGATCCCATTCCATCACAGGGCCAAAAAGGGGTCCTGGAACCACACAGGACATAAAAGTAAGACTGCGTGCAGCAGCAAACTGAGCACAGGGTGAGTTAGTGCAGTACTTGCACTGGTTTGCTATAATAATGCTATTAGGGGAGTAATCTAGTTCGAGATAAGAATGTGGGCCATCACAGAAATTAAGTAGGACTGATAAAGCTGGATTACTACAGACTGGGATCAAATACTTCAATTCAAAAGCAGGACGCTGAACAGGACTACAAAGGTTCTTAATGTGCGTAAGGGAAGTGGAGTGAGATAACGAACAATAGAAGCACCCTCTGATGAGGCGTGACTAATCGCATCCCTGCACTCACACCAGATTACAGTTTTAATGTCAGTTTGTCATCGTTCCAATCCTACTATGCTCTCTCCTGATAGTAGGGATTAGTCCTCCTGCATCACTTGTATAAAACTACACCTGACACACCGAAGTGTCTCACTCTCACTGCACTGCAAGCTAAAGACAAGAGCAAAGGCACGAGGGCGGAAAACAGTCCTCATGATCCTCCCAGAACACTACAGAGCAGAGGGGAACATGCAGCCTTCTGAATGAGGCTCCACTGAAAGCTGTTAACGCGCTCCGTTTCGACTACCGGTTCCATTCGGAGTGAGGAAGCCGGGCCGACATGCCTGCTACAAAGGATCATTACAGTTATTTGTCCAAGGCTGTAGTGCAGGACGTTATTACAGGACTATAAGCAATATTAAATAGGACAAGTGTGTTAAAGTGGGTTAGAACAGCCTCTGAGGTCTTACACCGCTCCCCATTACATCATCAGTTTTAAATACAAGATGCTCTTGGTCCATGCTGTAGCTCAGCCACAAATAGTACAACACATCATGCTCAGAATGGACGAGTCTGGTCATTTGGATATGGATTAGGCTGCTTATAAAACACGGCATGATTCTGAGCAACAGCAAAGGGAAAGGGTGAGGAGTGCAGTTCAGGGCAGGCCAGAGAAACGAACACAGGGTTTAGGAAACAGACAGAACTCTGGTTTGGCTTCAGACAAGAGGTTTAAATAACAGCATTTGATTAAGGAATTCCAGAACATCTTGCAAAGCTGGGTCGGGGACGTGAGAGGGGGTCTGGAGAGCCAGAAACAGATGCTATAATTAAATAGGTCTAAAATAAAATCATGCTTATTGCTTAGATTTGTATTGCCATGCCATCATTCTCACATTTAGATCAAGTGTTTCACATTTATATACTTCAGAAACTCCAATATTGTTTTGGTGAGTTTCTCCAGAATAAATTCTTCATGTCTTCACCTTTAAGAAAAGTCTCTTACAGCAGTGAGGGATTCATGTTCTATTAGGAAGGTTTACTGTTAGTGGAACTTGGAAAGTGATGAAAGTGCTGTTTTTCCTTCCCTCTCCTGCACCAGTCAGACAAACCCTCTAAGCTTTTGGGCCATGTTTTCAGACTAATGTGCTCAAAGTAAAAAGAACTAATTTGGTGCATCACAATTCTTTTAACACCCTGAGGTTAAAGCACATGACAGGTTAGAACACCAGACCTACATCTATTTTTATTTAGAGCTGTATTTAACCAACTGTCCTTTTTCACATTTTCAGTACAGTCTGGGCCCAGCATGCTCAAGACGTCATCTTTCCCATAATGCACACCACGTCAATTAAATTGCCCTAAACGACCTCTGGACCACAGACCCGTCAAAGCATCGTTAGACAGACTGGATATAATCCGTCTCAAGAAGCAGCAAACTGAACCAGCATTCTTTCTGACCGTATCAGTAAAGTTATGTTAAAGGTTAGATCTAAACGCGGCACCAACTGATAACATGCTGTAGCAACCAATCCGAGCTTCGGTGCAGCAGTAGGGCATCTGGATCCAATTATGTCCTCTGGTATTTAAGACGCACTGATCCTTATCTCTTACTACCCAGAAAAAGGAGTCCCATAGATTAAACGTGAAAAGCAGACATTAAGCTCACAGAAGAGACGCTAGATCTGCACGGGGGTCACTAACACCCAGGCCTTCCCATTACTCCTGAGGGCTGGTTTTATTGGAACACACCGGTCTCGTCTTACAGTTGTTCTCTGTCCAAGTAGGTGCTTCGTGTTGCTTTACGGTCCTGGTGGTACCATACATCACTTCATCACATGCATTTATATGCCCGGCGGCACAAACGCTTGTTCTGGTGGTAATGAAAAGAACAACCCACCCATTTAGACCCGTTTTTAGCCTGGCAGGTTTGTTCGATTTTTGGGTCATTACATCACAGCAGGCAGTGCCCTGCTGAACCAGGAGTATTACAGCATGTAAGAATGCAGTGAGCCGTGCCAGCGCTTTAACTCGGCGTGATAAGCTCTTCAGACTGTGCTCTCATTACAGAGCCCTTCGCTAAGCTATCGTAAGAACATAAGCCATCATAAGGCAAGCACGCTCGCTACGAACGCTTAGTGCGATCTTAACCAGAGAGGACAGTTACAAATGTGGGGTCTTTAAAACAACTGCACAAACATCACTAAACTAAACACGCACTCACCATCTCCCTACCTACAACATTCTCCTTAAACAGCAAATGAAAGCTACAGGACGGTGTTTTGTCCAACATGCCAGCCTGCCCAAAATAAACTGACTCGATCACAGGATGTTCTAAACTATGGACCTGAAGATCCACTGTTCAAGTCATGGCACTGCCAGGGTTAATGCTGCCACAGTTGTGCCCATGAGCAAGCATCTTAACCCACAATGGGTCTCGGTAAGAGAATCTGCCAAATCTTTTTGGAAGCATTCTCATTGTACTTCATATTTATTTATTTTGCCCACTTTTTGCTGATCAGGGCACAGGATGGTCCAGAACCCATGCCAAGAAGCACAGGGCACACATGTAAGCAGTCTCCCCTCCATGATGTCCGACTGGGCCAAAAGGTAGTGCCAGGACTATTTTGTACACTTGGCAGCGTCTTTTTCCTGGTAAAATACCAGTACGGAGAAGCATCTCCAAATTCTGCATGTTGAAAACAGACCTCTGATTACACAAGGGTTTAAATCTAAAAGCCTATAATGAAGACTGTGACTCTTTAAATAAGGAATCATTTACCTATCTGGCCCATTATAACAACTGAGTCATTTAACTAAACGAATCTTTAAGTAAGGAATCATTTACCTATGTAGCCTATAATAAAGAGTCGTTTAGCTAAACGACTCTAAATACAGAATCATTTACTTATTTGGCCTATTATAACAACTGAGTCATTTAGCAAATGACTCCTTTAAAGACAGCATCATTTACCTAGGTGAGCTAATAGACAGTTATTTAACTAAATGACTCTTCAAATAAGGAATCTTAACTATGTAGCCATGCAACTTTCAAAAATATCATGCTTTGCAGATTTAGTTTTGCATAGAATTTAAGGAGTTCAAGTCCAGACTGCTTTTAAAACTACGGAGTAGACACTGTATTTATTGTCCAAAAATAAATAGATTCATCCCTTCCTATCAAAGCTCCTGAGCACCAGACTTTCTGCTAACGTCTAGGTTTAAACCGGCAACAAACAAACTCCAAATGACAGGTCGACCGAGACACAGACTGCAACAAACACAAGTCAATATTCGAGGCCGATGACTCACTGAGCAGCATGTGACCACGTCTAGTCACTACCAGCTCAGCTCTGACATGGAACAGCGGATTATATATGGAGACAACGGTTTGAAAAGGCAAGTCGGTAAGAAATAAATCCCAAGAGAGAACACGGAGTACCCAAAGAGTCAGATGGAAAGAGTTTAGGACAGAGTTAGGAACACAGGGGGAAAGAAAGAAGTTCAGTATTTCCACATTTAGAAATACTTTCGCAAAAGCCTGAAGGCTGGAGAAAATGAGGCAAAGTTTGTACTCTTAGCAGAAGACATGTAAATACATAAATAGCCTCCAAAAAGCTGGCACGTCTTTGCTGAACCGCCCCTGTCCCTGTGGACTGCACTGCCAGACGCCCTTGTTAGAACGGTCTTCCCATTGCAGCAAAGCCCTAATGCCCACATCCTGCACATGAAACACAACCTCACACAGCGCCCCGTGTTAGAACCCACCCGAGCAGCGCTATACCAGGCTTACTGTACGGAAATGACCACATACCTCTAGCCTCTAGAGAGGGCATGACCCCTTACCCACATATGTCACAATTCTTTCAAACAATATTAATTCCGTTAGCTTTATACAACAGGCACAAATGACTGAAATGTCAGTATCAGAGACTTTTGTTCAGTTGTATTCTTTGCTTGTGTTTTAGTCAGATCTGTATCAGGGCTGCCAAACGATGTAAGGTCAACTGCCCCAACTTTATCGCATTAATCATGATGTGTTTAACATTAAAGAAATACGAAGGACTCCCACAGCTGTACTACGTTAAATTAATCACATAATATTCTGGTTTTGTCAAATTGAAACAAATTAAATTATGGCATATTTATTTCCAGATCAAGAAAAGGAAATCATCGTTTATAATTTGCATGTGTATTTCAAACATGGCACATCTAAAAATGCAAATGAGTCTGCAGGTAACAGGGCTTAAGGAGCTGTTGGAGTGGGCTTATTGAAAGCAGACACGGCCCTGACAAGAGTCACTAAAGCCTCACGAGGGAAATCCAACACAGCATGTGGCTAGAGATGCTGGTTGCTCCCAGTCAGCCGTGTCTAAAATCTGGTGCTAGTATAAAAAGGGAAGGATATAAGAGAAAAACCAAGCAGGAGTTCAAACTTTGACTGACATTTTACTGGTGTGCTGTTAAATGCAGGAGGGAGGACAATAAGGAGGAAAGTAAGGAGGACACGACAGATCTGCGGAATCAACTGGAACTAAGAGCTTTTCTAACGGCACATCATCCAGGAAAAGTGCTTTTACTTGCACTATAATTGTGGTAATGCTCAGACAGATAGCTGGATTCACCAACATGAGACTTCACGTGGGAAAATGCTTCTTGTGTACATGATCTAAAGCCCTCCTACAAAGTTAACGATCAATAAAATGATGCGTTTATGACTGACGTGATCTCAAACTGCCCTGAGCTTTACAGAGCAATGACTTTAGATCCAAAGTCCCGCTCTGGAGCTTCAGCGCTCTGTTCTGTTCCTCACAGCCACACAAACCCGGGCAGAAATAGAAGGCCGGTGCCCTGTGGGATGACCTATCTGCGCCAAGGCATTTCCTGCTGGCCACTTTAAATGATAACGTTCCACTCAGAGAGAACTACAGCGAGAACAGAACGCCGCTGTTAGAAAATCCTAAACACGTTCATGAGTGCATGCTGAAAGCTTTTATTTGCTATTTGTTTAAACCTAGCAACTTCATGCCTTATGGACGTCACGTACTAACACCAGCTTATAAGTGGTATGTAATCTACACAGCTACTTACATAATACACTGTCACACTCCAGACTCTAAACTGTACTCACTACATTAACCTACAAAAATTAGGCTCATGTTCTCGTGCTGTTTGTTTGGGTTTCCTCCCACCACCCGAAAAAAAACATGCCAGTACATGGACTGGCTGCTACAGTCAGTAGGAGCCCTCACCCAGAGATGGAGCTGGGCAGAACCATGGTATAATTAAATGAAATAAGTAGTGATCTGGCTGTACCATTAACACTGCATACTGCACTTCTAGATCTAGAGGATTTGTTCTTATTTAAAGCAGTGTTTACGTCAGACGTGCTAAGGGCGGTGGAGGAGAGACGCTGCTCAGACACAGCCAAAAATGAGGAACTTACGATTACTTAAATTCCTGATTCAAGCAGCCTCATAAACTGAGGAGAAAATAATTATTGAAAAAAATGCTGATATGCAAGTGCACAGAGAAAAAAACGTCTGCATTCACACAGTGCAAATATAAGGCTGGCATGTGATTTGAATGCCAGCTTGTCAGCATGTTGTAACCTAACAACTTACTTTGTCATTCCTGATAAGTATTTCACTCTGCAATCGCTTTGGGCATCGTGTTGGACATTCGAAATGTTGCACTATACTTCCAAATGAATATTCTGTAATGTGACTAGGTCACTTAAGTAGTTAAGCAATTAACTTCAAGCCAACCAGTTAAAGGTAAAGAGCCTCGTTTAAGGAGGGAACCGTGGCAGCCTGGCAACACAAAAACCCAACAGCTAGCAGTCCAAAGCCTTAACCACTAAGCCACCATCGTCCATGACCCTGCCGTGTATAAAGCGTTAAGTATAAACCCTACCCATATTAAATCTACAGCACGGCCTGCATGGGACCCAAAATGCTCTGTAGCCTCCATCCCAAATCGTTATGTTTTTAATTATTCCCTCTTATTCAGCTGTGCTGTCCATCTCTACATTCACAATGTAATGAAATGTGACGCACTAGGACCAGGAGGTGGCTCTGCTGCCCCAAAACATCCCCGAAACTTGAAACAAGGGTTGAACGTTCGTTCTGTGACAGGCTATCGCTCTGCACTGCTTTTCTAAAATATGCAACACTATATTTTGTCCATTTGTCTGTTTTCATTGGAAACACTGTTTGTATCTTTGCTTTGTATCTCTTGTTAATAGATGGATCACAGTCTTGAGATCTGTTTCGAATACAAACTTGAATTTGCTGCTGTGAGAGTTTCTCCAAATAGGTATACATTTTTAATTACTAAGAAACTGGTTTCATAATGCCTTTATTGGGTCATTTTTTCCCCCTAGATTCTCCTAGGGCGCTTACCTCTACACCCCTCCCAGTCAAAACGTGGCCCCCCTATTCACAAACCTCTAGTGATGCCCCTGACGGTCAGTAAGCATGACTTGGGCTTCATTTTTAGCAGCAGTTCAACAAATAACCAGCATTATCAGGTCATGTTTGTCATGCTTCCTGTGACGTTTCCATAAAACAGAATTTCCAACATCTACTTGCAAAACACTTCCTGAATGACTACAAAGCGGCATGACCAGCTCCTCTTTGTGCAGACGTGTCCAAAAGTCCCTAAATGGTCGAACTTAACCTCTGTCCACAAACAGTGACACAGTGGAGCTACACAGGATGCTATCAGCATGTTTACCAAAACAGGAAGACGCCCTCATGTCCAGAATCTGAGGCTCTCCCCTCACACGGACAAACGCTAAACCTTCGGCAGAACATTAAAGCACCGAGCATGGGGACAGGGCCGCTTACATCCAGCCCTGATACCCCTGATCGATCTGATCTGATCTCATCTAAATTAAAGGGCTTATTTAGGGATGAGGCTCGTTTTCACAACGAGACCAAACGTTACTGATCAGCTCCAAACACTCTGGATTCCCAAACGCTTCATAAACAGGAACGGCCATACCAGATGATTTCAGTAAACATTTATTTACTGAAATGGCCACAGCACTTCATGTTCACAAGATGATTCCACATGAGCAGCTGCTCTTTCATCTCAAAAGGTCAGAGCTGGAACACAGAGGGCAGCTACAAGAGGGTTCTTATTACATACACATCCATTTCAGACACAACGATGCTTTTCTGCTCCAGAATACAACCAGGGGATGAAACAATTCCTGCATTTCTTTTTTCCAGTATGGCACAAACCTTGGAAATTCAGTTCTGGTTGCTGGCGAGCATAATTACACAATGCTAATTATGGCTGTAGAGGCTGCTCTTAGTGATCTAGCAAAACATCAGACAAAATGAAAAGCATACACTGCTTATAGGGGATGGACATGAGACAGCACCGTTCAGCAGAGTCCGCTTAAAGGAAGAAACTTTCATTTATTCTGTCTGTACAAGCTCATCACCCTCTGAAAATCCTTACGCTCACGTGACCTCATTCTAGTTTGCTTTTTTCTCATTAGCGGAACATCATGAGGCTGAACGGGTCCAGATTCCCACATGAGAGAAAGTGACCATTTCAAAGAGGTAAGATCATTCACTACAGGTACTGTGTAGGACATGTGTACACAGTGGAACCTCGGAACTGGAGCTCAATTGGTTCCAGAAGGCCGTTTAACTCTATTTATATTGCTTCTTATGAGGAAATTTGATTCAGACTTTGAACAAATCAGAGTTTAATCTGTTCCCGACTCCTAACTGATTCCATGTCCAAACTGTTCGAGTGAGGAGGCGTTCCCCTGTACATTTTAGGTTACCAAAGTTTGAGCGCTGCTGCTGCTGCATATGGGGCCGTGGCGTGGTGTTCCGGATATCCTGATCACAGCAGGTTCTAGAAGGCAGGATTCTATAGATTTGAGCCCTGATAACAGAACTGAAAGAAACCTGAGCACAATTCAGTCTGTACACAGACTGCTGAGTGTATAAGGGAAATGACACCGTGTTTATAAGGAAAACAAGCTGGCCAAATGCGAAAAGGAAAGCATGACATGACTCACGTCCATTAGAATGCTCCACAAAAACATTTTCAACAATAACCACGACTCAGAGCGGTCAGGATTTACATATATTATAAGAAAAACGTTACCAAAAACCCAGGACTGAAGTCGCTTCAGGATCTGGGAGATCAATTTGTTTAGAACACAAAATCCTTTTTTCTTCAACAATAAAATAAACAGTTTTAACAATTCATAAACAGCTCTCAGTGCTCACACTTGTTTAAGATTTTCAGTTTAGATTTGAAACTCTTACTCGTTTAATCAAGTGTCCTAAAACATATGGTGACCTGAAGAGTGGGCGAACCTGTTCCACATGTACAACATTAACAGACGCCCCCCCACCCTCATCTCTGGCTAAAACTCACAGAATTTAACTTTGTTTTAGAACCCAATTTAATGGATGATCAAAAAACTAAACTTGACACCGAGGCCCGCTGTAGATAAATCGGTAACCATTTAAACGTCTTACTAACGAGCTTGGCATCCTCCGAAAGAGGAGCAGGCGTAATCAGTTAGGTATTCAAGAAAGGGAGTAGTAAATCTGCGGGAGTTAAAACTTACTATAAATAAACGAACACAGGTCACGAAGTGGCTCCGTCATCTGTCAGAGCGTTTAGCTTAAAAAGGTGTCCACTTTCACTTATTGTAGAGCGTGGGTGAGACGTTCCAGCTGCAGCTTAAAAACCGGTCTGTCCTGCTAAGGTCTGTGTTATTTAAAAAAGAAAATCGCTGGCTTAATAAACTCATTAAACCACATTAAAACGTCACGGGAGCAGCACTGGTTTGAGAGAAGCATGTTCAGTCCTCTAACAGGGTGGGAACAGACCCTGGACTGGGCATCGGACCTTTACAGGGCACAAGCCACACCCCAAAACCTATCCCTGAATTGACAGGGCACATGCCAGCATGCACTCTAAACAGGGCTCTTTTTCAGGGATTACCGTTGCAGTGCCAAGGTGCCCAACAGATCAATACAGTGCTGCTTTTAAACCTTTGCTCTCACAACCCTGATCCAAAAGAATTGGGTCAGAGCACAGGGTCAATTGTAAACCCCTATTTACTTAACAGGATGGTGCAAGATCTCACGCGGTTCAGAGAGTAGCTGCGAAGGCCGATGGAGTTTGAACACAATCCGCCGACAAACAGACACCCTCTCAAAAGGTTCTGAAAAAATCTATCCAAGGTTCATTGGCTTATTGCCACCCTGGAAACGAGAATGACCTGGAGTGAACGAAGCTGATTAATCAGTTATGACCCACGGCAGTAATTCTAGCTCTGACTGTCACACATCTCTTCATGTTTACTGGGTGTTACCAACAAACAAAGGACTATTAATATACAGCACATAAAAAGAAGACAAAACCCTTTACGATGAACAAGCGCTCTAGCCATGCGGTTAGACGAGACTGCAAATCCGTCTGCTCAAAACAGGAACTAAGGTCATGGGTCTAACATTTCTGCCGGTATATCACGGAGACGTGCGTCGGTGCTCCACCCGAAGTGTGCCCGCACCCTGCGAAGAACATCCAACAAGGGACGCATTTAACACCGGAGCACCAATTAGTCACCATGGAGACAAAGGATCACAGTTTAGTAACCTGAACATCAGATACGACCGGCTCTTGGGTAAGAGTTCATCTGAGTAAGGAGAAAAACTTATCCAGTGCTTGGAGAACGTTAACCGATGTTTCTCCCCTGCTCAGGACTACTCCCATGCCTCCTGATGGTCAGTTTTTCACCTCAGGAGCTCTTGTAGAGGTCCAGATGCTTTGTGAATAACTTCTCTTTATTCAGACTCCCAACTTTATTTTAGCACTTTGTCACCAAGCTACTCTTAGTACCAAGAGTCTTCAAGGATACAGAACCTGGAGTGAAACAGTGTGGAGCATCACATTCCAGTCAGCAGGAGTCCTGGTCTTTCCTTTTCTGCACCCAATTCAGGCTGCACTGCGTTTTGGTCGTACAAACCCACGTAGTCTTTAGTCGAGCCCCGAGACTCGAGGATCTTCTCCGGAGTCCAAAACAGACTTTTTACTGCTGGCCATGATCTTCCCAGGAGCCAACGTTGAGCTCGGGGAAGATCTGAACATCAGTACGGGGACGCCACACATCAAACAGGACCAAAAAAGGAGCTAAAAATATTTTGCCCACAATCCCTTCGAGATCCTGGAAAAAGCAGAGCTCAGATGGAACGGCACAGCTCTCGACGTTACAAGATCTGCGCCAGACCCCCCCGAATGAAACATTTCTCACCTAGGATGGAGTGCACTCGCACCGACAGCTGCGTACGCAGGATCAGGATGGGTTTCTTGCCGATGCTGCAAACAGAGACAGAAACAAAGTCATGCCAGTAGAACGAGCCTGCAGTCATTTGTGGGTAATTTGGTAACCAAAACGCTTGTCATTTCGTGGCGGTACTGAGCCGAGCTCCCCGCTGGTGTCAGCAGTTCAGGCTCGGCTGCTTCGTAACGCTCTGGAACCCCAATCTGAGCGTTAACGCAGACGGGGGAAGGTATTCGGCAGTTCCGTGATGACTATCCCACACGCGCACGGTTAAGGCGGCCAGCGGGGATTAGAGTATGGAAAGTCAGGGTGACTAGAACCACGGAAACTATTCTGCACCGGTGCCAGCTGCTAAATCAGAGCCCTTTATGACTTCAGTTTTCTCAAAGGTGTTGCAGTGACTGGTTCTCTCTCTCACACACACTTTCCAAATGCCATTTTAAATGTCTCCTTACTCCCCCCGTTCTCCTTCCACAGCATGGAACCTGACCGAGATCCAGCCATGACCACACGCTGCCCGAGGAAAGCGATTTTAACCTCTAACTAATCACTGCCATGCCCTTACACGGTCCAATCCAAGCTGCCCCCGGTGCCACCGTGCCACCGCCGCCACGTGCACGCTGCGTAAAGAATGACAACGCACCGCTCCAGAAGAAAAACAGGCCTTTCCACTCGCAATAAAAGCTTCCATTCTAGGCCAGCGTGCACGATGACATCACTCCCAGTTCTGTTTGCCTGTCTGCTCCCTCAGCACTCGTGGTCTCCTAATCCCCCACCTCAGCAGAAAGAGAGGACTTCGCATTATAGCGGTTTATACAAACCATACACCGAGCGTCTCCTACGGAAAGCCTACGAAGAGAAAGTGCCTTTGTTCGCTGGGAACATGCAGCAGCTCAGATGCATTCAAATCAGGAAAAAGTGAACAAACACTTCTTCTGATGCTTCTGCCGCAATAAACGCTGGCAATAAAAGTACGTAAAAATGTCTTAAACAAAAGAGGTAATGAATCACAACACAAGTTTGTTCCCATTTCAGAGTGATATTGGGGTAGGAAGTTATGTTTATGTTTGAACATCATCAGTGTTTCTTTATATATATTCAGTTTTATACAGTTCAGAAACTGGATCAAGTTAAGAGTCTTATTATCAAAGATAAAGCTGCGGTTTTTGTTTGATTGTTCTTTGTTGAGCACAATTTTCCTTTCTTGGCTGAATTCTGGGCATTCTGGTGAGCAGTACTTGTTTTCTACGTCCTCCTGTACGTCTTTTTAGGTTTTCTCCCACGTTGGGACGCATCCCGTGTAGCTTTTTCCCCCCAGTTTGGCTGATATTTGGATAAACAAGTAACATAACGCAAGAGAGAGCAAGTCAGAACAGGAGAGGGAGCACAGTTCTCCAGTTCTGAACAGTCACGCTGAAAGCTCCTCACAATGCTGAAAGGGAATCCTGTTTCAGATCCTCGTTTGCTCTACCCGTTCATAGGTTTGTCTTTAACCCTAAACTGCACACGCACAAACAGTTAGAACCATTTTATTCCAACTTCAAAACCTTTCAACGCTTTGTAATACATGGCTGAGCGATATGGTAAAAATATCACGATATTGAAAGACATTTTCACGATACACGATATTTATCATGACGCATCCGATCACAGACAAACTGACGGCAGCACTTCCACACTCACCAGGAAAAGTGAACAGAAAGAGACCTGACCTGACTTTAACGAGTCATTTTTGGCCATACAGATTATGTCGAGCACAAATGGCTCCTCCTGAGGCGTTCTGTAGCACGCCGAAGCCTAACGGACTTTAAACACACAGGCTTTCGCCTGCACGGCCCCACACTTTCACTACGTAATTCCGAGGTGCCTCCCGTGATGTAGTCATTGGAAACCGGTCTTAAAATTTGTACCACCGCTGCTTTTGCCATGCAACAGAGACACACGAGTGATTCATGTGGTCCACTCACACTTCCCGGCCTGAGCCGAGGCCCAAGACTCATCTAACAGGACAGTGTGTATGAAAGGGTGTGTGTTAGGAGTAACGCGGCTATCATTAGATCATTCTATCCATTTGTTCGCTTTATTACTTAACCCATTAAAGCCCTGGCCTTAAGACTGAGCATGTCAGCTTCTCAGAGATGGAGAAGGGGCTCATGGAATGGGGATCGTCTAGTCATCAGTGGGGTCTAACTGCAAATGAAGGGCCCGCAAGGAGCAAAGTTAGCAGATTCTTAGCATTTTATTTAGATCACTGGACGAAAACCTCACCAAGACTTAATACTTACGCCAAATCCTCGTAGAACTGCTCCAGAACGTCCCGCTGCTCCGCCAGCGAACACTCCAGGTCCAGGTAGTTTCCATTAGGAGCCACCTGCAGGGTGCACTCTTCCAACTGAGGAGTGCAAAAACAAAAACGAGTCCATGACTGCTACAGATGCCCCCCGATCATTTATCAAATGTGATTAGCGGGCAAAACGAGAAGCTAGCCTTTGCCATAGTAAAAGAAGATTCATGGATTAAGTTTAAGGCCAAACCCAGCATCCCCATGTGCACCGACAGGGCTCAGGTAAAACCCACCATAGCTGGATTACAGAGGTTATTTAGATCAGCGGTTAAACTGCAGCATCACCAGAGGAGCCATCAGTTAACAGGAATAAACTTCCTGCTGATCAGTGGAAATGGTTGCAATGGTTGCTGGGGGGTGGGCAATACTTAAACCTAATCTGGGCAAGTTCCCGATGCCATACAAGGAGGGGCATGTTTGCCAATTTGCTGTAATAATGCAGATGATTGAGGGGGCTGTTCCTGCTGGGCTTATCTGCTGCTTACAGATCCCACCCTTTCCTCAGGGATCAAGACCATCCAGCGTCGCTGAGTGTGCACACAAACCAACACACACACACCAACACACACACACCAACACACACACACACCAACACAACACACACCAACACAACACACGTTGCAGGCTCCTCCCAATAAACTTCCCTTTCCTTTCGCAGTTTCTTTTTCGGTTCTCCTTCTTTCCTGCACCAGTCATCACATCACGCCTCAGGCCATGAAGACGACTAGAGCACTCTCAGAATTAGTGACACAGGTTACTGATATAAAGTGACACCCGCTAAAGCGTGTGACCTCACTCCAAGACACAAATCAGCTAACCACATCCAAGATTAACTTACCAAAGGAAGCTTGGGCACTACCATAATAGTATGGCATTTAGCGTATAACAGTTTGGATGGCACGTATGCCAGCTAGGACAACAGTTCACTTTAGCTGAATAAATAACCTACTGTAGGTTATTACAGATGATATTCGTTAAAAGCTTACTAAAGCTTGGTCTATACACTGTGCCGCTTCAGGTCCTGACCTTAAGACTGAATGTTTATTATTACAGAGCTGTGTCTGGAAGCAGTATCAAACCTGGCAGTTTTGTCACGCATGTACACATGTTTTGACAGGAATAACTACTGTTATCCTGTTTAACTAGCCAGTGATATGACAGTACAAATCAAAACCAGAACCGGTCTGTTATTATGGGATCGTATTAAGATCATGAATATTAGAAGTTCAATGCCTTTTTAACAAGAATAGAAGTGTAGTAGTATTCTTAGTGCGTTCATTAACACGTTCTTCTTTACTAACATATAGTAAACAATGTTCAAAAGTTTAGGTTCAGTGGGAAAAGCCTGCTCTAACGAGTGAACTTTCACCGCACAGAGTACTAAATGGTTACTGCTGTGTGCTTGGTACTTAAAGGTTCCCGGAGTTCCTGTACGATCCTCGAGCGGAAACCCTCCAGAACCAGACTTTCCTCACCACAGTGATATGAGGGATCCTCTGGACGAAGCAGAAAAAGCCCAGCTCACCTTGAGAGGAGCCTGCAGCAGGTTATGTACGCCGGTGATCTGCTCGCTCAGTGGCAGATGTTCGCTGAACTGGTACTGAGGCGGTCTGCGAGGCTCGGGGAAGTTGGTACACACGAACGGGTCCGAATCCTCCAAAAACTGAACTCTACAGGTTAACATGGCCATGTCTGAGCCTGGAACGCCTCCGGAGACTCAGCCTCTGCTCCTGAGCTCACTTCAGAGCCATGAAAGCGCAGAAACCTCGGTCCGGTCTCCTGCCAGCGTCAGTAAGTCCGGTTAAACTTCTCCAGCGCCCGGATAGGCAGCACGTAAGCCGATGAGCGGCGCTCTGCAGGGATATAAGGAGCACCGAGACCCCGCCCATCAGCTCTGTTAAAGAGCCAGCGCTCCACCTAAACCACACCTGAGGAACTGCTCTCTCCCAAAGGGCCCTCTCGGAACGCATCAAAGTTGAAGCGTTATTAAATCATGTCTTATCATTAGACCCTCCTCACGGCAGCAATGTTCTCAGTAAGAAAGTCATAAAGCATTAATTCACCACAGGCACTCCCGTCCCTCATAATAAGGCATCCGCCCTTACTGAATCAGCACAGGACGCCATGAGTCCGGTATTTTCATTCATAATGTTTCATTCATATACTAGAACATCATCACTGTGGTGAGAATAACATAATAGTAAGCAAAATCAAACCAGTTTCACCAGAAACAGAACAGTGACCGGCTAGCTCTGAACAAGACGCACGTCAGCGTCATCTAGGGCCTTGATATGGAGACTCGCTTTTTTTCTCCTAATCTGCGAATAGTAGTAGTGAAAATTGACTCGAATCCGAAGACTGTACCTAATATAGTCGATTCTTCAAATCTCTGATTCAAGGTAGTGAGAACTGACTCGTTTCCGAAGCCTGTATCTAATAGTAACACTACGAGTCGATTCTTTGAATCTCTGACTCAAGGTAGTGACATTTTTGATCCGATTCTGAATCTTACGTGTAGTGGAGTGGCTGTGTCGATTCTTCAAATTTGCGATTCAATGTAGTGGGAATTGACTCAATTACGAAACGTGCACTAATAGTAATGTTTTGAGTCCATTCTCCAAATCTGCGATTCACGGTAATGAGAATTGGTTGGGTTCCGAAGTCTGTACCTAACAGTAATACGGCGAATTGAGTCTTCAAATCTCCAATTCAAAGTAGCAAGAATTTTCTCGATTCAGAAGCTTGCACTAATTTAATGTCTGTGAGTCGATTCTCCGAATCTGCGAATAAATTGACTCAATTCCGAAGCTTTTACCCAACAGTAATACTGCAAGTCGATTCTTTGAATCTCTGATTCAAAATAGTGACAACTGAGTCAATTCTAAAGATTCCACTAACTGTATGCCTGCCAGTTGATTCTTCTGCAATTCAAGGTAGAGAGAATTGCCTCGTTTCTGAAGCTTGTATCTAATAGTAATACAGTGAATCGATTCTCCGAATCTATGATTCAACGTAGTGAAAATCTACTCAATTCCTATACGTGAACTAATAGTAATACTATGAGTCGATTCTCCGAATCTGTGATTCGAGGTAATGAGAATTGATTTGTTTCCGAAGCTTGTGTCTAAAAGAGTGTACTCATATTAGGCAATTCGTTTGACTAGTGTGAGTGCTCCGAATCCTTCCCGGCGTGAGTGCGTGAGTCCAGCGAATCGCGCTTGGGCTCGCTTGAAGAGGTGGCAGTGTATGTAGTGTGATCGCGAATTGTGCTCGGGTACGAATTTCCTAGTGCGAATACACCGTTTAAGAGTGGCTGGGAGTCGATTCTTCAAGACCCTGATTCAATATAGTGAGACCTGACTCGATTCTGAAGCTTAAAGTATGTATGACTGCGAGTTGATTCTCCAAATCTGTGATTCAATATAGTGAAAATTGACTCGATTTTGAAGTATGCCTGCGAGTCCAATCGAAGGGGTATCCTGTATTCAGAAACGGGCAGGGAACGGTGCGTATATACTGGTCCTTCTCAAAAAATTAGCATATTGTGATAAAGTTAATTCTTTTTCGTAATGTAATGATAAAAATTAAACTTTCATATATTTTAGATTCATTGCACACCAACTGAAATATTTCAAGTCTTTTATTGTTTTAATACTGATGATTTTGGCATACAGCTCATCTCACAAAATTAGCATATTTCATCCGACCAATAAAAGAAAAGTGTTTTTAATACAAAAAAAGTCAACCTTCAGATTATTATGTTCATTTTTGCACTCAATACTTGGTCGGGAATCCTTTTGCAGAAATGACTGCTTCAATGCGGCGTGGCATGGAGGCAATCAGCCTGTGGCACTGCTGAGGTGTTATGGAGGCCCAGGATGCTTCGATAGCAGCCTTATCTCATCCAGAGTGTTTTTCTTCACAATATCCCACAGATTCCTCTATCGGGTTTTTCAGGTCAGGAGGGTTTGGCAGGCCCATTGAGCACAGTAATACCATGGTCAGTAAAACCATTTACCCGTGGTTTTTTGGCACTGTGAGCAGGTGCCAGGTCGTGCTGAAAAATGAACTCTTCATCTCCATAAAGCTCTTCAGCAGATGGAAGCATGAAGTGCTCCAAAATCTCCTGATAGCTTAGATGCATTGACCCTGCCCTTGATAAAACACAGTGGACCAAACACCAGCAGCTGACATGGCACCCCAGACCATCACTGACTGTGGGTACTTGACACTGGACTTTCAGACATTTTGGCATTTCCTTCTCCCCTCCCCAGTCTTCCTCCAGACTCTGGCACCTTGATTCCGAATGACATGCCAAATTTGCTTTCATTCCGAAAAAAGTACTTTGGACCCACTGAGCAACAGTCCAGTGCTGCTTCTCTGTAGCCCAGGTCAGGCGCTTCTGCTTGCCGCCGTTTCTGGTTCAAAAGTGGCCGTTTTCTTGACCTGGGGATGCGGGCCAACCTGTAGCCCATTTCCTGCAACATGCCTGTGCACAGTGGCTCTGGAATCGGCCCTTCTCCACAATCCTCCTCAGGGTCCGGTCACCTCTTCTCGTTGTTGCAGCGTTTTCTGCCACACTTTTTCCTTCCCCACAGACTTCCCACTGAGGGGTGCCTTGATACAGCACTCTGGGAACAGCCTATTCGTTCAGAAATTTCTTTGTGTCTTACCCTCTTGCTTGAGGGTGTCAATGATGGCCTTCTGGACAGCAGCCAGGTCGGCAGTCTTACCCATGATTGCGGTTTTGAGTAATGAACCAGGCTGGAGTTTTTTTTCAAAAGCCTCAGGAATCTTTTGCAGGGGTTTAGAGTTATATTCGTTGATTCAGATTGATTAGGTTAATAGCTCGTTTAGAGAACCTTTTCATGATATGCTAATTTTGTGCCAAAATCATCAGTATTAAAACAATAAAAGACTTGAAATATTTCAGTTGGTGTGCAATGAATCTAAAATATATGAAAGTTTAATTTTTATCATTACATTACGGAAAAGAATTAACTTTATCACAATATGCAAATTTTTTGAGAAGGACCAGTAATTCTGAGTTTGACTGATCATCTACACTCTGTACCCACAAGGTAACTGTGCCCACCAGAGTGCCTAATACAGTGCGCAACATAAAGCTGTTGGGCTTTAAATAATCCACCACACATACTCATATGCTATCTGTTTAACAGTTCTTCTAGTCATCTCTTTTTATAGTTGGGTGTGGCAGAAACCGTGTGCTAAGCTTACGTATGTGCACTGGATAACACGTATAGTACAATGGGCACAAGCACAAGATAAAACACCTTATACAGCTGGCATGTGAGGGCACAGACATCAGGGTTTGCCACTTTTTCTTGTTGTAGCATTAGACATGATGGAAAACAACTCACAGCGGACAAAAGTGGACCTTCTACAAAAATAAACTGTTCGTTTTGTTAAGTAGATCGTAGCTGTTACACTATTTAAAACAAGAAAAGGCATGAGTAATGGAAGTAATGAGAGCCTGTGGTGGCAATCTGAATGGCACAGATTAATGCCAGCCCTAGAATAAATGACAATACTGCCAGGAATTCTCCGTTTCACCCCCATATTGAAATGATTGCTGTTACACGATTAAATAATCATTAAATTATATTAGGAGCAAATTAAATTAGTTCCCATTCTAATAGGGCTCTGCAGGTTCTCTGACGGAGGGCCGCCGGGTTCCTGCTACCAGAATGATACACTTTTAATGATTTTAACACAGCATGTACTGTACAAACTGCTACCTGAAGTGCCATGCGATGGAGGGTGTTAGTGTTAATGATTGATCACACAATAACGAGCAAAGTTCTGAACCAAGTTTTGCTTTATTCTGTATTAGTAATTACCAAAGTTGCACAATTTAAACCATGTAAACAGAATTTTCAGTGATTAAACCTTAAAGACTATGTTAATCATTTCACCACTAAGGACAGAAGCACAGCAATCATTAGCTTTGTTGTGCTTTATGTTTAGGAACTTCATCTCCACAAAACCCAGGTTTAACAAAATGAGTCTGACAGTCCGTCACACATTATTACCAGCATTGTTACAAGAGAAAGGAATCATACCATCACCAGCACGCTGGGTCAGAACATGAATCAGTTTATTGGAAACCGCAAACACTGCTTCAGGGGAAGAAATCAGCCCGATGTATTTAGTAACGGATTTAGATTTGCCCTCTAACGATCCTCATTACCTACAGCTACCCAATTTGTTTGTTCAATACATACATCTCGCACAGAATATAAAAAGCTTCAGCAATAGAAAAACCACACCAAGGTGCTTCTCTTACTCTTCATCCTCTTCCCTTTCCTATCATATACATAAGAGAGTGGGCTCTTCCATAACTGAAGAGCGCAGAACAACAGCAGACACTACAGGCTGGACGGCTGGTCCTGAACTCAGCCGGACGGACTCCAGCACCCAGCATCCTCAGCTTCCGTTCTGGCTGGACTGGAGGAATTCGGCGTAGAGCTTTTCCTGTGCTTCGTACAGCTTGCGCAGCTTCTTGCTCTGTCCCTTACTGAGCTCCTTCCCTTCGGCATCATGAGTAGGGAAACCCTGCGGACACCGAGACGTACATATCAACAAGCGGAAAGAGACGTCCCACGCGCAGGCACGACCGGTGCCGAGGGAGTTCCAGGATAGGATCATGATCATCTCAGACTCTGACTATGAGAAGCATAAATTCATCGTTCTTCTTACGATAAAAAACAGAAGCGCTACTTTACCGTCTCATCAAAGCTGGAATATTTGTCCGTTTCCGTGCGGAACATCTCGCTAGGTGGAGTCTTCATCTTTGCCAGTTTTGCCATCTGTAAAAGACAGAGACAAACAGTCAATTCAGATTTATTTCTATAGCGCTTTTACAATGGAGAATTGTCCCTTTATAATTTTAGATCCTCTTCTAAATTTTAAGGCCGATCTAAACCTTAAAGACTCAAAAAGGGACCTGCGTACAGCCTAGATGTTATATGTAAGAATTAACCAAGTTATCTAATTAATAAGTCAATTCATAACCTAAATAAATATCGAGAGAACATACTTAAAGATGTAATAAATAAAATAAAATAATAAGTAGACTAACATTTCTGGAGAAAATGAAATATAATAAAAAAGAGAATATAAAAGCTATAGCGTATAAGCCAGTAATAGAAGCCTAAACCCTTCCTCAGACACGACCAGCTGTGCCTGTGTAATACCAAACCTGGCCAGAGGGCACCGCCAGGACTCGAACCCAGGGCATTGTGGATGTGAATGGCTGCACCACCCAAGCATCGAATCATTTTTTTGTCAAGTTAAATCTGTAGGCATCTCTTAACAGAGAGCTTCACTATATGGGCAAAAGTATTGGGACACCTACAACTTACACCTACAGGAGCTTTTATGACACCCGACCTAAATCCTTTACACTGTGTAGTTGCTGACCGCTTCCACTTTCCAATATCACTCAGAGTTGATGGTGGATTATCTAAAGGGAAGCAAGTACTAACTCAGATCCAGTGAGCTCAGTAGAACGACTCGCTCTTTCACTAATGGTTACAAGGCGTGTCCCGATACTTTTGTCCATATACTATAGCTTCATTCACCTCTTGTTGCTGTTTCTTCCTGGCAGCCTCCTCCTTCTTTATTTTCTTCTCCTCCTCCAACTACGGACATGAATTCAATGAGACGGAATACAACAAGCCATAGAACTCAGTAACTCTATAACCCTACAGACTCTGATCCAGTCTGACCAGTGCCAGCGGGGCAGTTTTTCCTGGTCTCACGGTCTCAGCTGGGTTTATTTCTTAGCCTAAGGTGTGGGGCTGCTCATTATGACTCATAAGCACTTAAGCCTTATTAATTGTGGTAAGAAATTCAGTTAAACAACCATTTATCCTCGAACCGGATTCGATTCCAGTCATCAAGAGACCAAACAGGTAAGCAGTGTGAATGCCACAGCTGTAATGGCTCATTGAAAGCTAGAATGCAAACACACCCGGGACTAACAGCTCCGGGGTCTGTGTAGAGTGAGCAGCATCATAGCTACTCATGTAAGGTGAGTTACCTTCTTCTTTTCCTCCTTTTCCTTCAGTAAAGTCTCTTTGTCCACGAGCTTCACCACAGTCCGGAGCCCTTTAGAAATCCATCCACAATAAACATCCAGAAAGACGTTAGAAAACACACTCACAATCTCAAAGTTACTACTACTATATAGCCAAAAGTCTGTGGACACCCCATTAAGGATTGAGCCCTGCTTTTCTTTAACGCTCACTTGTAACACATTCATTATATAAAGTCTGGATTCTCCACAGACAGACATGACTAGAATCATTAGGTTAAAAATTATAAACAAAACGTCCCATTCCATCAGTGTAGTAGCTCTGTACAATAGATGTTCAATATTTCTTTTTATTATATCAGTGCAATTACTACTGCGCTACTACAACGACAAAGGCTTTATCTTACTAACACAAAGACATTTAAGATTAAAGGATATGAGAAGTCTCACTGAAAACGGGAAATACGCCATCTGGTGTGCACAACTGGAATTGCATCAGATGCAAAAATCAAGACTTTATAATCCTATCAGACAGATGAAGCATCGTGTCACGATCGATACACCCCTATATTTTGGATGTAAATTTTGGGTGGCCACAAACTTTTGGCCATATAGTGTATTTAAAAATGTTCCACTTATGCTTATATAGTTTAGTTTAATAGCAATAAGGAGCAGTTGTAGATGCAGATGGCCGGGTTTTCTGACTGGCTCGTCATACCTTCATGATCTTCTAACCGAACCCCGAGTTCCGGCAGCACGTCGTCTCTAAGAGCGTCACACAGCTGGAGCACTTCCGTCACTGCAACCACAAATCACAACCACTGAAGTCACGATTTTCCTGAGGACGCGTGCGATCGCCGATGGTCATCGGACTCACCTTTTTGCTCCCTCGCGATTCTTCGGACGCTTTCCCTAAAGTCTGACAAGACGTCCAAATACGGCATGACCATGCTTTCCATCTGCAGGACCCAATCACAGTCACATGAGACTAACAGACTGATGCATTCGATCCAGAGGATTTAAATCCGCCACTAGATCGGAATGATTTTACTCACGTCGACGTTCTGGTCATTTTTTCCAACAGGGAATCCGATGGGCTCCACTCCCTCGATCGCCCCGAATGTCTGTAAGAAGAGCCCAGGGTGGTTATTATGGCAGAGCCGGGCACTCTACACAGGTCCCAATGACACGGGAACAGCGCCCTTTATTCCACAGGGCAAACGGCCCTAGGGTCAGCTTCTGCATTCGATTCTGCTACAGAATATAAACAGAGTACTATTGCCTTTAATATTTATGCTCATTTATATTAATACAGCCTGAACCGTTCAGCGTACAGACAGTCATGCTGCCTGTTTTAAAGACCGGCCCACTTAGCATTTCAACAGATTCAAGTTTAAACATTCCAAATGTCCCGTAGAAATGCACTGACCATACGTTCAGATTCAAACTCTAACTGACAAAAATCTCATTTCAACCAACAAAATTCTAACTTACAAAATTTTCAACCAATAAAATTTAACCAATAGAATTCTAATTTCAACCAACCAAATTATAATTCTAACTGAAAATTCTAATTTAAACCAATAACATTTTAGTTTCAGCCAACAAAATTCTAATTCTAACTTATAAATATCTAATTTCAACCAACAAAATTCTAATTCTAACTGAAAATTTGTTTCAACCAACAAAATTCTAATTCTAACTGACAATTCTAATTTCAACCAACCAAATTATAATTCTAACTGGAAATTCTAATTTCAACCAATAAAATTTTTGTTTCAATCAACAAAATTCTAATTCTAACTGACAATTTGTTTCAACCAACAAAATTGTAATTCTAACTTACAAAATTCTAATTGCAACCAACAAAATTTTATTTCTAACTGACAATTTGTTTCAGCCAACAAAATTCTAATTCTAAGTGACAAAATTCTAATTCCAACCAACAAAATTCTAATTCTAACTGACAATTCTAATTTCAACCAACCAAATTATAATTCTAACTGGAAATTCTAATTTCAACCAATAAAATTTTTGTTTCAATCAACAAAACTAATTCTAACTGACCATTTGTTTCAGCCAACAAAATTGTAATTCTAACTGAAAATTTGTTTCAACCAACAAAATTCTATCTGACAATTTTAGTTTCAACCAACAAAATTCTAACTGACAAAAGTCTAATTTCAACCAACAGTCCTTATTCAAACTGACAAAATTAGTTTCAACAAAATTCTAACTGACAATTATAATTTCAACCAACCAAATTATAATTCTAACTGGAAATTCTAATTTCAACCAATAAAATTTTAGTTTTAATCAACAAAATTCTAATTCTAACTGACAATTTGTTTCAGCCAACAAAATTCTAATTCTAACTTACAAAATTCTAATTCTAACTTACAAAATTCTAATTTCAACCAACAAAATTCTAATTCTAACTGAAAATTTGTTTCAACCAACAAAATTCTAATTCTAACTGACAAAAGTCTAATTTCAACCAACAGTCCTTATTCAAACTGACAAAATTAGTTTCAACCAACAAAATTCTAATTCTAACTGAAAATTTGTTTCAACCAACAAAATTCTAACTGACAATTTTAGTTTCAACCAACAAAATTCTAATTCTAACTGACAAAAGTCTAATTTCAACCAACAGTCCTTATTCAAACTGACAAAATTAGTTTCAACCAACAAAATTCTAATTCTAATAGTACACTGAAACATTCTTTCTTTTTGCCACATTTCACGCAGCTTCAGGAAATGCAGATCTAGTTATATTCATAATAATGTTTTTATTCGTTATAATCACTTTAATGCGATAACGCTGTATTTTTACTCATGTTTTTTCGATGAGATATTTATCCGCCAATCAAATCGGGGAAAAACTGTAACGGCTTGTAATTACTGCACAGAAACTAAAAGCGCTGGTCTATTTTGAGCCTGTAATTACTGTAGAACATTTTGTTATGCCACGGATCTTAAGAATGGGGAGTGGCCTCGGCATTCGTGCCGCTGATCTTACCTTAAACATGTCAGTGAGGTAATGAGCAATGCTTTGCAGCAGCATGCGGTTGGGCAGGAGCTTGGAACTCTTCCTGGCAGCCATGTAGCCGTTGCTCTGACCCACCAGCGCCCTCATCTCCTCCAGAGCAGAACGGGTGTCGATGTTGTCGCACAGGGCCTCGTGGACGGCCTCCTTCTTCTGGTAGAAACTGTTCAGAAAATGGAAGGTGAGCTTTAGGTAAAAGCAGAACTCTCACTCTCAGCACTGAAACTATTTGAAAGCTGCTGACGTTTCGTTCAGTTCAATCTCTTCCCCTTCCCACTTCTCAAACTGCCCCGTGATGTCGGTGGGAGTCCTCAGGATATCCTTAACGTTCAGGAAGAACTCCTACCAAAACAGGAAAACCCCCCGAGCGTTATAACGTGTGGGCCAAACCCGTACCGAGCTCAGAGGGACATAAATTCACTCACGTTCATGAACTTCTCGTACTGAATAGCAGACTCCATGGTGTTAGAGGAATAATCCAGCGTGTCCTTCCACGAGTGCATCAGGAAGGCCAGCCGCAGCTGCCTCGCTGTGAACAGGCATCGAGACACTCAGAAATGTGAGGAAAGTCACCCCCACGGCTCTCACTGGGGCCTGAGACGCGACGGGCAGCCCAAAAGAGATAAAATAACACTTCACTGAAATAAGTGAGGACGAGCTGAGAGTGAAGAGGAGTCACCGTGACCCTGACCAGGAAATATACATGTTAAACATGAACTAAAAAAATGTATTAAATCATTTTAAAAGCTGACTTTTGAGACTTCCGTCACACTTTGTATTACTACTGGGAAAGAACGGAACCTTAACGGAACATAATGCACCATATTGGTGCTGATCAGATAATCACTGATAACTTAATTTTTAAATAAATTAATAATTAAAAAGAATATATATTATATTTATTATATAATTCTAAAAATAATTACATAAAATTTTATTATAATTAAAAAAAATAATTATATAATTTAATTATTCTTTTTTAATAAGAAAATGTTTTTAATTATTATGTACGTGTTAATTTTCACACCCACTTAAATCAATCCAGGGTCTCACAGAGCCTGGGAATAACTGGCAGCACAGGGTGCAAGGCCAGAACCAACCTTAGACAGGGCACCAACTCGTCACACACACTGGAACACTTTAGAGACACTAGTTAACCCAACACAAATTAGGAATTCAGGTTGAAACTGAAGTACCTCGTGAAAACCCACGTAAACACGAGGAGAACATGCAAATGGGGATGGTAAGAGCTACGAGGTGACAGCGCTGACACTGATTACGTGATAAAAAACGCAAATTAAAAGAACTATTACGCTGGTGTCTTTTTTACTTCAGGTCATGGGTGTGCACGTGACCAAATAAGGCTGTGGGAAATGAGTCCGTACCCGTGTGTTTAGCCAGAGCATCTTTGATGGTGATGAAGTTCTTGAGCGATTTGGACATCTTGCAGCCGGCGATGGTAAGGTGGCCCGTGTGCAAGAAATAGCGCACCCAGTGGTCGTTGTCAAAATAGGCCTGTAGAAAGATCCATCATATCACATCATAAACACTGAGCATAGAACCTACTGACTGATCTTCAGTTCTGTTATCAGGTTCCCATAGCTTCACCTCAGACTGAGCCAACTCGTTGTCGTGATGAGGGAAACGCAGGTCAAATCCTCCCCCGTGGATGTCCATAGACGCTCCCAAAATGGAGCCAGCCATGGCAGAACACTCAATGTGCCAACCGGGTCGACCCTTTATAAACACAGAGTCACACACGCTTGAGCTTATATTACATTACATTCTACAGCAGAGGCATTAACACTCAGGTTACTGGTATACATCCCACCTGCTGCCTCCATTCATCTCACATGCCCCCGATCCAGCCCTGTGCCTCCAGCAACCCCTTTCTGGTGAACTGATTCCTGTTTAGATCATCTTAACTATATCTATACAACACGATACCCACCCTCCGGTGGAATTTCACTGTAGTACGTTTGCGTACCTGACCCCAGGGTGATTCCCAGGATGGCTCCCCAGGTTTGGAGGTCTTCCACAAGGCAAAGTCATTCTGAGATCGTTTCTCACTCAGCTGGTCTGCAGAGTTACTCAGATCCCCTACAACCAGAACATCGTCATCATCATCATCAGAGAGTATCACAATACAACAATATGACCCCATTTCCAAATCCTCTCTTTGACAGGCACCTTCACCCTCCTGGAGAGCCTTCTGGTCCCCCACTGCCTCTGGTACCAGCTTAGCATAGGAATGCTGGGAGTTGGAGTCAAACTTTGCTGTGTCGAAATACACCGAGCCGTTAGACTCGTAGCTGCACAACGAAAAACAACGAATGAAGCTCAATTAAAAAGGAACGCTCGTCCAAGTCTTTAATTAAGTTCAGGTGAGTGGGTCACTGCTCCAGACGATCGCACTAACCCGTATCCGTTGTCCACGATCCTCTTTACAAACTCCACAATCTCTGGAACGTACTCGCTGACCCTCGTTAGGACGTCTGGAGGAAGAACCTGTCTCCAACGCGGATTTACAACGTTTGTTTCACCATGCAAATCATCATCAAGCTAATTCAGAGCAGACTTACTCAGACTTACATTGAGGGCCTCCATGTCCTTGTGGTACTCTCCCTCCCAGTATTTTGGTAACAAGGAGAAAATGGAGTTCTCCGTAACCTGGCTGCCAAACCGGGAATCTAACCAATCAGACAAGAGGTCCTTGGATTCTTCCAGCAGAACCTTATGAATGAAAACCCAAAGTCGGTGAGCAGCCCTTCGTTACTTATTATTCACTCCATTCAAATATAACATGGACTGTCGGGTTTCAGTCCGGACCTGAGCCTGGGTCTGAAAGGCAGAATCATCGGCCCCGCTCTGCATCGCCCCCTGCAGAGGGGACAGGGCGGCGGTCACGGCCGCATCGAGTCTCTCCAGCATCTGCTTCTTGTCCGGGTCGGTGGTCTCTGCAAGCTTGGCTTTAAAGGGCTAAAATTCAAATAAAACTTATAGGTGACATTATCATTACATAATGCTTCCCTTTCAATGAGCAAAAACACCGGACTGAAGTGTATGGTATAACCAGCCAAACAGCCTCATGAGGAGCCGGTAACTCTCACCTCTCTAGCGGTTAGGACGTCCTGCAGGATCTGGTCTGCGCCGGGCTTCTTGGCCCTGTACTGCTCCAGCAGGTGGTTCTGTCTGGCACGCTTAATGATCTGGAACAGAAGGACGCCAGAGCTCACATTCACGTCATTAATAAGAACCTGGGCTCATCCAGACCGATCTGTCGCCTCTTACTTTGTCGTCGATGTCAGTGATGTTCATGCAGTAGAAGACGTCATATCTGAAATAGTGCATCAGTATTCTCCGAAGGATGTCAAAAGAAATGTAGGACCTGCAGACGATATGAAACAGCTTAAGCCAGCAAGGGTGGAGTTACAGATTAAGGGATTCACACAAAGCTCTTATTAGGAAAGTGGACCTGACGGCGGTACCTGGCGTGACCCATGTGAGAAGCATCGTAGACTGTGGGGCCACAGCAGTACCACGTAACCTTGTTGCCATGCTGAGGCCTGAAATCCTCCTAAAACAACAATAATAAAAACCCAGGGTGTATTAAAACCAGTAAATATTAACGAGACGGAGATAGGCAGATTTATTCCTTCATGCTTGGTAACAATCCTATCGCAAAAGCTGCGGTTTTTTACCGCTTATAAAAGTCACTTAAAACGCTCATTTGTGCTCTTTTGTCACGGCATGAGCGCCAGACTGATACTGTTAGGATGTTTTAGTCTTTAACAGCATTTGTTTTGTCTCACTGACCCACCTTGGTTCGAGTTAAGCTGTTATAAAGCTTCAGTTGTGCAAGCTCGGTCCCACTTGGGGGAGACCAGTGAGGCTGGACTCGCTTTCCTTTAGCTGAAAAACAAAACAAGAAGAAGATCATTAATGAAGATTAAACCTGAGATCTGTTTACAAACAGAATGCTCCTGGACAGCTTTTTGGAACTGATTTTGGGCTATGAAACAGAAGATTAGACACCGTGGGCCAGATATCCTGCTCAGAGACGTGGGCCTAACCCAGAGGTACACCCTGGACACCAGTCCATCTTAGGGTTCCATACACACATAACCTGACCTTCATGCTGTAAGCCAGAAGTGCAAACAAAACCCTATAATTTCAATACAAAATGCCATTGATAATATACCAGGAAAATCTGCCAAGTTCTTCAGAGTCATTTTAAAGGTTCTACTGTTTATTCTGTAAGATCTCAGAAATGTTACACTTAAGTTTGTTCCCTGCATAGGGTGTTTTTATGTCTTTTTATTTACAAAAAGAAACAGCCTTCTTTAACGAGACATCTGGCATGACGCGGGCTTTCTTATTTCCTGTGACAATGACATCCGACACACCTCAAAGAGAACAGAACAGAACAGAACAGAACGTGCTGCTGACTAATAGCAGACCTGACCACATAGCTCTGACACATGTCAAGTCAAGTCAGATCTATTTCTGTAGCGCTTTTTGCAATGGAGCATTGTCTCAAAGCAACTTTACAAGTTTAGATTATCTCCTAATATGTATGTCCGTCCACATGCACTACTACCCTCACTTCCTGTCTACTCACTGGCGTCTGAGGCCTGGCCGTCGGTTCGGGGCTGCAGGGAGGCTACGTGTCTGTACCAGCGCAGAGCGTGCACATGCTGCGACGGAGGAGGGCGACCGCGGAAAAGCGCGAACGCTTCTGCATCCGCCTTCGACGGCCCATAGCCGGCCAGGTAACTGCGACTGCTCAGGTAGTCGTTCAGAGCCTCGGCCCGGGGGCCGTCCTCCATTATGTGCAGTAAGAAACCATAATCAAAGGCTGGGAAGACAAGAGGGCCACACACAGACACAGACACAGCCAGAGAGAGCAGCTGATGGGTACAGCGCCGGACCCAAAGAGCATTAATGACCCCATTACCAAATGGGGAACAACCTGAAACACCAAGATTATTCTGAACGCTGATTGGTAGAGAAGAACGCTCAGTCAACACAGCAGAGGCCCTGCAGCACTTGCTTCTGACCGAACCCCTTTGGTTAGGTTTTAACAGAAAAGGCACCTTGCACGAACACCTACTGGGAAGCATGGTGGAGGGAGCACCACCAGCGCCCGGGCTGAAACAACCACCGAGGGAACAACGGATTCAACATGTAATGCTTGCTTTTTAAAAGTTTCTTTGTCCATGAAGTTTCTCTTATTATATATTATATCTCGCATTATCTTCTCTTATGATGCCTGTATACAGGCGTCCTGGTAATTCGGTATAAGATTCATAGATCACACTACCACTATAACTTCTAGTCATCAGATGAAGGAAACCATGTGGGATTGAGGCACAGATTTAAGCAACCCGATAACAGTAAGAATTGAATACAGGATTTACAGAGTATCAGGAATCCATGCCGAAAACCTACAGCTGTTCAAACAGATGCTGAGTCTGTACACATCTAGAAACCTGGACTGAACTGAAACACGATAACATACCACTGGTTTAACGAGTCCAGTAAAGGAACAACTCAACACTTACGTTCCATACGAATTCATATTCTGGTACATTATCTCAAGAACATAATTGTATAATGAATTGTACGGGTAATCAGATTACCTTGGTCTGATGCCATTCTTCTGTGGTCCCTTGTTCTGATGCAACAACAACCGTGTCAGAAAACCTATCTTCTGTGGCCCCTGGATCTGATGCAACAACAAGCGTGTCAGAAAACGTATCTTCTGTGGCCCCTGGATCTGATGCAACAACAAACGTGTCAGAAAACCGAACAAATCCACAGCCTTGTTTTTCATCCTACCCGTATTAGGACAAACCCCGCCTCCGTACAGAGATTGGCCGTTGGTTCACACTCACTGGCAGTACTGCTCGGTTTCACAGATTTGGAGTCGGCTCCCGGTGTTTAGAGTCGATTCGCAAGTGCAACAAACTTATTATATTATTATATTATATTATGAGAATCGACTCATTTTGAAATAAATTCCAATCCAAAAGCCCAGAAGGCGGGACTGTCTGAATATAGGTGTGAAACAAAAACACGGAGTCCGAGCTGATCTGTAATCAATATGCAGTACGAAAGGCTACAGCGCGATGGGTTGTAAATCGCGTATCCGAGCGGGTTCGACCCGGTGAAGAAACTTTCCTTCGATTAAACGTAGCTTTACTTTCAAAATAAAGGCAAAAAAGAAATTTCAGGTCGGTTTTTTGAAAATGTAGAAAGTTTAAAATATATGTCTTTCTTAAGATAAAAATACAAAGAGAGATAGAGAGAGAGACAGAGAGACAGAGAGAGAGAGAGAGAGTAAAGTGTCCGCACATACTGGTCCTTCTCAAAAAATTTGCATATTGTGATAAAGTTAATTCTTTTCCGTAATGTAATGATAAAAATTAAACTTTCATATATTTTAGATTCATTGCACACCAACTGAAATATTTCAAGTCTTTTATTGTTTTAATACTGATGATTTTGGCATACAGCTCATGAAAACCCAAAATTGTCAGGGGGATGCGGCACCTGTAGCCTATTTCCTGCACATGCCTGTGCACGGTGGCTCTGGAATCAGCCCTTCTCCACAATCCTCCTCACTGTCCGGTCACCTCTTCTCGTTGTGCAGCATTTTCTGCCACACTTTCCTCCCCACAGACTTCCCACTGAGGTGCCTTGATACAGCACTCTGGGAACAGCCTATTCTTTCAGAAATTTCTTTCTGTGTCTTACCCTCTTGCTTGAGGGTGTCAATGATGGCTTTCTGGACGGCAGTCAGGTCGGCAGTCTTACCCATGATTGCGGTTTTGAGTAATGAACCAGGTTGGGAGTTTTCAAAAGCCTCAGGAATCTTTTGCAGGTGTTTAAAGTTAATTCGTTGATTCAGATGATTAGGTTAATAGCTCGTTTAGAGAACCTTTTCATGATATGCTAATTTTGTGAGATAGGAATTTTGGGTTTTCATGAGCTGTATGCCAAAATCATCAGTATTAAAACAATAAAAGACTTGAAATATTTCAGTTGGTGTGCAATGAATCTAAAATATATGAAAGTTTAATTTTTGTCATTACATTACGGAAAAGAATTAACTTTATCACAATATGCAAATTTTTTGAGAAGGACCAGTATATGCGGGTGAAAAATACTAATCTACTCAGAACTAGCTACATAAAAAAATACCGAAAAAACGTCATCCTCAGTTCTGCCCCGGTCTGAGGTGTGTGACTGCTGTGGGACCTTTTCCCCGTTCTTGATAAAGTATATCGTCAAATGTGTGACCTTCTTGTTAACAACATTTATCTCCCTGCTAAAATAAGAGCTTGTTTTATGTTTTGGATGCTTCGATGCGTCTATGCTAGTCAGTTAGCAAGACATTTAGAACATTTTCATGTTCTAAGTTGTTCTGATGCTGGATTAAAGGTGAACTTGCTGGTCTTGCTGCAAGCCAGTGTCCAAAACACAATTCTGGTCTTTGGCTTTTCTTTTTTGTTAGTATGGCTGTCACTTAAGTGAGTACACCGTACCCGAAAGAGAGAGGACACTTTGCCCAAACAATGCCAGTACAGCACAGATCCACTAGGAGGTACTATTGTGTTTTCCTACAGTAGAACAATGACTACACGCAGGTCGTACTGCATAGGTTCAGCTTTACCTCATGTACCCAGGTGGGTAGAAGTGTACCAGGGGTAATATTTACACATGACATCAGATGGATGGCATTTAAAAGGGCCTTGTGGCAGGATGAAAAACATGAAAACCTCCTCTAGTCTCTATTATGGATCAGACCTGGCATGCTGCCATGACTGCCACTGCTGCTGCTCTGTGTCACCTACAAAAAGCGACCGGGCGCTGACAGGCACTGCACATCAGGGTCAAGGGTAGATATGGCGCAACAGTGGGGAAGCACAACCAAAGGGAGTTGCTGCACTGAATCAAGTGTCACTCACATGTTTGGTGGAAACCCAAACACCAAACACAGTGCACCACCAAACAATACATCATACCTGCTGTGAAGCATGGTGGAGGCAGCATTATGTTGGGGACTGAACAAAGCATTTGGCCAGGAATGAAGGGAAATGGATGATGCCAAGTACACCCACATTCTTGGTTTAAACCTACAGCTATACCCAGTCCAACCTGTCTGTGGACCCAAATCTCAGCTTCCATAAGCTACAGCTCACACTTTTGCTCAAAGTCTTTCCCATTTTGGAGCTACAGCTGATCGCACTGTGTCTGGAGACGCCAAACGAGGGCGTTTGATTTGTTATTTTGGCTGTAACGCTGGCTCACAGATCTGCAGGTGCTCGTGTCAGGAACTATATTTAACCCCAGTTCCCTTCCGCAGCTGTCCTTCCACTCTTTTATCCCTAACCTCCATCCACCCTCAGACTCTCTGCTCCTGTCAGCTGGGTTGAGGTGTTGGAAGAGTGGCCAAAAATATGGTCCGCCTCGTGGAAGTGGACAGACTCGGGGGTGGGTTTAGGATCAGAGATATGTGCTCATTATCTCACCGCCGAAGAGAGGGAGGGGGAGGCAAAGAGGGAGAGGGAGGGGGCAGGGTGTAGATCGTAGGGTACAAGGAGGGAGGGGGTGATGGTGGGGACTAATAAAAGAGAACAAGAGTGGGCATCCACAAAGTTTGACTCCTAAGGGACAGTCAGACAGACAGGACGTCAGGATGCCAGAACCGGCAAAAAAAGCAGGTAAGGGCATTTCGTTTGTTTAAACATTTTTACAAAAAATTGAATGTGTTTTATAAAAAGTATAAAGCACCCCATTATTACTTTATTGTTTTTGGGTTTTTTTTGTTGGAGTGGGAGATGTATATCGCGGTCTAACGTTTCATAACTCAGTAATGGACAGTAATCAGTACAGTGACAGAAGCCTGGCCTGATCTGATGTTCTGAGAAAGCCTAGCATGAGAATCATGATGACAGACTACTGCCACATGGCTGCACTGTCCTGCGTGGTAGAAATCACGTTTCCCAAGCTTCGAGGACATTTTATATAATAAGACAAGATGCCATGTCATGTTAGCTAATTGGGTTATGCTTTGTAAAGAAATGTAGTTACTGCTGTTTCTGTCCATATGACACATTAAGTAATAGAAGTGTTTACAGCAGGCCTGTGGATTGACTACAATATGTTAATAAGCGTGCGTTGGCTTATGTTATGTGAAAAAATGATCAGAACAAGTACGATAACAGAAGTGAGAGATGCCTCTCCTTCTCCTTTACTCAAATAATGCGATGTATTCAACTTGTGAAGGATACCTATCAATGGAAGACACCATATTTGGACCTGAACGCCAAGGAAAACCTGTGGGATTACTTGGAGCAGCAGATGGGATGCCAAAATTATATTTAGTGTAAAGGAGGCTAAGGATGCTGAAACCTTTCCTGACCAGAAGTGTAACTACATATAGGGTACACAAAGCAACCAGTGTACACTTGAAGGCATTTAAAAATCTTAAACCTAATCAGTCTGCACCCTGGATTATGCTCTATACTTGAATTATCTATTTCATTTATCACCTTTACACCAGTTGTTTAGTGGCCATGACTTTAATAAGTAGGCTTTGTGTTTCAAATGGTGTTGGCACAAGGTCAGTGAAGAGGCTTTGCCCGGTTGGCACAGGCAGGTTTAAATATGAAGGGAACATATCCAAGTCCTTCCTGTAAAACAAAACAAAGTTTGAATAATGGAGCATTCCTCATGGCATAATAAACTCCTCTTAAACGTTACGCCTAATACTAATACTTATTTGTAAAGCCCATTCTGCCTGGTGTGTTGCTAAAGGCAGTGGCATTTGAACCACGTTCCTGCCTGACGTTTAATGATTCAGCACGGCTATTTCTATTTAGTACAGAGATTGTGCAATCTGTTGACAAATCATATTCTTCATCATTATATCTTCTTCATATTTCATATATCAGGAATACACAAAATGAATTCACTGCTATTAAGCTCAGTGGATAGCTCCTGGGCTTTTGTGAAAGAGGATCTATCCAGAGGGTAGGTATGTACCAGGCATCCGTCACCATCTCCTTCAAGCTTTCTCTGGCACGGCCTGTCACTGTTTTAGACGGAGATGGAATAAGCGCGCTGCCTGTCTTTCCTCACTTTGGCCATGGGCGACCGTTCGGTGTTACAGACATCCGTCCCTGTCCCACATCTCTTGCGATCCTGCCTAGATGCTAAGAATGGACGGTGTAATTATGGAGAATGCTCCATAAAGGCAGGTCACACCTTTGTAACGAATGGTGACATGGATGCTGCTAAATTGTCTCAGAGGAGAGAAGGCACGGATCGGTGCCATTCTTCCAATGCCTGGTGTTCAACTGAAATAGAGTCCTGCTAATCCCCTCATAGCTACGTGCTGTTTGGTCACGGTGCCTGTTCGTACAGTGGAGGACATACGCCTTCTATATTTGAACACACACACACACACACACACACACACACACACACACACACATACGCTGTATGTCAAAAACAACTCCGGCAATTTCAGGATGAAGCTGAAAAATAAATGTTTTCTGTAAAATCTTTACAGAAAACACATTCTGACCAAATCTACATGTAATGATTTAAATACTTACCCAGTATTAGATCTGGTGGTAAGAGACAATGCTGCAAAAATCGTTGTCCTGGGGCTCTGGGTTCAAATCCAGGCTGAGGCTTGCAGCATGATGGTCAGGTCATTTGTTTACTTCTGTTCTCGCTGTGACAAACTGCTGTCTTATCCAGGCTATACCCGAGTTCTGATTTAAGCCCCAGACCCTCCTCTGCAACCCTGACCCAGACCAGCTGGGGTATTTGATTTGTTCATGGTTTTTACAGTGCATCTATCACACCCCTGGCTTTCTGTATCTTCTCCCCTCATCACCCTGTGCCCTCCTCAGTATCGGCCTTCACCAAGAAACCAAAAAGTCAGGAGGTCGAGCTCGGTGCCACCGTGTTATTCGAAGCGCAGACTGAGAAAGCGGGCGCTAAAGTACGCTGGCAGCGCGAGACCAAAGACATCGCAGCCAACAACAAATACACAATATCAGCAGAAGGCAACAAGCACTTCCTCACCATAAACAGCGTGGTACCGGAGGATGCAGCCGCGTACGCCGTCATAGCAGGGGGCTCAAAGGTCAAATTTGATCTCAAGATCAAAGAAGCAGAAGGTGGGTCATTTTCGGGGACGCCTCCCCTGGGTCCTGACCGCAACCCTGTCACCTTTGCACCGTCATGCCACACCTCTGGCCTCGGACAGATCACACGGCTCTCTGATAACATTTGCACTTTCTTCTGTGTGGTATCACCTCTGTGCTTTTTTAAGTATCACCGGCTGCATGATTCTTCATGTAACGCTTTTAATTAAGATGAAGTAAAAGAGCTCAGTGCGAACGTTAATGACCTTCAGCTCTGAGTCTCGGCACCGCTTCACCAAGAGGCACTTGACAGCACGAGATAGCACGTTCACGGAAAAACCTACTGTACTCAGAAGCCCAGGCTTTATTTAACGCTCATATCGAGCCTAGCTTAGCTCATATCAGTCCAGTTAGAACCAGTTTTGATTATTTGAGAGTACTTAGGAAGTCTTTTGTAGAGCATAGTATTTGTAGAATTTGACGCTGACTAAGTTCAGACCATGATGTGATATTCCTTCTAACGTCCCTCAGCCAAAGCAGGGAAGAAAGCAGCTCCAGCAGCGGATAAAACCTCGGCCGCGGCAGCTCCACCTGCTGACGCTCCATCAGATGCCCCTGCAGAGGGCACACCTCCACCTGCACCAGCTCCAGCTTCAGCTCAAACATCAGAGACCAACGGTGATGCCCCAGATACTGGAGACCATGATGGTAAATGACTTTTACTACTTCATGTTTACTAAAATTGTGATTTCTCCTACCGGCAGCAACTAGTAACGCTTTCTCTCTCAGAAAACCAGCCACCTGATACCAGGCAGGATCTGACCGGGCTCTTTACAGAGAAGCCACAGAGTGGCGAGGTGACCGTTGGTGAGTTACCTGATTGGATACGATTCCTTTATTGTCTTTGTAGAGAGTCTGACGAAATTGAGTAGCGCTTCTGAAGGCGCTTGACATCAGATACTGTATATAAAAAGATAAATAGGTGCAAAGAGGAAAATATAATAAAAAGTATATGAATAATACATACAAGTGTGCAAATAGGAGCAGCATAAGTATTGCACTTGGGATAATATACTGCAAACATACATAACATACTTAGCCAAGAAGATTTATTCTATTTTAATAACTACTAATGATTTATACTCTCAAAACAAGGACTGTTTCCAGCATCTAAACGCTTCAGTCTTCTTTTCCATAATAAGATCTCTGCATTATTTATTATTAGTACAGTTCGATAACCCATTGGATACCTGGAAAAATTGACAAAATTGTATCTTTGATAAGTAGTCAATAAGAAGACAAAGTCATGATAATAAGGGCACTGGAGTCCAGTAATACTATACACTGCATTTCTATCCCGTAGGTGGAAACATCACGTTTGTGGCAAAGGTGTGCGGGGCGTCCCTGCTGAAAAAGCCCTCGGTCAAATGGTTCAAAGGGAAGTGGATGGACCTGGCCAGCAAGTCAGGGAAGCACCTACAGCTCAAAGAGCTCTATGATCGTAACACCAAGGTGTGTGATTAACGAGTCTTAGAGCCTTGTGCCTATTATGAGGGACTATAATTAGTGCCTATAAGAGTTGTGATGTGATTGTGTAATGAACCTGCACGGCTGTAAGTGATATTTATGAGGTGTCTCACTGTGATTTTGCAGATATACACCTTTGAGATGCACATCATTGCAGCCAAAGCGAACTATGCCGGAGGATATCGGTGTGAAGTATCATCCAGGGACAAATTTGACAGCTGTAATTTTGACCTGACTGTGCACGGTGAGCATCAGAGATCTCTTGCAGATCATTAAAGCTATGACACACGTAGGGATTTAAAGGACCATAGCAAAAGGAAAGAGAAGTGATAACCGACCACGTTCATATGATTACAATCCATATTCGGTTTGTAAATACAGCAATGAATAACCTCTCAACCAGTGGTACCTCGGTTCTTGACCACATTGGAACTCATAACATTCGGTTCTTGATGCATTTTGACTAGGAAAATGTGTCCCGCTTCTTGTCGTTTGCTTGGTTCTGCGTGACTCGTTTCAACCAAAACTTGATTCATAATTCATCATTGATGATTCGGTACAAAGTGATTCAGATTCACAATAGCTCTCACTCAGTGCAGATCTGAGTGGTCAGTTTGTCGTGTTTTTCTTTATTTTTATACCTACAGTACTGTATTCTTTGCAAATAAATATCCATAGGTTCTAAAAGGTTTAGTAATAAGAGAAAGCTGAGAAACACTTTATTATAAAAACTGTAGGTTAATGTAAGTGTTTTAAACATGAACCTACTTATCATTACTCATCATGAGGCTGAATCTTCATCTACAGGGGCCATAATGTAACCGCAGTCATTTAAGGTGGACTGGAAAATGTGAATAATTAGCCAGCTTCAGCCTCATCTCTGCACTGAGGACCAAACATTCGTTAAACTCATCGGTTCATGATATATGCAACTTAGGATGGATTTGTTGGACATATCCCCATCATAAATCAGGGAGCCCCTGTACAATACAGCTCCATTAATGCTGATGATGCCTTATACAGCGGGGTTTTCTTGGGGTCTGGAACCCATTCATTCTATTTACATTATGGGAAAAAATTGTTTGGTACTCATCGCTTTCGGTTCTCGACAAGGCTTGTGGAACGAATTAATGATGAGAACCAAGGTAACGCTGCATAATGACTATGTGTAGCTGACTGGCTTGTTTTTATTTCCTTTCCAGAGGCTCAGGTGACAGAGGGGCTTGATATTCGGGCAGCATTCAGACGCTCGTGAGTACTGCTTATTCACCCACATTTACATTACATATCTGTTCATGATAATTAGTTCTTGTTTTATGTAAAAATCAAAGTGGGGAAACAGACAGCCATGTTTAACCATCTCATTACTTGGACATACTGATCACTCAGGAGCGTTTCTGTGGGCGGTAAGAAGATGGCAGGACCTGGCAGGTAGCTAATGGGGTGGCACAGGTCTCATGCCAAAAATGAGGGCTTGTTTCTGACCTCTGACCGGTGCCCTCTTGTCATGCCCCTTTTCCCCTCGACTTCTCCGCCGCCGTCATGTTCATCTCACTGTATTAAAAAAAACGAAGGTTTGACTCACATCACTGAGTACGTTCCTGTGCGAGTCACAGTTTTTCGATTAACCTCCAGACTCTCTCTCTCTCTGTCTCACCCATCATATTCACCATCTTCCATCTCTCCCTCTGTGATCCTGACAGCGTTTCAGTCCTTCTGCTTACGGAGTAGTGCTGGAACGTGGCTCCCGGGCATTGCGAGCGCAGTCCCAGCGACTCGTTAGTGTGAAATAAGCATGTCATGGCAATGCAGGAATTGCACAGGTCACAAAGCATGTTCCGTTCCTCTTTGCCGGGGTGTGCATATCAGAGGAATCGGTTGCATTAGCATGCCATTTGAGTCTCGCTGTCTTATTATCCTCGATAATACGGCTCTCGGAGACGGGCACGCTCTTTATTCGAGTGGATGCATGTTCAGAGAAGTGGCCAGCAGTCCTCTTAATGCTTTTAGACACACATTATCCCTTCAAATCCCGACAGCCCGTGAGATCAGAGATTAGTGCGAGCTGCCAGGCCATAACTCACCCGTCATGCCCAGACTCTTCCCTAAAGCTGACGGGCATCTGATAAATGCCATTGTGCTCTACTCATTATGGAGGTCGGAGCCCTGATCACTGATATCCATCAACACCCCCGAGCACTCACAGCAAGAATGTATAGGCCTTCATCTAAAGTGCCACTGAAGGTTCAGACTGGGTCACAAGGACAGAATCATTTGGATTACCAAATGTGCTTCCCATGCATCGGGAACAGACGTGTCTCTATTGTTTGGGTAGCATGCTTCGTGTTTCTTGTGCATGCTCTGTAAATTGTGCAGTAGTGCCAACATGTCTTGAAGGAATACACCAGTAGTTATTCCGTCCAACCCACATCTGGTGAAATCTTCAGAGCAAGCAGTTCATTACGGTTGCTTGCACTTTTTTTTTTAGGCGTCCCGGTTGAAACGACTAGGTCTCCATTCCTGTTCTGACCTGCACCACACAAACCTCATGTTCCAAACCCAGTCCGGGGTTCAAATCCAGAGCCCGGATTCATGAAAGCTATCTTACCAAAAGAACTTGCGAAGGATCCTATGACAAGCGCTAAGATGTTCATGAGAAAGTTCTTAAATTCAAGCTATCAAACGTTATCTTAAGAAAATCTTTGTTGTTTTCTTATGTTTCTTAATATCTGCGATGCCTTTTACAGCTTACGATAAACACCACAAGAGTTTAAACATCAAACCAAGCATTAAACAAATCCAACTAAAATACAGTTTAATGCAGCAGCTTTGCCATAAACTTTCCTTATTTGGGACGTCCTTATACTGGAACTATACTGGACTCTGGACCAGCAGATCAAATCCCACCTCTGCCAGGCTGCCACAGTTGGGTCCATGAGCAAGGCCCTTAACCCACAATTGCTTGGATTGTAAGACTGAATCAATTGTAAGTCGCTCTGGATAAGGGCGTCTGCTAAATGTAAATGTAAATGTCATTTAAATAACTTTAGTATTTTAAGGATGACCTTCACTCAAAAGGCTTTTAAACTTTTGGTTAAAAATATGTCGGTTTTATTTTATTTCCAATAACTAAACTGTTTAAAGTTTTAAAATTTGATTCTTACGTTCTCAACTCTTACAACCTAAGATAAGCATGAAGCTATTGTAAGGTTAAAAAAGCATTTTTACTTTAAATAATACCACTTGTTCTTAAGAAAAGAGTTAAAAAAATAAGCGCATTCATTTTTCTTAAGAATGAAGTGAAGAAAAAAAAACACATTTTCTTAACATTACAGATGTTCTTTCTTAAGATGCTTTGGTGAATCCGGTCCGATGTCCCAGTACATTAGTAATAAATATCATAACTTTAACTCTAGCCACTGAAAACGCTCCATCTCTGATGGACAAATCATTCAGCATTTCCTAAGTTATGGTAAACGGACCTTGTGTATACTTGTGTAGCTCACATTCCAGATGTGCATTAGCTCAGCTGCCGTTTCAAAATGGTTTCTAAATTCAATCGTTTGTGATCGTGTAGAAAAATGCTGTGGTATTCCTTTAAGCTGGTGTCATGCCATGATTGTACCCATATGCTCACTGTTTTTGCACCTGATGGCCTCCCACTGCAGTAGCACAGATCCAGGAGATGCAGGAGAGCTGGACTTCAGTGGTTTACTCAAAAAGAGGTGAGTCTCCCAACACTGAGTGTAACATTACTACTGATAATGCTTTCTGCTCAGCTCTTCCCATAAAGGAAAGCCAGGTACATCCTGGGTTCATGTTCTGAGTTCTGTGAGTGGCGTACAGCAGAGTCACCATCATTTGGTTCCAGCTGCTCCAGAGCTTTGGGCAAAATCGGTCCTTATTTCTGCATGAATCCCTTCGTGTTCTATACTCACTGCCACCGAATAACATTCCTCTCCAAGAACATCACCCTAATAAGCCATGAAAATGTTCATAATGTGGTAATGTGAACAATTCCCAATTCAAATTCATTTGAATTATCTGGAATGAGATGAGTGTGATTGTGTGACTGTGTGCCGCTATTTCTATGTACACAATTCTCAACTTTATTCATAAAGTTGCAGTGACGGGGGACTAATGTAATGTTCATCATGTTCTTCGTCTCGTTCTGTGCTTGTTCCTCTCATCTTGTGTGTGACCTCGGAGTGTAGAGAGTAAGTGTCTGAACCTACTCTGGAATGCGAGTCTGCTTTGCTGTGTGCATGAATCACACTGCCTAACTTTAGCTGGTCCTAAAATGCTGCGACCTTCCCTCTTCTTAAACAGAAAATGAATTCCTTTAGACATGCAAAAAACTAAAGCACTTTATGCTTATCTCACAACAAAGTCTGGTTGTGTTTAATTCCTAAATCCTAATTTTTGGAGATGATTTGGTCACGATGGTTGGGTTGGCCATCATACTGGCACAACTGGCTGTGCCTGAGGGTGGGGATGCCAATCAGAGGATCATCCTGCTGACACCTGTGCCCTGTTCTCTGCCCCCAAACTTGGATCGGCCAGCCACGACCACGACTAGGATAGCAACTCTATTCTGTATCTAATTTGAATCACTTCATCACAGTTTAAATCTTATTAGACACATTTTCAAGCCCTTATTCATCGCAGACCTTCACGTAAATGCATTAATCACACGAGTGCCTGTCAGGAACAGTACGTACACACAGTCCGGTTTGCTGTGAATCACAGATTATGACTCTAATCCCACCGTGTATCTCATTTCACCTCTAACATACACACTATAATGTTAATGCCTATTCTCTGATGAGCAATATGTTCCAGATGTAGAATATCCATATTACAGGACAGAATTTCAAAGTGTAAATAAACTAAAGGGATTTTTACAGACTGTTGTGCTACATTAGATGGGCTGTGAACTGCTTTGCTCTGTTGCTTCGCTGTTTTATTGCGTGCACTAATATGCTGTTTGTCTTGTCATGCCTTGGGTTCTGCTTCTGAATAAGCGCAGCAGTTTCATAAAAGGTGGTCAACGGTAAGAATTCGATTACATCCCCTGGCCATTTACATTTTCTCCTCCTGCTTCTGCTATTTGCTTTTAATGACGGTTCTAACAGTAGCCCTGATTGCAGCTTTGAGCTAAAAACATTGTCTGGTTGTTAAAATGTCTAGAGCAGTATCTAAGAAAAGCTGTGACCCCCAGCCCGCACACACAGACCGAAAGAATAAAGAGAATAATTGCACATCTTAATGGCAAAAAATTCTAGCATTTTTCCTTTTCTCTTGGATTCCTTTAATAAGCTTTTTCATTTTTAAATTCCGGCTCCTTTTCTCTTTTCAAGACAGCTAAACACTTAGCTAAAAATCAAATATAAGTGGGCATTTTTCTTTTAACAACAGAGTGGAACTGTACACACAGTAATAAGGGCCTAGTCTTTTTTTTAGAATTTCTATATACAGTTTGTTCCCAGTGAGTGTGCTATTTTAGTTTTATTCAACACCTACAAATTGTATTTTGACAAACTCAGGTCGGGAACTATGGGTGTACAGAATTTATAAACTGTGGGCAGAGATGAATCGACCCTGTGAATCAGCCCCTGATAACTGACCGTCCCCTCCTGCAGCATGGTCCAGGTGAGCACCGAGCCCGACGTGGATGTGTGGGAGATCCTGAGCCACGCTCCAGCATCAGAGTACGAGAAGATCGCCTTCCAGTACGGCATCACAGACCTCAGGGGCATGCTCAAGAGACTCAAGAAGATGAAGAAGGAAGAGAAAAAGAGTACAGGTCTGTATACGTGACGAGGAAAAACGCCATGCGGTGGCGCCTTTACTTTGGCTGTCCTAATATATATGCACCGTATGTATATAGGATTGTCTCATAGAATTCTGAACAATTTCAGGTGAATAATCTCCACCTTAATGTAATCGTATAGGCTTGTTCCACACTTAAATGCTTTTTATCGATCGATTTAAACCAGCATTCCTCAAGAAGCTTGACCCGGCCTACCAGGTTGAAAAGGGACAAAAGATCAAGATGCAGGTTGAAGTGGCTGATCCTGACGCAGATGTGAAGTGGCTGAAAAACGGGCAGGAGATCCAGCCATCAGGAAGGTACATACTCATAACACTGGACTCTGCAAACACTGCATATTCACTAGCAATGCATTCTCATCTGATGTTTTTCTATTTATTTTCTGCCTCCTCTGAATGATCCTGTGTCTGTGAATGCGTGGGTTCATCTACCATCCAAACCTGTAGCAAGTAAGTGGCTCCAGCTAGTCGGTGCATGCATGAGTGTGATAGATAAGCTGGTCAAGGACACTCCGGCTGTGATCGGATAGCAGTGGCATTCACACAGGGCGATACTTGTAGAGCTTGTAGTGTTTGTCCTCGTTCATTCGATCTCAGATGATTTAAATCCTAAAATCACTTGTGTGGATTCTAACAAACACATAAATCAAAGCTCATAATGACTGTCACTGCCTCTGTCCAAATCCAGTTGGGCATTAGACTGTACCCATCGTGCACGTGCGCCATTTTGGGAATACACACGTGTATTTGTACGGGAGGTTTTGTCTCCACCTGCAGGATGAAATAAAAACTGCAGCTACCGTTTCTCCTTTGTTCCTGCAGGTACATCTTTGAGACCGTAGGCAACAAACGGATCCTCACCATCAATCACTGCTCTCTGGCTGACGATGCTGCCTACACCTGCATTTTGGGAGAGGAAAAAAGCTTCACCGAGCTCTTTGTTAAAGGTACTAAAGACGCAGCGTGAGGATCTGCTGCAAGGCCTGTAAAAGGCAGGACTGTTTAAGTGAGATTTATACGATGCTGAGTGATGATTCATGTCATTTCCTGCCGATTTATCCATCCCTGTTTGTTTCTCAGAGCCTCCTGTTCTGGTTCTGCGTACTCTCGAGGATCAGATGGCCATGAAAGGGGAGAGAGTGGAGTTTGAATGTGAGGTCTCTGAGGAAGGAGCCCAGGTCAAGTGGTAAGACCCTATAAACACACACACACACACACACACACACACACACACGCACACAGTCCCAACTGGCTTTATGGACCGCTCATGATTGGCCGGGGAAGGGGGATCGTCACCCAGCATTGTAACAGGGTCTGGCATTCTCCAAACAGGACAGCTTTATATGAAATCACTCATTAATATGAATACCTCAAAAGAGTCTCAAAATAACACACACGCACATCGTTATTTCCTTCTACTATCTGCCCTCGAGGTCTGTTGTTTTGTGACATTCCTCAGATGCCCACAAGATGGCATGCATGCTCCACTCTGAACAGCTGGTCTGGCTGACTCAGCCTGGCCCATGGAGGGACTGGTGTGTGTGTGTGTGTGTGTGTGTGTGTGTGTGTGTGTGTGTGTGTGTGAATGAGCTATGGCTTCACCTGAACCGGATCCAAGGCCGTATATCACCCAGCAGCTCTGTAAATGATCTGCACACCAAAAAGGTCATATCAGCCTTTTAGCACCTCTGTAGTGCCCTCTACCAAAATGAGAAAGTCACTCTCAGCTCATGCCACCCGCTTCCGATGCCCCACAGAGAAAGCATTTCACGGGTCTGGTGATGACCTGGATGCTTCCTGTGGAATAATAATCCAATTGGAAATAAGGAATCATCAAGGGTTATAATAATAATAATAATAATAATAATAATAATAATAATAATAATAATAATAATAACAACAATAACAATAATAATAGTAATAATAATAATAAAAAGAAGACAAAAATAGGAAAGTAATTAATTACAACAAAAAAATTATAAGAAAATATATAATCACAAAACAAATAATTTAATTAATAATAAAAAATAATAATAACACAATAAATGAATTAATTATATAAAATAACAACAATAATAAATAACAATGATAAATAATATTAATAAGAATACATTAAGGACAAATTAATAATAATATAAATAATAATAATACTAAAATAAATAAAGGAAAGAAATAACTAAATAATAATACAAAAATAATATTCATTCATTCATTCACAAATAGTAGCAATAAAAACACCAACAATAATAATAAAATAAATTGCCTTGCCTTGCCCTGAAGCGATGGAACCCCTTGCAGCCTGCAGTCTCTGAAGGTCATTGAGTCTTGGGGGCTGGGACAGGACCGTAGAACTGGTGTGCGTCAATTTTAAAACTCGTTTTGAATTTTTCAGGGAGAAAGACGGCGTGGAGCTTACCCGAGATGAGTCCTTTAAGTATCGCTTCAAGAAGGACGGCTGCAAACACACACTCATTATTAACGACGTTACTAAGGAGGACGGTGGCTATTACAGAGTCAAGACCAACGGAGGCCAGTCTCTGGCTGAGCTCATAGTGCAGGGTGAGAGGTTCATTTTACGTCATATTCTTCTAATTCAAGTGAAATGCACGTGAAAAAGTCCTATTAATATTCTCTGCCTAAACATCTGCGTAATGGACGTTAGACTACAGGATAAACGCTGAGACAAGACCTAGGTTAAAGTCCACATTCGATGATTGATATCTCCCTTCTCCTGAAGTCTCTGGTTTATGGACCCTAAGCTATCAGTTGTCAGTCAAAGCGGATGCACGGCGAGCCGAGTGCCAATCACGGCGGGCAGAGTCATCGTACAGCCAAAGCAACAGTCCAAAATAAACCGGCTGAATTCCCCGGTGCATTCTTCCCTCTGCGCTATCTCCTTCAAACCCTGCCACTTCATGGTACTGTCACTCAAACGCACCTCTGTCCTGAGCCCAGTAAAATGGCTGACGGTCCCATGGCACAAGGTTACAGTGCACACAATGCACAGATGCCAGCTATTGTTAGCCTGCAAGGCCGTGTATTTTAGCAGCGCAGGTGACTCTGTCTGTTTCTCTGTCTTACTCTCTCAGTCTCGGCCTCAGTGTGGCCTGTGTGCGTGATATTTTGGACAGATCGATCCAGATTTAGTGCGGCTCGAACTACTTTGGCTCTGTCCGCATATTTACTACGGATCAGGCAGCGCTGCTGGACCGTAAGAGAAGGGCTTTAAGCTGCGCCGCGCTTCTGAAAACGCTGGGAAATTGGATAATGAGTCATACACGGACATAAACCCATCCAAAGTCTCAGCTCCTGCGAGCGGTTTTAAAAGCAATCCGATCCGTGCCTGCCTTTTAACGCTGCCAGTCTTGGATGTGCAGAGCAGTTAATCAAGCAGAAAAGGTGCCAACTATGCTCAGCTGCCCAGCAGCACTGAACCTCTGCCAGGCTGCTAGCCGGATCATCACTCCCCAGTCTCCTTCTCTCTTTATCCCACCCCTAACTAATGACCTCTGGGGGTGGGTGGGGGTGGGGGGGAGTGTGCTTCATTTACCACATTCTAAACACAAAGCCTGGACGCCATATTAGAGCAGGGTTTAATAAACGGGGTTCACGTGGCACAGTGAAGTTCGTTGACCAGAGCAAATAAATGTGGCTCTCCAAATGTAATCCAGTGACCACCATACAGTGTTAAGGCCCTTCTTATGGAAGGGTTTGAAACTGAGAGAAACCTCACTTTGCTAGAGGGTTCGAATCCCATTGGGGTGGACAGAGGGCCTCTCTGGGTTGCCAGAGTTCTTCAAGTAAGAACCCGTGGGTCATTAATGTGCGCCTGACTGTGTGACGGCCAGAATCTTTATTTTTTAAAGACAACAGTTATCATATGTCATATGTATAATCTATCAAATCAATCAACTTTAGGACAGCTCATAGGCTTGACAATAAAACGCACAACCAGAAAATACACAATACTATACGTGGTTTCATTCCAAATAACTAAAAAAGGTTCAAGAGAAGGCACAGCAGATAAGGGTGTCTGCTAAATGCTGTCAATGTAATGGTAAACTAATTCAGCCAAAATTATTCTGTACAGAAAGTATCTGTACCATCATGGTCCCATTTCTCTGTAACCCCTCTAATTCCAGTTGTGTTTCGGAACCCATTCTTACAACTCATCTCTTGTCACTCAACCTGCCTCGACCCTAAAACTGTCTAATTTGGTCTTGTCTAATGTTCCTTATTTGTTTGCAGTTGTTTCCTAGTTATCTGTCTGCTCTGTGTCCTCTAAATAGTAAGCCTCTTTGGGTTTGGAAAAGTGCTATATAGGAATACATTAAAGTAATGTAATGTAAAAGGAGCTCTGTACCCTGTCCTCCACCTGAACTGTATGTAACGCTTGGGCTCTGCCTGAATGCCTGTGCCCTCTGACTGGTGCCCTTTAGAGAAGCAGCTGGAGGTTTATCAGAGCATTGCTGACCTGACAGTGAAAGCTAAAGAAGAGGCCGTGTTTAAATGTGAGGTGTCTGACGAGACGGTCAAAGGTACTTGGTATAAAAACGGAGTGGAGGTGAAGCCTGATGAGAGGACCCACATCACACACATCGGTCGGTAAGCAATTCCGAATAGAGAGGTGACTTTTACTGCTTTGGTAAGCTTATAATATCCCTCGAACGGTCCATAAAATGCGATAAATGAAACGGTGCAGCTGAGCATGTAGGGCTGTCTGCTCTGATTTACTCTCTGTCCCTCTCCAGGATTCATAAGCTCACTATTGATGATGTGCGTCCTGAGGATGAGGGCGACTACACCTTTGTCCCTGAGGGCTATGCGTTTAACCTTTCCGCCAAACTCAACTTCTTGGGTATGTAAGCTTGGTTACTTAGTGACGTCACCCTGTGACACTGTGGCACTTCGAAACACGTTCTTGATGATCTGTCTCTTTTCAGAGATCAAGATTGACTTCGTTCCTCGGCAAGGTACGGATATTACTCCAGATAGACATAAAGAAGCAAATATTCCGAAATTAAAGAGCATTATGCAGTCCATGCTGAGCTGCTTTATGATCGCCTCATGCAGACCCTCCCAAGATTCACCTGGATTACACCGGAAAAGCTGCAGACTCTACCATTGTGGTTGTGGCTGGAAACAAGCTGAGACTGGATGTGCCAATCACCGGAGACCCCGCCCCCACTGTGGTTTGGACTAAGTCAGAGAAGGTGTGTATTATTATCATCAGTTATCATTATACAAGCCTGGCCTGAAGTCACATGGTTTGTCACAGCAACAGGACAGGTTCTAGGTTCTATCATCAGAGCAGTCATTAGAAATTACAGCACAGACACCAGAGTGGCCAGTCTGCTTTTACCAGTGACACCAGTGGTTCTGTCACTGTGGTCTGATCCTGTACGCACTACAGCAGGACCTCAGCTCTGAAGCCCACACGGGTAAGTGCGTTATCAGAAGACTCTCCTCATGCCACGTCCTGATAACTTACAGGTACTGACTCTCAGAAAAGTGTTTACAGAGGTACCTCGGTTCTCGTCATTAATTCGTTCCAGAAGGAACCGAAAACGTAAAGTACAGAGTGAGTGTTTTCCATAAGGAATAATGTAAATAGAACGAATGGGTTCCAGACCCCCAGAAAATCCCCCTGTATAAGGCATTATCAGCATTAATGGAGCTGTGTACAGGAGCTCCCTGATTTATGATATCCATAGTTCATGAAATCCATCATAAGTTACATATATCATGAGTTTAATATAGTCTGTACTGTATCATAGAGAAGCCGTTACATATTAACACTTACATCATCCTACAGTTAGCCCAAATCATTAACACAAAGCTTATTTTATAATAAAGTGATGAAAACTCTCATGTCATTTAGAGAGCCATGGATTGAAAGTGAAAAGTAAAAGCAAAACACTTACTCTATTGGTGAACTCAGGGCTCTAGAGTACAGTACTGTAGCTGTAGCATGAACAAAAAACACAATGAACACAGCACAGATCTTCGTTGAGTCAGAGCTATTGTGAATCTGAACCACTGTGTACTGAATCGTGAATCATGAATCGAGTTTCGGCCGAAACGAGTCGCGCAGCTCAACTCATACTCAACTCATCAAGTTTAAGCAAGTGCACAGAGTACCGAGCAAACGACAAGAACCGAGACACATTTTCCTAGTCCCAAGTTCCGAGGTGGTCGAGAACCGAGGTACCACTGTAACTTGATAGGAATGAGTAATCTTTGCGTTTCCCTCGGGCGCCATCCTGTACCGACGTTACCTGTGGTCCACGAGAGGCCCAGAGTTTGAATTCCATGATGAATCTTTATTGTAAACCAAATTTGGCCCTCAATAGACTTGGCACTGCCATAACCGAGTCCCTGAACTGTCTGCTATCTGGGTCACGTCTTAGTCTAAACATTATGCTTAACATGTGGTTGCCTTTCCACTTCTCTGGTTGTGTAGGTTAAATCTAAAAATGAACTGGAAGAAGGAAAAAGGGAAGCAACTTTCAGCTGGACTTTGAACGATGGTGATGTGAGTTGTTAGCCATGAGCACTCTTGTCGTGCAGCCTTCTGAACCTTTCCCTTATTGTCCTAATGCCCCTGCAGCCGCTGCACTGTAATCGTGTCTTCAGTCCTGTGCAAAAGTCTCAGGCCACCACTAGATCTGTCGTTTTAGCAATGCTATAATGACTGTCTATATCATATTATCGATGATTGGAGCCAAACTGGATTGGAATCTTTTCCACTGATCTTCATTTCAATCTTTGTGAGCTTTAGCATATCACCCTTTTCACACTTCCAAAAAAGACCACTCCTGATCAGTTCTTCAGACTGTATTAGGGTTAACTTAATGTCCTCATCAAGCTGTAAGGGGAGCTCACGCTAAATACTCTCCGCTGTTTTTTTAACACTGCATACACATTTCCTGGTTGTATTCTAATAAAGATCCTGAGAAATAGTTATCTATGGTCATTACAGAACTGCTAAAACAATCTAATGTTGGCTTAATACTTTTGCACAGTCCTGTAGATCACATAACAGAAGATTCTGATTTGGGGTGAATTCATGTCATCATCCTTACATCTATTGCTAATTTCTCCATAAAAGTGTCAACTTTTATGTCCACATGAATTTGTTCTGCCTTGATTTGGAACCTTATTTATGGATTCATACAGTATAGGAATAACGTGTCTCCAACCTTATTTCTATATAGTGCATGGTGTGAGTATGGCCCGTTACCATGGATGGATCGTATGTGAATGGTCCTTAAACTCATATCAAACTAGAAATCAGAGTAATCTTAAAGATCAACGTCTTGGCCTAAATGGGAGCGTTCCGTTAGGATCTTGATGTGCACTAATGACTCTTGTGATGCAGACTTTGCGTACCAGGTGAGTGCATGCTTCATAAATTCGCTTTATAAAAAAAGCTTTGATTACAAATGGCATCGTCCTGCAATCATGGTAAGTAAGAATGTAATGTAGCAATCCCTCTATGTTATATTACATCTTTTTCAGAATGGGTCTGAGTCTTGTCTCGTCTCTGCATTTGCTTGGTTTGGGATTGGGACCGGTCTCTGTGCTGGACTTGGTCTTGGCCCTGGCTGCTGCTGTACTTTTTACGCATTAAAACATTTTACAAAAACAACAACCCGTCTGTAACGTACGTGTTGTGATTGGCGGATCAGGTTTTGACTGACGCTGGTGGGCGTGTCCACGTGGAGAGCACAAAGGGTCATTGCATCTTGACTATCGAGGGGACGGAGCGTCACGATGAAGGGACGTACTCTGTGGTTGTCCGAAACCCGGCGGGAGAGGACGCTGCTGATATTCACGTCAAAGTGGTCGGTAAGCTGTCCGCACATAGCACTCGTACCTAATATGAATTCCTTTATATGCATTATATATCCCACAAACGAATGGTGCTCAGTGCTACATATTCCTGGGATAGGCTCCAGACCCTTTGCAGCTCTCTCATGAGGATTAAGTACTGAATAAAGATGAAAAACTTAAAGATTTAAATAATGTCCTTTGTTTAAAAAGTTCTTACAAAGCTGGACCCCCCAAAAACCAATAAAGTCATCCTAAATGATTTATTCCCCCCTCCAGATGTGCCAGACCCACCCCAGGCTCCCCGAATCCTCAGCGTTGGCGAGGACTCGTGCGTTGTTCAGTGGGACCCTCCACTGTTTGATGGTGGACAGCCAGTCCTGGGTGAGTGACTCTCAAATGGAAAGCGATCATTAAGACCAAAAAAGCATTCTGCAGCGGTTATACACAAACACGTGGTTGTGCTGAACAGGCTACATTCTGGAGAGGAAGAAGAAAAAGAGCTACAGGTGGATGCGGCTGAATTTCGACCCCTTCAAGGACACCACGTACGAGGCTAAGAGGATGATCGAGGGAATGGCCTATGAGATGAGGATCTACGCCGTCAACAACATTGGCATGTCACGGGCCAGCCCCGCCTCCCAGCCCTTCGTTCCCATCGGTGAGTCGAGTCCCTCGTAACAAATGCGCACCCAAATCCTGCCCATATGTTACCTAGGGTGACCCAGAGTCTAAATGCTGGGATGAAATTTATGGTGGCTGGCAACCGTTGGGGAAATTTGGCCCTCAGTACAATTTCCAGTGACATAACTGAGCCATATTTGGTCCAAAACCATCTGATATCTGGGTTGGACTTGAGTACGAATGATTGCTGCTTTCCTAATAAGGTGTGTACTAAAGTACAATTTGTCTACTTTTAAATAAGATTCCTGCAGTATTTGTTTCAGATTAAACAGCAGAAATACAAATCAGCTGCTTAACTCTAGTGTGGACTAGAAATCAGTTTAAGGAGGTTTAGCACTCAGCATGAAACAAACAAGCTTTATGTGGAAGCGTCAATGTTTCCACTGCAATTCCAATTCCGAGGAAAGCTGATGCACCATATACACACTCACTATTAGGTCAGATTAAACTCACACATAAGTGGTATGACCACAGACACAGACATTTTAATCAAACGGATCTAAAGGTTTCACCTTAACAACAAAAAAAACAGGCAGCACTCACTTCATGGGACTATTTAAATTTTTTGGTGACATACCAGCATGTCCACATGAGCAGGGGTCAAGTTGTTTTGTCTTTTCAGTGTCAGAAACGTGGCTCAGAATACCTGCTCTGATGTGGCATGTGAATATAAGCCGTGTCCGGCCAAAACCAGAAGCCGGACATGAATCATGTGCTGTCAGCTCTCAGTGCGTCAATCACCGACAAAAATCCGGCGTTATGCGTGTGATCGGCGCCTCAGAGAGATTAGGACTGTTGTACGCGTCACAGTTTCTCACATTCCTAACTATCACTTCCTAAAGTCAGAAAAGAACGTAACTAAGCGTAGTTTATCTTCATTTCCAAATGAGAAGAACTTTTTTTGTTTCTCAGACCAAACTTTGAAACTTGAAACCTACACGGTCAGCTATAAAGTGTCGGTGCGTGACGTGGTGCCAAGTGTGCTCCTGTGTGCGTTTGCTTGCCAATTAAAGGACGCTGCCCTATTCTGGCCACCTGGAGCCTCGTGGCCTTGTATTCTCCTCTGGGAGGGAGCGTTCAGTGACTAAAATAAGGCGTGGGACTAATCACAAGCTTTAATATGATAATATAATGAAAGTATTTGTTCTTCTTATCTGCTTCTGTTTGTACTAGTTTTCATCCCATCCTCTGTTTTATCTGGTGTGATAATGCTGAGCTATCGGCTCTGCTGCCTGATACAATACGTGAGATAAGGAAACTATTTTTGGCATCCTCTTCTATAAATAATGGCATGTTAGCGTAAGGCTATGTCCAGGCGTATGGGACAGACGGGCCGACAGATTACAGGGAGGAGGGGAGGAGGACACAGAGCTGCCGTCAACGAGACTGAACAGAGCTTCTGGTGGACAGTACGGGACAGGAGGGCAGCAGAGGATCGACGCAGGCCTGAACCAAAGGGTTTGCAGACCAGACTGCTTTTAGGACTTATCATAAGGACTGAAAAAAGGCAGGATGACCAAGCCTAAGCTCCCCAAAACGGCAGAGAAAAAGCCAGCCGAGGAGGCACCTGCAGACGCCCCGGCGGAGGTTAAGGAGCCTGAGCCAGAAGCACCTCCACCCGCCGAAGAAGGTGGCCCATTGATCGAGGAAGCCGCCCCGGTGGACGGAGAAGCTCCTGCAGAACCATGTGCAGATGGAGAAGCGGTGCCAGCGGAAGGGGCACCTTCAGGAGAGGAGGGAGCACCGCCAAATGAAGAGCCAGTCCCCCCACCTGAGCCTGTACCAGAGCCAGAACCCGTCGGCAGTAGGCATCTGAACTCTGCTTGTCCTTGGGGAATGCATGTGTTGTGTTTCCATGAACGATTCCAACAGAGTGCAGGGTTAGATGTGGGTTTTGTAACGGAGCTCGTGTCTGTACCGCAGTGCTTGTCTGTGCTAGCAGCATGCTTTCACCTGTTGCATTAGAGCGAGCTAAGTTAGGTTTGGTTGCACCATCATACAGCGTGATCCGCCCCGCCGTTCGATTGTTTTTGACAAGTCCCTGTTAAGTCGAAGGGAAATTGGAAAGCTTTGCAACCTAAATTCCACCGGTGAGCAAACAAATGGCCTAATTAATTAATCCCACATCCTCCATCAGTCATGACACGAATGCGCTCGCGGTACCTGAACCTGTCAGAACAACACCACATGCAGGCTATTCCTGTCCTGGAAGGAGCACCAGCACTGTTAGCATCCATATCATTTTACACGTTTAACTTGTGCTCATTCGAGCGATGGCTGTTATGTCCAGCTATGAACACCACGGAGACCAGTTTCCATGATTAGTGAAAGAGCGCAGGATTTAAAATACCCCGGTGATACCGCGGGTTCTGTAAATCCAGAACACGGCTACTAAGCAACGTCGGTGGCTAATCAAATTTTCACTTTCAAATAATTCTTGCGCCGTTTGCTCCCTGTCAGCGGGAAATACTGGAAATACGGTGTAAATGTCCAAAGCAGTGCAAACTTTTTATACTCGTTATCACTTTCAGTCATTGTACTGTAAAGTCAGCAAACTAAAGACGTTGCATTCAGTGAATAAATATTTAAAATATGTAATTATAAAAGGCTTTCAAACTACAACTGTTACTCAGTAAGTCAGATTTACTTCTATGGCGTTTTTTTTACAATGGAGCGTTGTCTCAAAGCAACTTTGTGATTATCTTCTAATATCCCAAATTGAGCAAGCCTAGGGCAGTGGCAAGGAAAAACTCCCTAAATGTTTTTATAAGCTAGGACCAAGACTCAAAAGGAAATCCGACCTGCGTACAGCCTAGATACTGCAAGTCAGAATTAAACTAATTGTTTAACGAATAAGGTTAAAGTAATAGCTTAAGTAAACAGAAGCTAAATATATTAACAGAGAACATATAAAAAATACAATAATTACAATAAAATATAATATGTAGACTAATATTTTAGGCAAAAATAAACATCGTGAAGCGTATAACAAAACAGAGAATACAATAACAGCAAAGGTTTTAGGATGAGATGGACCTCAGCCAAGCAGGTCGGGTCCCTTTTTGAGGCTTGGTCCTAACGAGGTTTCTTCCTTGCCACTGCACAGCCAGATCATGGAGTCATTTGAGATTTGTGACCAATTTGTGGGACACAAGGAAAGTTTCATAATGGATCTAGTCGTTTAGCATACGCCCTTATCCAGAGCGGCATGAAACTTACCTACCATCTGCGTCCTTCCTCAAGCAGGTGGGGTTTGAACCCTGAGCCTTCTGGTCCATAGCCCAGTCCCTTCTTCATTCTTTTATTCCCTTTGTACCTTATAGATGTAAATGTATAGATAGATCCACATAAACTTTAACAACAACAGTAAACAGACAAGTCCCAGCCCTTATCACGTCTTTTATCCATTAACGTTACACCAGGTCTGTGTGTCCTTTCCCTCAGCACCTACCAGCGAGCCCATAGGCCTGTGTGTGGAAGACATCAGCGACACCACCATCTCCCTAAAATGGAAGATTCCAGAGAGAGTGGGCTCAACTCCGATAGATGGTTACGGTGTCGAGTACTGCAAGGAAGGCAGTAAGTGTCTGTAAGGACTCTGTGTGGGTAAATATCTGCTGAGTGGGGCATCCCGGGTCTCTGGGGCCACCCGTATGTACATATACACAGCGCTACCTCGGTACTGGTCTTTAATTCGTTCCAGAAGGCTGGTCAAGAACCGAAAACGATGAGTACAGAGTAAGTGTTTAACATGAGGAATAATGTAAATAGAACGAATGGGTTGATTAATTGATGGGGATATGTTCAACAAATCCATCATAAGTTACATATATCATGAACCAGCTGAAATGATTTGTGCGGTTCGACTCGTACAAGTTTAAGCGAGTGTGTGGAGTACCGAGCAAATTAGGAGAACCGAGACTAATTGTAATAGTCAAAATTCAACGCGTTCCAACTGAGGTACCACTGTATATATATGTATATGTTATTTAGTGACTCCTTTATCTCAGTAACAGAAGCACATGGTCAGAATGCACCCCCAACAAAACAGCAGGACAAAAATGCAGAACTTGACTCCCTCGAGCACCACCTACAGCAGCCAGTCCACCTACTAATGCTTTGGAGATTTGGGGAATCTAATAAGGAGTTAGAAACTGGTACCAATCCCAGACAGCAGGGTTGAGTTATTATTTGTGTGACCTTTTTCCTTATCCAGCTGATGAGTGGATCCCAGCGTTCGAAGGCCTGACTGAGAGGACCTCTGTGGTCGTGCGGGACCTGCCCACGGGAGAGAAGATGCAGTTCCGTGTGAGAGCGTACAACGTGGCCGGCCCCAGCCCTCCTGCCACCCTGCAACAGCCGGTCACCATCCGCGAGATCATGCGTGGGTTAAACACACAGCACACTGAACCTGTACTCGATTTAGCGAGAACTCTTTGGAACTCTGCAGAAGCTTGAGTCCGTGTGATAAAGTCGATCGGATAAGTGCTGAGTGCAGCAGCAGCGATCGTATCCTGTACCACACTCAGCAGTGTGAACACGCTGTATTATCATCTTACTTTCTCTCATCTGTCAGCCATTTACAGCAAATCCCATTAGCTCTGGGACGGGGGGGTTGGCTAATGTGGGATTCCTCTTACGGTCCCGGGGCCCCCCATACTTTCCATTCCCTGATAAAACTCTATCATGGTAAGTGCTTGTCTGGCTTGGCAGGAGAGCCTGATGGGAACTGAGCCGGTGTAGTGCAGCAATGCTCAGCGCTTCATACAGAGCTACCGGATCCGGGCCTACAGGATTATCTACCCAGCTTTAGGGCTTGTTTTCAGACGTCCATAAAAATGACAGCTGGGCTTAGGGCAGTAAACGTCCTCCCGATGTGGATCATGTTTCAGACTGCTAACTAGCTTAACTTGAATTCTTAACTAGCTGGTTTTTCTCTGCCTTCTGACAGAACGGCCCAAAATCTGGCTCCCTCGTAATCTCCGCCAGACCCTCATCAAGAGAGCAGGGGAGACTGTTAACCTAGTCATTCCCTTCCAGGTAAGTCCCGGTTCTGTGTAAGGGTACATGCTGGCACTGCAGGGAGACTGGTTCCCATACAGCTACAGATCATTTCATAACGATACACTCTGCTCACATTCCATATTTTTCTGAGGTGTAAACAATGCTAAACTACACCCATTTTTGAACAGGTTTTTAAACAAACAAACAAAACCAAATGCTCTATCGTAGCTTCACCACATCTTAAATAACAGATAACATTTCTTTTTCCATTTCTGAACAATAACCATTCAAAATAACGCGTTCTTTTCTTGTATAAGAATTTAAACACAAAGAATATTTAGTCGCCTGCAATTAAAGGCCTTTTCACACCGAAAACAACTCACGTCAAGTTTAGAAAAAGAACACACGTGTATGTTAACTCCATCCTTCAGTCCGAGTCCGAAACTGACGGACCCTGACGCTGCGGAGCCTGTTGTAATTCCTGCGTTGTTAAAAATCAGGCTGGCCAATCAGAGCTCGGTCGCCGGGCAGAACAGCTCATCGAGAGCTTATAGGATGAGCAACAGGCTGCCTCTAAAAACATGGATATTAAAGGAAAGATCTGGTGGGATAGACCTGAAAGGTTGGCGAATGATGATAATATCATGATATTTTTGCATCACGATGCATCGTTACACCCCTAACCAGCTTAGAAAATCTCTTAAGACCAAACTACCATCTTTCCGTACTTTCTCTAGGGAAAGCCAAGGCCAAAGGTGACGTGGACTAAAGACGGCGAGGCTCTGGAACCCAAGCAGGTGAGTGTGAGAAACAGTGACACCGACAGCATCCTGTTCATCAGGAGGACAGAGCGTAAGGACTCCGGAAAATACGAGATCCAGGTGCAGATCGAGAACGTGGAGGACAAGGCTAGCGTAACCATACAGATCGTGGGTACGATTCCTATATCCAGCTATCCTGATTAGATCAGTGTGCGAGAGAGGGGTCTGGAAACTCTGAAGCTTCTTCTTTCTCTACCAGATCTCCCTGGGTCACCCCTGAACCTGAAGGTGGTGGATATTTGGGGTTTTAATGTGGCGCTGGAGTGGAAACCACCCAAAGACAGCGGCAACTGTGATATAACCGGTTACACCATCCAAAAGGCCGACAAGAAAACAATGGTACGATAAAATCAACACCTCATTCAATATAAAGGCAGATCTGAAACGGCAGCTATATCTACATCACACTGAACCGCCTACCAGGTATAAGCGTGCCGGGGATGATCCTCCCACTGACCTGTACTCCCTCACACAGCCAAAAGTACCTTTATTAGGACCAAGACTCTTGGGCTGCTTAGATGTTATATGTAAGAATGAACCAAGTTATCTAATTAACATGTTTATAGTAATAGTTTAAATCTGCCTTTCCAAAAATCGGAGTTCCTGTTAAATTCATGTAAACACACGCAATTCAATATTGGAAATCCTAAACGTGATCTGGGGCAGCTGCTTTAATTAACGAATAGATATTAGAAGCAGATAGAGTTGTAATCAGATAAAAGGCAGCTATGACTCTCGGTCTCACCTGGCCTTTTTGGAACATGTGCTGGCGTGAGGAAAAGCAGCTAAGCCCCGAGCCGGGGGCTATAATTGAGTTACGAATGTACAGTATGTGCAGGGGGGCAGACGGTCACGGCCACGGCCACGGTCTTATGCGTCACCCGTGAGAAGGCCGGCCATTGCTTCGCGTGCCTCTGTGGGACAGCAGGGCAGCATTCAGAGCATCCGGAGACCGACGTGCCAAACGACCCTCACCAAATGTGCCCCTGCAGGCATGTGAGCCCCCCCAGCAGTCCTCGGATCCCATTATGAGTAACAGCACTCATCTTTATTAGGCCCGATTTATTCCTCCTAAGTGCGTCCAGAACAATGGCTGGGAGGCTCGGGATCATTGTGTTTCACACGACAGTATCTTAGTCAGAAATCAGAGATGCCCTGCTGCTAAATATAAAAGCACTTTAGGTCTTGGAACATATTCACAGGCTGCTATTTTACTCCTACTGTCTGCATTGTCATGCTAATCGCATTAGGCTTAATAAATTAGTAACGCGACACCGCAACATTAAAGCCTGACGTGGGTGGTTAGATATTTATGAAAGGTGAAATATTATACCGAATAGAAGATAAGGCTTACGGTATGTTACACGATAACAGAATAATGGCTAAACATCCATTAGGAAAGTAAGTAGTATTAGCATCTAGAGGTTTTCGGCTGTATTTCCGCGTACATCACGCGCTCGTCAGCGTACGTGCAATAATGCCTCCGTCTATATTATATTATATTATATAATAAGAGGTCGGAGCAGTTGTTGGACTGTAGAGGCCTTACCAAATATTATAGCACCAGTTACTCAGCTAACACACACACACAGACACACTGAACATACAGTAACGAACAGAGAGCCATCACATTACTGAACATCCATTTAAACCAGATATCAAAGCCGGAAAAAGGAGGCGTAGAGCATTCAACGTCCATCTGATCAACGTCTGTTCACTTCAACAGCCGAGGTTAAGAATTATAGCCGGAAATAAAACTGGGTCTTATATTCATCCTATTCATGGCTGAATGACAGAAAACTTGTCCGAGCAAACCCCCTGCTGGCAGAAAAGAGAATCGCAGTCTTGAAACAAAGACGACGATTCACGATACCGAGTTCAAGATTCTCACGATTATCGATACGTTCAATGAAAGCCATTTCTTTTAAACAATGCGTTTCTTGTGCAGGTGCCCAAACAGTCCCCTGCAATGAAAAGAACTAGAATAACTAGAAATATAAATAACGAAGTGCTATCTTAAATCGAACCCCGTTATCACGGTCAGTTTGTCAAACACCTTTTTGTCTCAACTGCGTGTCAAAAGCCCTAAATATCTTTAAATCCCAAATCCTTTCCATTTCCATTAGAGAAGATATGAAGGCAGAAATGCCGTATATGATGCAGGATTGCGCCCTCTGGTGGTCAAAGAATGCAATGACATCATTAGATCTCAATATAGAGAAGGCACGATATCTCCGCGACTACATCGAGACATTTATACGATGCAAATTAACCAGTGCTTACCTGTAAGGGAATGAATAATATTTTTGAGGCACTTGCTCGGCTTTGCAGCAGCAATTTGTTGGGGTACCAGCAGTGCCTTCAGGCCAAGTCGTTGCTGTGCCTAAAGAGGGGGAGGCCGGTTAGGGGATCATCACTGCCACAGCAAAGTGGTGGATCCTATCCAGATCACACGTCCTAATAAGATCCGTAACTGAAACGTGACTGAACAGCAAAACTTGTGGTGGTTGAATACGTTGTGACTCCTGCAGGAATGGTACACGGTTTACGATCAGTATCGGCGCACTAACTGCGTGGTGTCCGACCTGATCATGGGGAATGAGTACGTATTCCGAGTGTTCGCCATCAACATGGTGGGGCTGAGCCCAGAAGCGTGCATGTCTAAGGACAGCGCCTACATCCAGAAAACAGGTCAGACCTCACACATTTTTCTTACTAACGATACAGACGTTCTCATTTCCTTATTCCAAAGTATGTCACAACATTTATCTTAAGGTATCGACTACAAGCCACCCAACTACAAAGAGCACGACTTCTCAGAGGCACCAAAGTTCACACACCCTCTGGTAAACCGTTCGGTCATCTCTGGATACAATGCCACCCTCAGCTGCGCAGTGAGGGGCATCCCTAAGGTGAGCTTTCCGGCTCTCTAAAGCCTGTGAGATGAACCCTAGATTCCCGTTTCTCCTCCCTACGTTTGCTCGACACGCCGATGTTCTGTGACGAGTTGAATCTGTTCACACAGCCCAAAATAACGTGGTACAAGAACAAGATGGACATCACGAACGAAGCCAAGTACCGCATGCTCAGCAAGCAGGGGGTCCTGACCCTGGAGATCAGGAAGCCGTGCCCGTTTGATGGAGGCGTGTACACGTGCAAAGCCGTCAACGACAGCGGAGAGGATGTGGTCGAGTGCAAGCTGGAGGTTCGATGTAAGCATCTCGGCCTGTTACGTGTTACCGCACACACACACACACACACACACACACAGTGCAGCTATGCACGTCCTCCAAGTGTAGTGTACAGTTCATATTCAGAACCATTTACTGCAGCTCTAACTGATAATCACATAATTCCCGTTCCACTCCTAATCCCTCTTTACACGTACAAACGATAAATGCATTCATACTAGCAGCTCTTCCCTTTGAATGTAAACAATATTTCTGAACATCCCTTGCATTGCAGCTCAGATCACTAAAGAAGAAACCAAGAAGTGAGAAACAAGAAGCAGTGGAGTCTCAGGACACGTCACAGATCACCATACACGGCGGAAAGGGTTCATAATGGTCGCTCGCTCGGTTTGACCTGAGGGTTCTCTGCATTAGCTATACGTTCTTTACTCATTTCACTCATAGGCTTGTTTGAGTGCGGCTTGTCTTCATTTAGTTTCATTTTTGATTTAGAGATATGACTGGCTTTACGAGAATCACCGATCTTCACTTTTATCTCGGGTTGTTTTCTCTCCAGCATCTTGTTTTGCGCTTTGTGTAATTTAAAGCAAATAAATGTTCTGACTGACACTCAATGAAAGCTTCTTTCTTTACGTTAAACACCTATTACAGTCTAAGGCTGTTACAACAGCGATATATCGCGATATTTATCTTTGTGATGTGTCACATCAATCACAGCTCAAAATAGCAATTTATTTTTGTCTAAACTACAAACTCCGCTCCTGTAGATGGCGCCGTACAGCGTTTTGACTCAATTCATCTGCTGAATTATCGATGTGATGGATTAAGACCACTCAGATCGTACAGCGGAACTGGTATTTCATCTCAGCGAACTACGTGGAATATCGCAGTACAGCATGAAGATGATAAAATCGCAGCTGGAACCATGTGTGGCGATGCGTAGCATGTCGTGAAGTCCTTTCCAATACCCACCCTTATTAGAGAAGGCTATTATTTTAATAAAATACGCAATTAGCACCAACGAGAGGCATCAGAACTAATGACAGCTCCATCACTTGACTGAAATTCAGAACACAATTAACAGCATTCAAAGCCCAACCTAACAAACTGGACATGTCCGGGCACTAGTTACAGACGGGCACGAATGGCACGGATGGTACACTCACTGTATAAACGAAGCATGTAGGACCAGGATTGGTACACTATGCCTAAAATAAACGTACATTTATTGCTTTATGTAATATATCAGGCTTGAAAAAATGATATATGAAGCTCTTGCTGAAAAGCTGGATGCTGGAATGTCATCCTTGAAGTTTATTTATCTGTGGATTTAAGCTCTGCAGCCACTTCACTGGCTCAGTGATCGATCATGACTAATATGACTGATCTTAGGGAGGCCCGGCCAGTCTGGGGATCACTGCAACAGCCACACCTGCCAGCCCTGACATTCAAAAGGTATTCATTCATGGCTCTAAAACTTCAAACTCAACCTGTAAATACTGCTGTTTATTACTCAATTATATCTTATTTGGGACCGAGAGCACTGCTACATTTACCAAAGTACCTGAGCAAGATTGGCACGCCAATCTGTAAAAAGTGGAACGCTATAAATATCAGGGTTTACAGGCACCTATCGAGTAAGCGCCTTAGGTAGAGTCGGTATCGGTACTTGCTATCGGCGGATACTTGAACATCAGGTATCGTACTGGAAGGGAAAAAGTGGCATCGGTGCATCCCTACTATATTCAGGTTCAAACTCGTCGCTCATCGCTGTGGTATCTATTTCTGTCGCTCGTCTGCTAAGGACCCGGGGGTTCTGTACGTTCCCGACCGTTTGAACACCTTCGGCATATGGATGGGCAGAGCAGCCACCTGTCTCTCTGTCAGCAGGCCCTGGTTCTCATCGTTAACATGGATTAAAGTGTTGACGCCTTATTAATAGGCCTCTGGAGAGTGACTGTATGGTCTTGGAATTGTAACCTTAGACCAAGTAAACACCAGGACATGACCACTGCCAAAAGAACTGAGGACGTTTACTTTGTGGTCACTTGCCATCGTGGTGAAATACACGGGTGATGATATATAGATCGGTTTGGTTAGCTTTTACTCTCTCAGTGGTCACGTCATGAAACGTCCTGCAGCTTTCAGGGGTTAAAGGGAAAGACGAAAAAGTTGGAAACGCTGACTGAGAAATCTTTATACATGACTAAAGACAAAATATGTAACCCTATTCAAAAACTAATGCATTAGATATAACAGAAGCTGCTCCATTTATTTCTAACCTAACCCCAGGTAACCCAGGGATCGCACTGACTACGATAATTAACACTGTACTACATTACAGTGCCCCCTAGTGTTTAAGTGAGTAATCAAACGCCATGAGCACGTAGATTTGGGCTTTGAGGCCCTAAAAGAACCAGAGCCAAACCAAAGGGAAAAATAAAAGAAAAATAAAGAGCCGCCGATATTTATCTCTGATTTATTATGTGCAGCTTAAACTCTTATGAGCTAAAAGTGAACCCAAGAATTCATTTTAAATCCTATACAATCACGTAAAATGCAAGACAGGAGAAATGTGAAGCGATACATTAATCAACAACAAATCATTAATCAATCAATGTAACAGTCTGAATCTGGCATGCGGTCTAAAGTTTGGTCTCATAAGCAATACAAATCATTCCCCGGAAAACATTCAGTGGAAAAAAAAAAACATTTATTATAAAGGCGAAGCAAAACATCATAAAAGGCAGGTACAAAAATAGTAAGCCTCCCAAAAGCGGACAACGGTGCAGACGGGGCGAGGGGGCGGGGCAAAACAGAGCTTACGTTATTGCTTAGTGGAACAGTAAGAAATTTCACAGAGTTTCTCACATTGTCACAGAGCACCCAATAGTCTCACTTTGCAGAGTGATTTTTCTAAACGAGGAGATTCTTTAAAGTCAAGAGACCAGACCGAGCGACTGTAAGCACCAATATGGGTCAGCACTTTACATGGGTCACCTCTAAAAATGTAAGACGCTCGACATTAAGAGGTGGAGAAAATGAGAAATACCTGCTTTTGATCTTCAGATAGCGATAATGATCAGCTATAAGATTAAACCACCGCCAGGGGAAAGGAATCAGAGTGCTGGGAATCTAGGGCCGGGCATTCAGACGGACGTCACTTTGGCACATACCTCCATGGTAACGCTATTCCCCAAAGCCAGTGCCCTGTCTAAGCACGATACCGCACCCTGCATGGGCTCAAGGTGCTGCCCTGGCCTCCAAATTCTCCAAATCACAGTCCGATCCAGCATCCGTTTTATCTGCTGGAAGTCCATGGTGGCACCACATTAGGCAGGTGGATCTAATCTTATGGCTGATCGGCATCGTTTTATCGTTTATAAATGATCACAAGCAAATCCGATGCTTTTTTTGGGAAGGCTTTATGAGCCGGTAGAAATCGTGCTGTGACGGTAATGAAGTGACATTAAAGAAAACAGTAAACAAGCACAAGTCCTCAAAGAACAGCATAAAGTCTAGGAGCTACGTCATAAGGTACTGTGCTACGAAATACTCCGAAAGCAGATCTCTAAACAAATAAATATCTCAGTGTAATTAAATATGGTCAGAACCCTTATGTGGAGGTGACGATGACACGTTTGATCCTTCAAAGCAGCCGTTTCCAACACTCAGATGAACAAGTGTTTCATTAAAAAAAGTGTTTGTTTTGTTCGTATAGCTAACGTTTTAGAGATCCGAGAACGTTTTACATTCCTCATTAACTGCTGAGGCACTTGTTTTTGACATTACATTGAAATCACCTCATTAATGAATGAATTAATGGTGATGATCCCCTTACGGTCCTGTTTGTAAATGACAGAGTGATAAACAGTGCATGAGTGTTTGAGTGCAACCACATAAGGACAAAAAAAAAGTCAACATGAGTAGTGTTTACACCAAAGACTGGAAAAGTGTGTTTGTTCAAAACAGACGTGGTACAGTTTTAGAAAATTCCAGAAGAGCAGAAAAAGAAGTGGCACCCGATGCCAATCCCTGGGACGAGAAGAGAAGAGAAGAGGGGTTCGGTACAATACACGGGGGCAGGGGGACAGAAAGAGAGAGAGACAGAGGGACAGGGTTACCCTATTGGGGGTAGCTGTTCTGTTGGCGCCGTTTAGCGGATCGCATCTTCTCGAACCTAGACTCCATTTCCTCCAGCACTTTCGGGGTGTAGCGCACCACCAGCTTGACCGTTCCCTGAGCCGCCTTTAAGAGCTCTACCGCCTTCTCATGGTGCTCACCCTCCACACTCTGTCCAACCGAACAGAAAAGACAAGACAGGACAGGAACTCAATAACTAAGCAAGTCTTATATTTCACATAAGTCACATAACCAACGGAATACAAAGAAACAAACATAAAGTACTAATAAAGTAACTAATAATGAATTCTTGAGAGTGCTGTGGGCCAATTAAAATCTGTCTGCGTTTGGCCTATGAACACCCCGCTGCAGTGGGCTCAGTGGGTTTGGACTCCAGGTTGGACCTCCAGGTTAGAGATAGAGACAAATATCTGGCATTGTTGTTTCAACAGGTCCTTCCCCCGTCTCGATCATAACTTTGTTCTCGGTTTATGATTTTATCGCCACTGCTTGCATCTCACCGTCGAGCAGGGGCAGCTTGGTTAGATTAAAGTCCTCCAAAAGGTGGTGTCGCCAAATAAGCCCCTCATAAATTAGGCAATGGCCCTGCACCAGCACTTACATGTCCAACAGCAGTTAGCCATTATTAAATTGGTAGCTGTCAGGGAAAGGACACTAGTGTATTATTGCCCCACACACAATGAGGACGAGCATGGTTATAAGGGGACAAATTAAAGATTTGCACAAGACGATATCATTAAGTCTAGAATTCTATAATTAGACATCACCCAGCCCTAACCCGGAACTACCACCATTCAGTTTCTAAAGTCTGAACTGAAGTTTCTTCCACTGCTCTGAGCTCCTAGATGCTCAATTTTGTTAACGAATGATTTGTCAGTTTCCCTTTTTGTCTAATGAAAACGAGACGATGACTAAACTAAAATTAATTTTAAAAAAACGACAAAACCTAGGACGAAATGAACTGACACTTTTGTCAACGAATAAAAGCGAGACGGCATCCAATCCGATCTTAGAAGTTAGGAAACGGTCCAATCATAACTCGAGTATATGTGGAAAGGCGGGATGAGTTGGGTAGCCATCCAATCAGTAATGCACTGGGTCCCATTAATTCCCTATAATTTCCACTCCGTACCACTCCGTTGACAGACAGCAGCTGGTCCCCCCTCTTGAGGCCGCCGTGCCGGTCGGCGATCCCCCCGGGTATGATGCGGGAGATGTAGATGGGAGAGTTCTGCTCCTTTCCTCCCATGATGTTGAAGCCTAGGCCCTCCTCGGTCTTCGGGAGCTCCACCACGCGAGGGTGCGAGTGTCCCTCGCTGGCAGCGAACGCCGCCACTGTGGCCTGCGGAGGAAGCGGGGAGGAGGGGCTCGTGGATCGTCAGCTTAATAACATTTAGGAAATACAGCGTGCTTCTTTATTGAACGCCTATGAAGGTTTACCTTTGCCGTGGCGTTGGCTCTGACCTCTGGGCTGCTGTTAATATCCACCGTCTCGTACACATGTTCATAGACCTGTCAGCACGAGAGAACAGAACACAGCAAAACAAACAAAGAGAGAGAGTCAGATCTGGGTCAGCACTTAGGAAGCGTCAGTGCTGATGGAGGAGCTGTTAATGAGTGAGACCTCAGAACGCAGGAGCGATCTGATCAGAAATTTGCACTCCTATTTTAAGACGTTTCATGAGTACCAGTCCCTGGAGCGAATGAGCAGAGAGCGAATAAACAGCTCTAAGTGTATCGCACCGTTGAGTCACCTACTGCCGCCACATAACTCCAGTCACGCATCGCAGGCTAGGAACGACTCAAATTAGGTCACTGCTCTGAAAGACAATCGTGCACCTGGGTGGCTCGAGTACCCCCCAAAAACACCAAAAAAACAGAGACACTGCTCCATGGGGGGCCTCGTTTAACAAGTGCACGTAGGCACAGATCTGAGGTGTAAAGGAGGAACGAAGTGAAATTTCCCGAGGCTGGAATGAGCCAAGCGTGCATAAGCAAGGCGGAAAGATCAGGACTAACAGATGCTGAAAAACTCATTAAAATCTCTCGTTGTGCTGCAGGGCTGGGATAACTCTATTACGTGTATAAATCAAAGCATCAGTTAACCTGACGCAGTGTAGCAGTGTACAACCATATCAGGGTCTGAGCTCTACTCATGATTACCAGTGCAATAATACGCTCATCGGAACCGTCCCTCAAGTATCTGAATCCAGTTTGGACGGCGCAGTTACCCAACTGAGGCTTCATGCTTATGAGGTAATGGATTGTGGACTGCACCTCGCTGTGCTTCTGGCCTCTCGAGGTTGATGATACAAACACGACAGACGCCGAAGCAGCAGGACAGAGCCGACCAAAGTGCCAGTAAAACCACAGGACCAGTACTGAGGCAGGGGCACTCGCCATCTGAAAATCATCTCTGAGAAAAAGATCAGCTCAAACCGCCAGAGCCGAGTTTGAGGGTTTGAACTCTCTTCTAACTCATGTTTAACTTCTCAAAAACTTGGAAACAAGTATGAAGACACTTCCAGCTATTTAGTAGAGACCACTAATCAGATTGTTTATGGACCAGATGTGTCCGATACACTTTGACTTCGTCTCTAAGCTGCGGCTGCTCTTCACTTGAAGCACGTTATTAAAAATTGAACACAACAGAGTAATGCAGTCCATGTAATAACTTTCCCCTTTTAAAGTTACTGTATGAGATTCAGCATCCAAAAACATCATACTTTTGCATTATTGCTAAAAGTGAATAATGTATGAATATGCTTAAATATGAAATGACAGGCAGCAGCATTCACGCTGTGCCAACGTTACAACTGGTACTCTGTTTCGAACATGTTAATAATTGTTTACTTCATCCGTATTGTACTAATAAATCATCCCAAGCTTTTCAAAGTGTTCCGGGCTTGGCGTGAGCTTACCTCTCGTACAGCGTTGCAGAACTCGCTTTGCAGAACCCTCTGTAAGGCCTGCAGTTTCTGCGGTGGAACTTCTCCCGTTCTCTGGAGTTTGTCCAACAGCTCTATGGCACGAGAAATGTCTGGGAAGGAAAGGCTGGAATGAGACAAGTCCAGACCACCGACTAGATTATCCATTTGACCTGGACCATCTGGAGATGCAACGCCTGGCATGGATTCCTGGCTTCAGTGCCTAGTGAAAGACTGTAATTAGCTGCTTCTAAAGGGTTATGTTCTTCCTTCTGAACCTATTTAGCTCATACTAACAGTCACAGCGCCAAAAACCACAGGTTTCCCTTTGCCCTGTACATAAGAGGACTGATTTAAATGTGTTTCTCTTTAAAGCTGTTGTCTAAAGTGAGCAAATGTCCTTGCATGTGCCCTACGATGGATAGGCACCCTACATATAATATAAACAGCGCATTGTTCAGTGAGGAAAGCTTCTTTCTTCCTTCATAAAACACAAGTGAACACTTAAAGGGATGTACAGGCAGGTATAGGGTATGTTAGTCCCCTAGCCCTCATGTCTAGTGGATTGCGAATGGCTGTTTATCTCCTACACCCTCCACATTTGTTTTTATTAAGAGCGCGTTATGAGGTTGTGGTTGTCTATTTTTATTGCAGCATAAAACACTAGAAGATCGGTGGTGGCACACGTGAGATTAGAGGTTAGAGAGGTTCGGAATAAACAGGAATGAGGTAGGAATTTTCATATCCACTTGAACTGTTTCTAAAATGAATAAGCCCTAGATTTGTCGCATCCTGCCTTATTTTCTTACATTCTAACTTAAAAAATCCGGACGGGTCTCGATCAGATGTTTTGCCGACAAACAAAATAAAGAATAAACGAACTTTTAAAATAATTTTAAAGCCTGTGCAGACGGTTGGGCACCTTTCACTACGACATAACTTGTTACTGGTTAATTAAAGTTTGACTAACATGTCTCACTTAAATGCCTTCCATACAAATTACACGCTGTACCTTTATTTCTGAATTACTAAACAGATACGTTATATGTGTATGTCTAATACTATAGTGTATAACAATAGCGATAAACACACTGGTTATACACACTTTGTAGGGAACGAGCGCGGTTTGGGACACAGCCGTAGCTCCGGTCCAGGTCTGTAAAGCATACATTATAGAATAACTAAGACATGTCTCATTTCTGTATCTATAAGACTGGCACATATTCAGACCGTAATAATTGACCGTGGGTGAGTTTTTGTTAAAATCTAAAATTATACGCTGTTTTTATCCAAAATGATAAAGCGCTAGCTCAGCTAAGGTTAGCCCTTGTTTATCTTTAGAGGTCTTCACACTACAGCGCGCCTTTCCCAAGCTAAAACCGTCAACTATTTATAACGGTGTGATATTTACCTCGTTCCAGTCGCACCGGCTCCCCAAGCGAGGCCATCGTAGCCCTGGATATTCCAGATCTGGTTAACAATGCCCAAAATGTCGCGGCTCTTCGCTAAGCGAGTGCTAATGCAAAGCGATTAGAGTACAGAGTGCGCTAAGGAGAATCGTCGCGGCGCAGAACATGCGCATAATCACTTCTCGTTCAATGGCGCTGTGAAATTCAAACGCTTGCTGTAACACAGCCTTATGATCTTACTCCGCCTCTATAAAGCAGAAGAGCTTCAGCAATAAATCATATTAACTCCGAGTACAAAATGAACTGCCACCCTGCTCTACACTGTCACTTGGAAGTAGTTCTGGTTGCAGTCCTTGAATAAGTTCGTGTTACCATCTACTGGCCAAAACAATAATTACCGATTACATCTACCAGCAGTCTTTAAGTTCGACCGTTTTATATTATTCTGTAATGAAAACAGACGGAGATGTGAAATATTTGTCATATGGAAAATGTCCCTATTATCAGCTGACAAAAGTATTAAACGAAAACCTGTTGCTGAATACTCCTGTAGCTGCAATGCATTCTGGGAGTTTGAGTCCAGGCAGAATCGTCTCTGTTAGTAGATACGTTTACGTGATAGTATACAGAATTTAGCAGCTTTGTTTTATGTACAGTCGACAATTCAATCTGTTAGGAGCTTATGTAGCTACAGGTAACAATAAAAAACGCTCCACCAGTACAAATATGACATGCTCTGAAGTCACATGACTGGGCCCGTTTGCCTAATCGGTGCTTTGACCATGCAGTGTAGTTTAACTAAATACATTTTCCAGTAGCAAAGTGGTAAAGCCGCTATAGGTTTGAACCACATAACCTGCACTTGCTCTCTTAACGTATTCAATGCGTATGATATAATATATTTTTGTCTTCAGATCTTAAAGTTTTTCTGCCAGCTAAGACCATAATATTGCAAATATTTCCAGATTCTATCCTGGAATTCACTGGGCACAGACAGAAATGCACCTAGGACAGGATGCTGGGGGATGATCCTGATTCTCTTCGAACCCATGCAAGTCAGAGCAATGACAGGCTAGTGAATGAGTGCCAGCATGTTTTTTAAAAAATTATTATTATATAACCAGTTTTGTTATTTAATTTCAGTTCTCCTTAGCACTGCAACAGCATGCAGTCACTTTGTTATTAACATAATAGTTTTTAAAGCCTTACTAGTATTATACTTCAACTTCAGATATTTTTTATGTTTTTAACTCTGGTTCATGTCACAGGGCATAGGGCAGTTCATCGCGGGGCTAGAAGGCAGCTCTAAAGTTCTAATCTTGGTCCCTGTTGTTCTAGGTTACTGGCAGTCAGAATGTTATCTAGCTCAAAGATCATTCACCCCTGTGCTGTTTTTAATACAGCAGCCTGGAAAGTACTTTAGGTATGATCTTATACTACTTACAAAAGGGACTGTTATTGTTTTATAGTGCCCTATAATTCAGAAGGGAAATAGTGGCCTACTTATGGGCCAGAACTCTGCTAGGTCTTACCCAGTATGGGTCTGATCTGGGGGTAGTTTGAGCCTCACCAAAATATCTCAACACTGAAATAGTACCTGTCCTCTGTAAAATGCGAATACATACATTCTGCTCGAATCAAAGCTGGCACTGCGATCGGTGGCATTGCTCACAGAGCCCATGTTTACATGATGTTTTTCATTCTGTCACACGGACAGGGCTGACGTTGGTTCCAGGTCAGGGGATATACCATGGGCATGCCTAAGGGTTCAGGATAAGTCAAATCATGTCGTTTGACTTCTACAGAACTGGAACCTTATTATCATCTTTGTGCTTTCGTTACAGGTATTATGACTATTGGAGCTGTTTATCCCTCTTCTGATGAACACGATGCTATATGAGATAAGCAGGGCCACGCCTGAGAGTATCTCCCTTACACAGTGTCTTGTTCACAACACCGTGTCGACACTTCTGATAACAATCGCCGAACGGAAACAGGTTGGTGCATGCACACAGAGGGATCACGTCTCGAGCTGAAGTGTTGGACTGACTAATCTCTGATCTGTGACAAGGATAATCTTAGAGCGATTTAAACAATAACCTGCGTGTTTGAAGGTTGAAAGGACGTTTACCTCCACCTTCCTAGGTGGTTTGATGCTCCTTACCTGAATATGCGTCCATTCTGTTCCTCCTCTTGGACAGATGGGAAATAGAGTGGCGTACGTGGTTTACTCCCGCTTGTCCTTGTGGGGTTTTATTAGTTATAATATGTGAACAGAGGATTTTGTATGTCATCATCCACACAGGTTCAACTTACAACTTTTAGAGGTTTAGGGCAATGTGAAAATTGTGTCCAGTTTAAGATTAAACATCAACTTTGTGGAACACAGACTCTTTAAAAGATGCGTTTGGTATTCCATTATTTACAGATCCTGACATTTCCACTGAGTACTGTTTTGTTAGCACAGAATTAGGTATCTATTATGGAAAAGTTATTTGCCTGCAGCATTCAGCAGAACGTCCGGCAATTGCACTTTTCCAACACCAGATGTCGCCGTTTATACTTACACGATACTGCATTGATCTGTCGACATCTGCAGGTGACTCTTGGTATTACATTACCAACATAATGAGTAATGCACCTAATCAAATAATTTTTTTATCAATAATGTTAGTAAAACTGTGTTTATATATAACTATTATATTACTACTGTGTATTGTGTTTACCAGAAACACAAAATCAGTGCTTGTATAGCTGAGGATCTGGTGTTACAGCCAGAATTTAAGAATTTAAGAAACTATCGCTAAATCTATTTCTATTTAGAGTTTGCAGGAATGCCCTGTGGATTCAGGTTTTTTTCCTCCACAAAATTTCCGTACGTTTTAATAGTTAGTGGACGATTATCCTCTGTTCTCCGAAGTTTATGCTTTGTGAGTTTCAACCTGTAAGTGGGAGAGCTCAAACTTTATTGACATTGGTTTTGCTTTTACTTGCCTATAGTCATTTTTATTTCTTCAAATATTTCAATTTAATATTGCAAACAACTTCACAACATACAAAATGAATTAATCAAGAACATGTCTTATATATAATATGTCTGTATATATATAATTGTATAGATTTTCTTCTTGTGGGGATAAAAAAATAAACAGCAAAGCTTTGACAACAGCACCTTGACATAGTATGTGATTCCAACATTACCTTGAGAGGTTTTGAATAGGAAACAGATAAAGTAGAGGAGGACGTCCTGTCACTGCTGAGAATGTAAACAGTATGATTTGGTTGTAGTAGTTGATCCTGTTTTCTGAGTGGTTTTTTTTTTATTCACAATTGAAGCAGCATGCAAGTTTTTTTTTTATCGTAAGTGATTCTGTCTTTCCTCTCTCCTCCCCTTATCTCTCGAGTTCTTGGCAACGTAAAAAAGAAAAACCACGATGTCTCTGAGGAATGTGATACAGTAATTTCAACTGGGCGCAAATGACTGATCAGATCTTTTTTTAATTGTTTACAAGGTTCATGAATATGTTCAATAAATAGACTGTAGTATCACTTTACTGTATAAACTTCATCTTTTTTACATGCAGTCCATAAAATTTTCATCTGACGGAATAATTTACCCTGTTATGTATATATACAAATAGATATTTACTCTTTTCTCTCTCTCTCTCTCTTTCTCTCTCTCTCTCTCTCTCTCTCGTTAGAACTCTCAATAAAATCTATACATTGTGTACACTATCTCCCCCTCTTAATGGTCAATGTGCATACACACGAAGTGTCTATCCGTATAAACCTCCAGCCGATCTTCCGTTTGCTATCCATGGTCAGGGCTCGCACGTACGACTGGGTTGTCCGGCATTGCGAGTTATAGTGCCGTTTGTCTATTCCTCGGCAGCCCTCCTTTGTGTAACCCAGCGGGTTGCATTTGGTCTCATAAAAGTATTGCTTCAGCTGCCCGTTGGCCACCGGGACCTTCTCCAGCACGGTGACCGTCTGGCCGGACATATCGATAGCTGTCTTTTTGTCCACGGCCGTCACCCACTGGCTAATACTGTCGCACACGCTGAGCTCGCCGCGCCGCACCGGGTCCGAGTGGCGCCGCACGCGCATCGACATGTTGGCGGCGTCCAGGTAGTTTTTGTATTCCTCCAAGAGAAAGAGCAGCGGTGGCTCCAAAGGCACTTGGTTGCTGATCACCACGCGCGAGGCGTACGTGTCGATGTCCTTCGAATCGCCCGCTGCCGCAGCCGCCGCGCCGTTGCCGCCGGGGCCCCCCCCTCCCTGGCCTTGCGCCGCCTCCCCTTCCACCTCCAGCAGCTCCTCGATCACCTGCTCGAACGTGTCCGTCAGAGAGGGCAGTGCCCCTCCGCTCAGTGGAGTCCCGTGGCCCCGGGCGGCCGCCAGGTAGCCCTCGGCTCGGTGGCCCCCCACGACGCCCGGCACCTCTCTCATGGGCGCAGCTCTCATGCAACTGAAGTATGAAATAACCATAGTAAGGAACAGGATGGTCATCACTCTTCTGACCTGTTGGAACTGGAAACACACAGGGAGGGACAGAAAGGAAGAAACCTTAAATACTGTCACACAATAAACCAGTCACACACACGCTAATAATCGTGCTCTGTTTTCTGTTATCCTCCTAAATTTGATTCTCAGAGGTGCTCCCCTCACCCCCCGCGTCCGAGGCTCCTGTGTAAGCCGTGTTGCAGATCTAAAACCAGATTCCCATTTCATAGCAACTGACGCACAACATGAAAACTTGTTATTACTTTGTTGCATTTTTATTTCCCGGCAGTCGGTGCCCGGGGGAGCGTTGGCCCTACTGACGCAGCACACCGGATCTCGTCCCCACGTACACACCTGTACACACACGGCTAAATAGGGAGGCTCAGGGGTATCATTAGGAAGACATGGGAGGCTCTTACCCACTCCCTGCTCTCTTAACCCTCCCTCGCTTCCCTCCTCCTATCTTCCTCCCTCCTTTCCTGCTCGAGCATCCCATTAGGCCAGTCTGAAAGATGCAGAGTACTGGTGACCGGTGCCACATCGTGCAAAAGCAGACCTTTCACATATACTATATTTTGCAAAACACACTGAGTTTACGGGCTGAAAGTTTCGATGGTTCCTACGTTCAGATTCCCACTGAGCTTGGTTCTAAGGAAACACTCGATGATTAAGAAGAGAAGCCATTCAGTCATTCATTCATTCGTTCATTGCATTCATTCAGAAAAAGCCGGCCTATGACAGCCACAACCACTGTCCCTCTCCTTCTCTCTCCTCCCTTACCTCTCTGAAGCCCCTACGAGTCACGGCAATTCCGTCCACATCCCAAAGCTAAAGCCGCGACACTCACAAACAACGGAAAAGGGGGAGCATCCAAAACACCAGCCCAACAGAAAAGACATCCCTCACTTGCTCTCCTTCCTGACGAGGAAGAAGAGGAGGAGGATGAGAAGGAGGCTGATGGTGGTGGTGGTGGTGGTGATGATGGGTGGGGGGGCTTTTTAAAAATAGCAAGCGCTGCAGCACAGCTCGGCCAGCTCTCTGCGTGGCGTCCTCCCTCTGCCCCGAGCAGCCTCCGGAAGGAGCGTGGCGAGGATGCACTCAGAGAGCGGAAGAGAACCGAGAAGGGTGGGAGAGACATGGCGGCACGCCCTCTCTAAAAGGCGTTTGTTTCATTCTTAATTGGCGTCTGGGGCCGTGACTGCAATTTGCCAGCAGAGCGGTGACTGCCATGGAGACACGGCGGCTATAAATAGGCGAGCTGGGAGTCCCACGGTCTCAATTCAAAATATTGCAGCCTCCTCCTTAATGAGTGCTCAATCCCCCTGCTGCGTGACGTTTCACCTGGTGAGGTGCGTGTGGGTTCATGCACGCAGATTTGCACGTGTGTGCCGCAGGAAAGATGAAATACGAATCGAATTCTTGAACGAGCAATGAAAAATATTAAGGAATGGATAAGAAGAGGAAGACACTGGTGTTGCAGGCGCGGAGAGCCAACAATCGATCCTAATGGAATAAGGCACGGCGAATAAGGAACGCGTGCACAGCCTGCTGCTCACAGGCTCGAAAAGATGCTTCAGCCCATCCATCTGCCTTTTCCAGTCACAGAAAAAACTTCTTACGCTGTCAGCAATTACCTCTGCAGAACCTTCGGCAAGGATTTTAAGGTGCCACCGAGGATTAGGACTTGATTGCGTCTTATGTCACACTCGCTCACTTCTTTGAAATCCCTCCAAATGTGTTGCACCTTCAGGGACTCAAGCAGCCTCTCTCTCTCTGTCTCCCGACGGTACTAATGTGGGTTTTAGGTACACACACCAAACGCAGCCCAGTATCTGCCCCAGTTTAGGGATGAAGATCTTAATTAGCAAACATCTGCCTCCCCTCTGATGAAAGGAGGGGTTATGAATCCAGCTACCGAGTGCCACCAAACGTGGGATAAGATCGATGACCTGATAAACTTTTTACTGCATGGCTTCGTGTCTGGACCTGTCCTAAAAATTGTACACGGTCCTGAAGAAACGTGCATTTTAAGCAGGATGTTTGTTTCCTGTGTGCAGCCGATTAAAAGGAATCTAGAGCGTGGCTGCACCGGCTACTATTTGTGAATGTGGAGAAGATAATATCCCACACCTCTTAAACAGAGGAGGAGGAGGAGGAGGAGGAGAGGGACCTCGAGCGTCATTTCTCAGCATAACAACCCCGATGACGTTTCTTCCAGGTCTCCAAGGCGGACCGGAGGAAGGGAAAGCGAGCGGGGAGGTGCATGGCGGAAAGGAGGAGTGTTGGGAAAAGCGGGTGGTTAGTGCCACTCATCAGCGAGCGATTCGTTTGCCGTCTCTCTGGGGTGCCCCTCTCACCAGGAACAACAAACAAATTTTATTTCGAACCCTGCTATTTCCTGTTTCCATCCGGCGAATCAATATGGATTACACTCTCAATCACCTTCCTGTTAAAACCCAATCTAGGCGGTGAATCAGTTTATTGCTCGGGGACCGAGTCGGTAATAACCAAGACCCTCTATCTTGTTCAAACCAGAGAGGGGAAGGGAGGAAGGGCGAAATTACTGCTGGGGACACGTTTGTTCCGCTTTAATATGTCGGACGCGTGCGTCTTTCCCTCTGAATTGCCTCGTAATATCAATATCCGGTCAGGATACGCAAACACGGCGCATATGCACAAGTACAGCAGGGCTAATCAGGAAAGCAAACAGAGGTGGAAGAAGAAGGAGTTCTGAACCTCTTTTATGAACCTTATTTTATTACGACCGAATCCAGGTGCAACTTTAGGCCTTTGGTTATGGCGCTCATAGCATTCCAGACCAGTCAGAACTCCCACTGCCGTACCTCTCGAGCCTAGGCTGACCTTTACAAAGAAACATGCATGTACGATGGGTGATGACACGCTATCTACACAGCTGTATTTGATAATGGCTGCTCGTACACACTGCGGGGCTTAGCACCGGCGTATCCAGACACTTTTCACTCCTGAACACGACTGATCTCTGCTCGCACACGAGCGCCGGCGCTATTGCTCTGGGGCTGGAAGAGAGCACCTGCTCAATTGTTTAGACAGGAGCTGGTAGGACAGGGTGGTTTGCTTTGCACGCTCTCGCTTTCTCACAACTTTTGTTTGCTTAAGTCACCGTGCTATGCAGGGATTATTAAAGAAATCCCCTTTTGACAGACACATGAAGCTCTGCTTACATAAAAACATACAACACATTACTAACTGCAACTGGTGCCGGAATAAAACTCAAAGGTCTAGCTTTTCGTTTTGTCTTTTTTCTTTTACTCTCCGTGTGCCTGCATGCTATCGGATATTTCAAATTAGACCGAGACAGAATGACTTTTGCAAAATCAAAACTTCTTGGCCTCCAAAAAACATGAATCTCATTTAACCAGGGTTTGATCTGTGCTGAACTGCTGAGAGGGTCCCACCAGGGGGCATCGTTGGACGGAAAGTTGACGTGACTCGAAACCTCTAATTGTAGCCTGCGTGCACGGTTCCATGTTTTTATAGCAAATCACAGTCGTTCTGGTAGGACAAATCATTTTACGACCGACGTCGTTTACAGATATCTAGGTCTAGACGGGGCTGTGTAATGCGTAAGATGTGCTCATTAGCAAAACAGCTGGATCGCCTTAACCATTTACATCCACTTTCCAACAGGCAGTTCGCTTATTGAAACGATTGTGGGTGTAATAAACGGTTGGATGTTTGGATAAATGAATGATGTCGTTTGAACGCTGCTTAAGACCACCAAGTAAGCTTAGACTCAATATGACTAACGTAAAGATGGATGAATTGATTTGCTCCAGAGCTCCAATTCAGCCCTAAACAAGCCCCATTAGCTTCTGATCTAATAGCCGACTAGTCTTAAAGCAAGATCAGACCGTACCAAATGGCCGCACATTAGGCAGGTTGTACGTGCAGTCATACAGCAGATTTTCTTACAATCTCACAACGTACAACAAAAGTCATTGTGGGCTAATAGTGGCGGTGCTGTGGACCTTCTGCTCCGTGGTCCGGGTTCCTTAACCGGGATGCCATTACTGTCCCAGAGATCATCTAAAGTTCATGCTGAGTTAACTGTGCTTTTCTCTGCAATGTAACTCAGCTGTGCCTCAGACCAGCAGTTGAACAGGACAGAGGAGAGCTTAAATTTTAATCCATAAAGCTCTGATCGGACGTTCATCCAAAAGTTTTCAGACGATCATCCAGTTTATCAAATTTAGAGCTTGTAGGAACAAGGCCGCGTTTTTTTATGCTAAAGACACTCTTGAGCATGTAGTTATCCTGTATTTGAGACGGATCCATTTGAATAAACTTTAAATCAGCCAGGCCTTCTTGTTTACTCCAGACAAAGTTCTTGGGATTCGTATGGGCAGGCCTGTCTGCGTTCGGAAAGTGGTGGACCAAACCAAATTAAAGTTTAGTGCGGTAATGATTAATGTATAAGTTTCGGCTCTTCACGTAACAGGAGAAGGACAAGCACTGGCAAGATCCGCCTTGGAAATATCATCCAAGATTGGCCGACTGTGATGCTGTGGGTGTTGTTTTCATGCTCGCCGGGCTGCTTTCTTACTCAGAAATGAGAACTGAGCCTATGTTCAAAGCTAACTTTGGTCAATAAAGGTCTGTAAATAGTTGTATTCCAATAAAATTAGCTGAAACAGTTAGGGTTGCACTAGCGGTGTTGGCTTAATGTTGACGCTAGATGGCGCGTTTGCGTATGGATAAATCGCTTGTTGCGCTTTCAGCACGGGCTGCTGATCAGTTTACTCTGTATCCGAGGACAAAACGGGGGAAAACAGGAGGAATCAGAGTTAAATTTAAGTATGCAGTTACCGCATTAACACCGTCGACTCAAAGGAATTTCTGTAAACAACAATAAAGCTTAATGTTAATAGCTTTGTGTTCATACCCACATTAGTTAAGCAAACTGTAAGAGCTTAAAGTCGAGCTCTAAGCTGAACACGTTCAACCCAGCATTAAATTCATTGTGAAACCACACTAATTTTAAATCCTACCGTGTAAGTGTTAAACGTCCAGTGACTAATGAACCCTAAAGCACTTTGTGAAGTCTCGTGTTTGCATTGCAGATCTGTAGTTAGATCGGAGATGTTACAGATCTGTCCTTAAATGCGGTTCCGGTGATGTTTATAGCACAAAGTGTTCGATCTGAAACCTTCTCTACCTGCACAGTTGATGAAGCTGGTGTGGAAAAGCTCTAGACACTGTAAGCCTAACCCCAGGGCTCAAGTTTCCTATGGAAGTCTTATCAAATGCAAACCAAACCCCGATTACCGCTCAACTCGTCTACTTTGTGTTTTAGATTGAATTCCTATTGGATCATAAACGAAGCGGTGAGAGAACATGCAAAATTCTCTGTGTTTCCCAATAAAGTTGATTAGTAGGAACGAGCAGCTATCTGTGTGAGATGTGAGATCATCTGCTGCTGACTGATCGCATTACCTGCCCAAACATCCGAACATTTTGCACTTCAGGTAAGAATTAGGAGAACTTTTTCTTTGGTGCTATGCGTTATACGTGAAGCCCCCCACAAAAACACAGCTTATCACAAAGGTGATGGTGCTTTGGTTCCGCGGCTGTGCCGCACGATTCAAACAAGAGCTGTTTCAAAGTCCCTCAAAACACATCGCACTTCAGAAATGAGAGCATTGCGCCCGGATCACCTACCTTTCAGTGCCCGGTGCTAAAGAGAGACCATTCAAGTGGACAGTGTCATCTGGGAATGGTTTTGCAATAAAGTCCCAGTGCGCAAACCGACGTGTTTTTTTTGTTTTATCCGCACTAAATTCCGCGCAGCAGCCGCTCCGAGTCGCCGCGTCTCTTCAGCTTTGGAGCAGATAGATTAAATTATTGATGGCGGAAATCGCGCGGGCGAGGTAACGCACTCCCATGACTGAGTGGATCCTTCACAGGTCGCTCCAAGAGCTCTGGGCGGCATGCTCGGCACGAACACACACACACACACTCTCTCTCTCTCTCTTTCTTTCTCTCTCTTACACTCCGCGCTGTATGGTGTGCGCTCGCAGAGCTCCGCAGCTTGAAATGACGGCTTCATTCCGCGCGTCCCCGGTACCTCTCTCCACGGTGACGTAGAGGCACGTGACTCCAGCGGGTCGGTCGGTCTGAAGAATTAACCGAAAATAGCTCGGGGCTCCATTCAAACCGCAGACTAGAGTACTGTAGTAAAGCAAAAATAGCAGGCTGTCTGTAGGAACCAACCTGCAGTGGTGTGGAGGCTTGGAACTGGACCCGTTATGGGGTTTTAAACTTAACCAGCATAACTAGAAGAGGAGTTTTGGGTTCCTTGTCACTGGCACCATAGTCACCATAAACAAGCATGTGTGAGAAACAGAATTGAGTTTAAACTGAGTTTGAAATGCAATTGAGTTTGTCCTTCATCCACCCTCCACCCTCCTGATTCAGGATCCTTTGTGCCGTCCCGCTACTCCAACCCCGAAAACACAAGTTTTACACCCCCTGGTGGCTTTCATAGGAGCATAGTAAGTTAAACTGGTCCTACACCACCACTAGTGTTATTTGGTTATCCTGTCTAGGGAAGTCTACACCAGAAAAGGTCCAACTACAGCCAAACCCCTGAGGTACTGTAGATTGTAGACCATAGGTGTGTCTAGCCCCCCAACAAATAAGACTAAAAAATATCTTTAAAGCGGAAGTTTGTCTTTGATAACTGAGAAAATGTTAAAACCAGAACACATGTGGTATAAACATTATCTTTTAGAAACAAAAAATATACAGCATTCACCCTTTCCCTCGCAAAGTTTAAGAACCACTAAAATTCCGATCCTAGGATCACCCCTGCCATTAACCCTTTCTGGACCTTCAGCAGCCTTGACTGTTCACCAGAAACCAGACCCCATCACTCTCATCCCCACGCTGCATATTGCATCGGCGAACCAATATCTAAATTCCACAAACGTAAGAGCCGTTTCTGACTTTTGCTTACCCGTGAACTTTACAGGCATCAAAAATGCAGAAGGCTCAGGGGGCTTCATTCAAGCTCTAGACCGAACCAGTGTGCATTGTTTTCCAGTGGCTCACAGGATGGGCTCGAATGAGACACCTTCATGTGAAAGACCATCCCGTGAAATGGATAGTTGCCTTTGTGATTCTAAAATAGCAGCTTCAAAGTGAAGCGGTTCCTCCTGCTTTCTGTCACATCAAGGTCCCATTCTTGTCTGGAGATCTCCTGTGCCTGATATCTTAAACCATTGTCCAGCGGTTATTGAGCAACGCTTTAGTGGGCGAGAAGAGCCTGTGTGTCAGAGACTGCCTTCTTTTTAAACCATCTTTCAGCACCAGTGATTCAGATGTCACTTAAAAGCAATCAAGGTTAAAGCATGTGTGCAAAATGGCTCTTTGGCTAGACGTCTGTTTGTGGACCCCAACCTATAGTGGTATATTCCTTCTCCAACTTTTTGGAGACTTCCTTTCCTTGTGCTATCACTGAGTCATGATTATTCTCTGAAGTGATGAGGCTAACACTTTGGTCCCTCTCTGTCATCTGCACAATCACATCCAGACCTGGCAGATCTCATCCACAGTCACACAAACACTAATAGATCTGTGCTCTCACCTTACCCACTCAGGCACGCTCACGGTCACGTCCCCCTTCAAGCCTCTGTGGGGACATGCCAAGATGATTATAGCACTACCCATAGGATCACAGGAGGAGAGGGTAAGCTCTGGATGACAAACAGTTGCATCAGCAATTTCTGAGCGATATGACTCCAAAAGAAACAGAAAAAAAACGAAACCTCGAACCCTGCATGCACACATAGGCACCTACCCCCCTCCACACCCAGCATGCCAGGGCTGCTCCAGCCAACAGCCGAGTAATTCATAAATAAATCACTCTGCTTCTCATTAGGAGCAAAAAACCACTCAGAACTGCTCTTACAGCACAATGCAGAAGCATCATTTGCTAAATATAGAGGCGCGCTCATGTTTATAATTGGAAGGAGTTACCATTAGAAACTGAGATTCGAGCACATGGTTTAGCTTTTGATAAGGATTTTATGTGTGTGTTTCACATGATGAGACCCTGGCCTTTTGGTTTAATGCGTACCACAAACTTGTTGCACCGCAAACATGAACAGATATGGGATTCACCACCGTCCTCCTTTCACTTGCGCCTCCTGAAAAGAGCAACGAAGATGTGCCGGGCCGGGCGAGGAGCTCGTCGAATGTTGAGAGAGTCGGAGCGGCGTCAGAAGCGATGGCCGTGTCTCTATCCAATAGGTCGGGTCGCTAATGACGTCACCTCAGCTTTCTCAAAATCTCTCTTTCTTCGATGGTCGTCTCCTGGAGCTTCCCGCGGGACACAGCCTGTCCCGGTGCGATTCTTACGACAGAATACCTTTGTTAGCCTGATATGCATAGCCTATGGAGAGGATCTCCATGTAGTTAGAACATACCTTTACAGATCTGTATAGACAGAAATGTTGGCAAAACTTTAAGAATCAGCGACAAATGTAAGGTTCATACTGTTTGGTTGTGACTGGTACATTATTAAGGTATCTATAACACACTCTATCATTATCTTCATGTGACTCAGCTTTAAACAATCATGTTACAATGGTACATTTCCAAACGGAGATAAGTGAGCAAAAATGACATGGACTAAGCAAACACCGAAATATATACGCTGACGACTATAAAAAAAACACAAGGATAAAAACAGAGGCAGTTGGTAGTTTAACAGGAATGCCATCCAACAGATCTGTGACTCAGTGTTCACCCTCACTTGCTGGATCGGTGTGAGCATTCGTGTGTGTGTGTGTATATATATATATATATATATATATATATATATATATATATATTATATATAAGATATATATATATGTAGTATGGTATATATACTCCTTCTTGTGGTATTTTAGAGCCTGCATGGGGTGAAATGAGCCAATCTTGCACCGAAATGTCCCAACTCATGCAATGTGGGTGGGCCCTGGAGTCCACTTTAGCCAAGCTGAAGGATGCAGGCTTTGGGTGGGTAGGGGTGTGACTCATTCTGCCCCCTCCATCGTCTCTCATCTCAGACTCACACTGCCGTACCAAAGGATTGCAGGTTCTGACGCCGAAGCAGAACCAACAAGTCCATTTAGCACACCCGAAAATGCTGTGGTTTAACGCAGACACACCGGCATCGTCTGGCCATAATGTAGACGTTTGCTCGTGACCTAGCCCTGGTCATGCATGCATCAGGCTATAAACCTTCTGTTCTATCCGCCCTGTAATACCCGTCCACGGCCTCACCTGTTGCGTGCAGCTAAATTTAGGCTTCTGACCACGTGAGACTTTCTCATCAGCTATGACTTCAATCGACCGACTCCACGCGCGATCCAAAGTCTGACCACAAAACATGACATGCATTTATTTCGCAGCCTTACTCGGGCTTACAGGCAGGTCCCACAGCTCAGACGGTTTTAAAAAAGACACCCTGACGTAAAGCGGGCCAGTCAGACGCCTTTGCGACCGTTCTGTCAGTGACACATGCCAGCTTGCACACGCCCACCATCGCCTGCTCTTCACACCCAGGCACCCACACACACACAGAGGGAACCGAGATCCCTTGGCGAAACGCGAATGTAAAGCGCAGGCGAGCATGCAAGAGGCGTCTTGCATACGTACCCGGGCGGTGACGTTGGCGAATGGTTAGTTAGAGGATTCCTCGGTGCAGCCCCAGTTGCCAGGCGCTGGCACTAGCGTTCGCTTTCCAGCTCTCGCACGTTGCAGCGAGAGCATCGGTCCATTTTATAGCACTGATCAGAACGCTCGAGGTGGGAGGCAATAACAGGCAAAGCTCACACGTACAGGGCCGCCTCCGGTCTGAGCGGACCGGGGGTCAAAGCTGGGATCGACGCAAACGCGCACACGCACTGACCTAACTGAAAATATTGTTTCAAAAATTCTCCAATGAAATAATTACAGAAGGAAAAATCCTCTCCCGATCCGATTCAGAAATCAAGTGAGAATGAGACACGAACGCTACGGACATTCAGCACAGCTCTGTGGAGCGGACAGGACTGTTATTCATTATAATGATAATGATAATGATAATAATAATAAAAAATTGAAAAATAAAAGCTTAATCGGAGCACCTCTCACTAGCACATTTACTTAACACGTGTCTGAGTCATCCTGCTATATTAAGGTTGCATCAGTTGTGCTGCGTCAAATCCTAAAATAAGATTCAGTCCTACCCCTCCTTCCAGGTGTAGAACTGGGTCCGTAATTCGATTATTTTGTGCCGGTACAAATCATATTTTGGCAATGTAAAGTATGTAAGAAATTATGGTTAGGCTATTATTAGAATAGGAATATAGATGCTATTGTCAGTGCAGTCTTTATTCCCAGAGGAATTCAGCATGATTTTGCTATTGTAATAGAATCTGTTTAAGCTTTAAATTTCACTTATTTAAGGCTTTCAAAATCAAGCCTCATCCTTCTGCTGATATAAATGCTTAGACAATCAATGCTGGCTCTGCTGGATGATTAATCTGTATAGATTCACGTCCATGGGATAAAACCTAGCGTTGTTTATTGTTTAGATTTGTTATGGACGGACACCCACCCTAACTGCAGAGAATGAGGGAGATTCTCGCTCAGATGACACAAACCCATTTATGGACCGGTCCAATGACGTACATTGCAGAAAGTTCTATAAAAAAAAAATCCTCCATACAAAGTGTGTCGTGCCCCCCTCCCATCCCCTTTCACCGGCCCACACCCACACCATAAACCCACAGCTCTCTCATTCTCTCATCAACAAATTCAACAAATAACCAATAAATCCCCGAATAAAGGAGGAGGAACCACACGAGCCCGAGCACAGATGAGTTTCATACTATATTTAAAGAGCACAAACATCACACACACACACACACACACACACACACACACACAAACAAAAACCCCAAACGACATGGACCGTTTCAAATCAAGATCCTAAAACATTCCCCCCTATGCATGCAGAAAGACAATCAGCTCTGTGCTTTGATAAGAGAGGAGCTGCAGAGCGACTAAACATTAATAAATGATCAGATCCTAATTGTTCATGCCTGCTGATCTTCAAACCTTGCCATCAAACGCGCTCCTATAGAGCCATCTAATGATGCAAGCGCGCCTATTAAAGCTCCACCATCAAAAGACAGAAACATTTTAATGAAGAAAATGACCAGAATTTACCGGTGATGAAACGCGAAAGAGGCTCGTGAGCCCCGGACCGAGTGGGACACGGTCATAGGGAAGTTAAAGCGTTTAGAATCAGAGGCTTTTTCCTCCTGATGGCTTCTTGATTAAAGCTGGAGCTTTGCTGCAGAAGAAGGGCTTTTTCCTCAGGGCTTTTAGGTCCGAACGCACCGCGCTGCGCGCTAAATAACATGTCAGAGGAGTTGCTGTAAGTTGTGGGATCGTTTTGACATGCTATTTAGTCAAGTAAAGGCCGTTTTGGACCTGGAGCCGGAGCGCTGAAGCATTTGCCGATACAAAGGAAGGAAGAAAAGGAGGCGCTGCTCCGATCCGCAGCCTCACCCATCCAGCAGCTTCACCCTCCGAGCAATTCGTAAACTTATTCAGCAGCTCAAGTCTCTCAGGGTCTCCGGTTCCAAACGCTGACGGGTTCCCTTTGCTCTCTTTCTCGTTCTCTCTGGCTCTGATCCGGTTCTCTTAGCGCGCTCGCATGAAGCCTCTCTCAGCCATTTCCCTTATCGGGCAAATCTTATCGGCGCCTCCATCTAACCGAGCCGCGTCTGACCACGCCTATCCCAATTCTCGTCCCATTTATACGGGAATAAATACGGCACTTTACTTTTAAAAAGCCTTGTTCCACCAGCTGTTATTTTTCTGCTCGTTTTTGAGCAGTTGGATGGAGATGCTATCTGTGATGAAGCGGATATTTTGGTGCGGATTTCGAACGGAACAGAGCAGCTGATGCTGGAATGAGGGCTGGAAATCCCGACATGAATGAAACGGAGGAGTGAGGAGCAGTAGTAAAAAACAGGACCAAAACCGAGCCAAATTACGGAGATCCGTGGATGCACCAGCACTTAGGAACCACGGAAAGGGTTAATTATGTAAGGGTCTAACGAAATAGATAGATAGAAAGATAGATAGATAGATAGATAGATAGATAGATAGATAGAGTGGGAGCATTATAAATCAGATATTTCATTTAAATCACGCATCATTATTCACCAAACACACGAATTCCCGGGAGAATGATTAAACCACAGCAGTCTGCCTTTGCATTAAAATGCTCCTTCCTCTCAAAAAGTAAAAAAAAACACAAAAAAACAAAGCCCTGAGCTCATTCCTATCAAATAAATGCACACATTTTCACTTGAACCATTAACTTACGCATTAATAAGAGCAGAACATAAACAAACGCCAGCATCCAGCATCACCTCTCCATGAATGAGTCATAGGAACCTCCTGCTAAACTGGAACAACTTTCTAATCACCACAATCTACCTTTATACACAGCTGTGCTTTAACATATCACACACACACACACACACACACACACACACACACACACACACACACACACACACACACACACACACAGCTTGAGGATGGAAGCAAAATGGTATGCGTAGGTAAAACAAGAGGTATGACTATGACTCCGTATGATAGGCTACCTTCATTTCTTACAGCATTTGCTTCATTCACTAGTCGCTGTCCCTTTCTCAGACTCCCCCTGCTCCTTTTCACCACAAATCAAACTTCAGATTGGAAAAGCTCTGCAAATCCGGGGCGATCAAGTCCAGAGAAATCCTAAAAACACGCCGGATCGAAAGGAAAACGCTTCTTACCTGTTTAAGAGCCCGACAACCACTATGAGTGGTTAGATATCCAACAGCAACACTTGCATCTCCCAAACTTAACGCTGCGCACCAAGTGGAGCTGGAGGAGGAAAACAGCAGCAGCAGCAGCAGCAGCAGCAGCGCACAAAATACAACTTTCAGAGCCAAGCACCAAACTCCCAGCTCAAAGCACCAACCCTTCTTCCCTTGCTCTCTTTCTCTCTTTGCTTCGCTTTCTCTCAGGAGCCTCCCTCATAAAAAACGGGTACAAAAAGAAGGAAAAGAGAGCCAGTCTCCTGTCTCTGGCCAGTGATAAGGCAGGACGGGATACGTCCTCCGCTCTTAAAGTCCGTTTAGCGGCTCCGGTGCCTCTGTCCGAAGTGCTGAAATCATTCCTTTAAGCTTTTACTCAGGCTCACTAAACAATCTATACTTTCGATAAGTGCCACTTGATATTGCTTTACTCTAACGCTTCCCCACGCCTCGTCACGTGAATATATACCCGTGCCAAGCCCGTCCTGTTAATGTCTGATCACATGCCACATGCACGGACCTTTTCTGATACAAAAGAAGCCCTCTTTGCTCTAACAGGATTTCCCCAAATCCCTCCGTAACAGGTCCCGTTTCAGTAACGCGCTTTGATGCGCAGCACCGCTCACGTCCTGCAGGGCTCACAGACATGTCTGCACATGTTGCTTTATACGCAGGCATCGGGCAGAGGGGAAAATTATATCTCTGTTTACCAAAAAAACGTAATCAGAACGTAGAAGTGCGCTTTGGAAGACCGTGCGTAAAAGTGAAACCCATCCACCAGCCCTAGAGATCTCAACCTCGAGCCCTGAAATCACATCCCAGCTCTGCGTTTTAGGGAGAAAAGCACCACAGAGTCCACAAAGTCCTACCCAAACCCTCAGTAAGTGTAACCTACAGCCTGGCACAAATGCCTTTGAGCACTGGGCGTGAGACCACCCATCCAACAAAACGCGCCGTTTTCCACAAGCATCGGTCCCTTCTGTGCGCAATTCAGACCGCAGCCGTAACTGATCCTGCCATACTTACCATCTTCCTTCCAAAGCCGTCCGGGAGATAGCAGTGTTTTAAAATCCACACGCTCCAACAGATGCTGGTAGGTAACGTGTCTTGTTTGAAGTCATCATACGAGAACTTTTGCCGTGCTCAGTAGATCGCCCACCACTTGGGTGACTTATGAATCTAATAACCCGCTTTTGCAATATCCGCGTGTTTTAAACTCCCTGACACCTCGGCTGCGTTTCTGTGGACGGGACACAAACGAGACGCGAGCGAGAACCCAATTCCAAAAAAGAGCCGGAGCGTGTAGGTTTAGGGAGCAGAGCCCAAGTGCTGCTGCGTGATTGAGATCAAGCAAACCGCGCAGGACTGCAATCTGTGGCTGAAAGTCGAGAGGAATTAAGCGCCGGATGGAAAAGTTTGCGCGTCCATGTGCGCCGCCCGAGTGACCCGCCGCCTGATTGCATGCGATATATAGCGCGCGTCATAATGCCAACTTCATGCGAACTTCCACGACACGCTGTGGATGAGAAGGACCTGAGTCAGGTAAGGGCGACCGGCTGATTCCCACTTCCTATCTCTCTTCCCGGCTCGTGCACCGAGTCTAAGTTTAGGGCGACTTGTTGCTGCTGCTGAAAGCCAAAGAAGAGCAGAGCGATTTATAAGTGCCATACTTACATCTGTGCACCTCTGTTCGTACGCCTCCTTGTTTTAGCCTACTAGTGTGAGAACGAGGGTGAAGTCCGCGTCAATATTCGAGTGTGTGGTCGTAACTTGTGGAGAGAGCCAAGTCTCTTTTTCCCCCCCTCGCCCTGTGTCTTGTCAGTGGAAGTCAGGGTACATTTTGCAAGCCGCCAAGTCCGAGCGCAAAACCCTTTTGTGTGTGTTATCAGGAAAATTCCATCAGTCGCTCGCTGAGAGCGCAGCTCACACACCTAATTGTTATGCAGTGACGAGGCGAAATGCTTGCATGTGTCCTACAAAATGTGCTGGGAAGTAACATGAGTAATAGGTGGTATTTACCCGAGGATCAGCTCCAGCAGAAGTTGGAGAAGATATGAAACAGTATGGCACAAATCTCACCCAGGCACAGCGAGCAGAGTGTGTTTCAGGTAACACACTCCCACTCACCCCAAATACACACACGCACACACACACACACACACACACACACACACACACACAAGAGCAAGCAAGCTCGTGCACGAGCACGAGCACACACACGCACACACACACACACACACGCACACACACGCACACACACACACGCACACACACACACACACACACACACACACACACACACACACAGTTTGAGGATGGAAGCAAAATGGCATGCGTAGGTAAAACAAGAGCTTTAAATCTAATCTCCATCTTCTCTCTCCTGCCTCTATCCCATCTATATAAACTCTCAAAACACAAGCACTGCACTCCTGCCTTAAGCTACACCAACAACGGTAATGTACAGAAAGTTAGCCCACAAGATGAAGCTGGTCCTCCAAACACTTTTTTCAAAGAATTGTGTGGCAGAAGCAACTAAGAACCAAGCAAAGGGAGCTAAGAATGAAATGCAGATTGACAGCTGAGATTTGACCTCCATACAAACACCACCCTCTAAACACACAGATTCTCTACACGTACAAGTAGCTCCACTGGTTAACTCCAAAGCAAAACCAGTTTGCATCCAGTTCTCCAGTCCAATCCAATCCAGAGACGGCAAAAAGTAACAGAATTAGCAGCGCTAAGAAACAGATGGCGATTCATAGCTTTGTTTAATTCATTAATTCAATCCATAACAGCTGTGCAAGTGGAAATCCTTACTGACATACTGTGATACATTCATATATGGAATATTCGTTCATTGAATATCTTACAGATTCCAAGCAAATGACTGCCGTCTACAAAAACGCTTTTCTAAAGAAAATGAATGTTCTTCTGCCTCAGTACCACCACATTTGTCGATCCTTTCTCATGATTGCTTCTTCATCTGTATGCGAACATTAATATTAGAGCGACATGTCAGTAGTTAGTTCCTTGAGTAAGTTTTCACCCCCTTCAACTTTTTCCTCATGTTGGAAAAGAAAGGAAATGAGCTGGAATTATACGTCATTAACCTAGCAAAATAGTCCGTAACTTTTGATGTGTGTATAAACTTGGTATTGTTTGAAAAGACTTTGGAAATAAAAACCAGGATTCACCCTCACTGTGAAAACTATGCCTCCAACTCCGATACAACCCCACGCCATCAGAAAACCCATAATTAACTGAATCGAGTGAGTCTGTGTGCAGTGAAAGTGATCTCAACATAAATGCACCTCGCTCCGAGATCAAACCTAGACAATCCTCATGAAGACCAAAAAGGACAACATTACAGAGAAGGCTGCAATTTCAAAAACAGATCCCAAAAATGTTAAACATTTGGATCGATTTTGAGCTTCATTCCTTCCATTATTAAGATATGGAAACAATATGGAATGGCTGTGACTCTGCCCAGAGGAGGCCATCCAACAAAATCCAGCATCCGATTATGAAGAGAAACAACCAAGAGGTCAAAGGTTGCTCTGAAGGAGCTGGAGAGATCGGGAACAGCTGTGCACAGGACAATTATGCTCCAGATACGCCACAAGGCTGGGCTTTATGAAAGAGCAGAAAGAAGAAAGTCTTCCTTATGAGAGTCAATTGAAATCAAGCTTAGACTCGGTAAACATCTGACAAAAGCTCGTCTGGTCTGCTGAGACCAAAATGACTGCCATCTTGACCTTGTTGAGAACTCCACTCCCACGGTGAAGCATGGTGGTGGTAGCATCATGCAGGAACTGAGAAATTGGTCAGCGTTGATGGTAAGATGGATGGAGCCAACTAGAGAGCAAATAGACATGAGACTAACAAGACACCGACCATAAACATACTGCCAAAGCTACAGGAGCAGTTCAAAAGTAAGACGTCCAAAGTCCAGACCTCAATCCGACTGAGAATCTGTGGTGAGATTTGAAACTTGCTGATCTCCATCTGTCTCCTTCTAATCCGACAGAACTCCAGCACCTTGCCAGGGGGATTGGGCAGCCATTTCAGGGTCCAGATGTGGAAATCGTATCTAAACACACTAAAATATTTGCAGATTGTTAAGAAATATATACATGAATGCGAAATGGTACACATCCCAGTTAAGAGCACTTAATTTGGACTTGGGTGGAGGGGGTGAATACTTATGAAAGATACTGGGACACCTTGATTTGGTGCTTTTTGTAACAGAGATACATGATGTCCATTTGTCGTAAATAGATGTGGAGGTTGAGTTCAGTGAGCTGTCCTGAAGAACGGCACTAAACATCGTACCAGGATTAATCATATCATCTCCTAAAATGTAGGTGGCTGGTCAGTAGACTCATATAAAGCAAAGTCAAAAACCTCCTTCACATGAAGTTGTCCTTGCTTCCTCTTCTTTCTCATATCGGCATCACAGCATCTCTCCCACAGTTTTCACAGGCTCCATGGCTGACTCACTCATGGCTCTGCATGCCACCCCTGCCCTCCCTCACGCCTCTCATGTACAGATAGTGCCTCTGAATGCCAGTCAGATGGGATACTACCAGCTTCTGTCCTTTCCTGCCAGGTCCTGCTCTCGGCTCTACCTCATTCTGAGAGCCACAGTGATAATGATGTGACGCAGATCATTAGTGGCCGGTTTGTTTTGTAACTTTCTCTGTGTGTGTGACCAAATAAAGGTTGGTGATTACCGAGGGTTTTAAAAACACCTACCATGTCTAAGGATAGAAACCATGAGTAAACCAACACGCTTTGTTAAAGGGATGACCAGGTCCTTCCTCATACAGGGATAACCTGACTCTGAATTCACTCATAAGAGATGTAGATGTTTTTGGGCCAGGTCGTTAAACATTGTTTAGAGGAAACATCTGGAAGGAGAAACTATAATCCATATGAGACAGACTGGCATGGTTTTTGTAGTCCTAATGCCCAGCCTAAGGGTTTGTATCACCTCTCTGCCAAGGTGAGGTTTGGTTGGTTGGATTGCACTTCCACAGGGTGGTACAGGGCCAGGCCACCCTGTACCACCAGGCAGGAGTTCCTGGTTCATGTCTGTGTCTGAGGTATTGGTACTCAGCTGGTCAGGGTCTATTTCGGGATGAGTCCTATTCGGCAGTGAGTTTAAGATTTTAGGTTTGTGGTAGCACAAGTTTTTGAACAACAGGTCCAGTTAGGATGGTTTGATAGAAGAACTTTGTTGGCCTGCACAAAGCTCTCACATCGATCCAATCCAAAGCTGGACCTCTTCTGCTTTTGCTCTGAATGGAAGTGAGCCCCTGTGGTCAAGTTCCACAATCTTTCAAGGAAGAATAGCTGAGGTTGCAGCTGTAAAGGCAGGACTCTACGATAACATCCATTTCTTTGGATGTGACATTAGCATAGGTTAAAGTCCAAACCTGTTGTGTTGGTTTTCATCCTTCCCTTAGTGTCACAAAGCCTTCAGGAAAGGATAAAGAAAGCTGAATTACTTCATTATTGTACCGCTCCAGTTAGAAAAAGGTGGCTCAAGCCCACATACAAACATCTTTAGCTCATCTGACTCATCCTGGGATCTTTATTGGCTTAAAGTTTGACAGTTGTTGTTTTAATGAAAATCTTTGTCTGTGGTGATCTCACATCAGAATCAGATGTATGGAGATTACAGTCAGAAAATGCTGGACTACTCCCTAAAAGTTACCCAGAACATAAATCAAGGATTATGACTTCTGATTTTGTGTTTTGTATATTCAAAGATCTCTGTTTTTTAATCATAGGAAGTCACAATGAGATGGAAGCCAGAACAAGAAACACAGATAACAGGGACTGGGGTGTAACCTGGTATAACTGAACTGTGACCCAGCACAGAGAACATGCAATCTGAGAGGCAATATTTTGACTGTCACACACTGTTTACCAAGGCTATAAAGTGGTGACATGATTAATGTAGTTACATTATTCCTTATGGGAAACATTTGCTCGGTACTCGTTGTTTTCAGTTCGGGGCAAGCTTTCTGGAACGAATTAAGGACGAGAACCGAGGTACCCCTGTGTATAGTTTCTCACTTCTGCTGAATAAGATCATGACCTCGGGCACTGAGGGATCTGATCTTAAGGTTTAGTGTATGGTATAAAATGCTTATAGGAAGAGCTGTTAAAGATGCTCATCATTTTCAAAAAGCTTTGCATCTCGTGTTTGCTGCTCGACTCTGTGAAGCACTCACCTTGAGCCCTCAGATTAACCACAGACACTACGTTTTTGAAACAGCAGCAGAACTGTGAGGTATAATTCAAGTTGCTTTGGGTTAAAGTGTCTGTGAACAACCAAAAGCAAGCCACTTTGTGTTACTGATGTGTAATAAGTATAATTACACAGAAATAAGTGTGCTTGTACTGACAGACTGCGGCTTATCCCATGTTGTTCTTTAACCACAAACTGATCTCGAGATTAAGAGTAAACTATCTTTGTGTAATCACTCATGCAGACTTCAATACGTGTAACTTCATACCAAAAAAAATCTAAAAATCACAAAGTGATTGGCTTTGCAGACGCTCTGCTTGTCTGTCTCTCTCTGGGTGACATCTGATTTGTTCCAGAAAGTGATGGAAAGGTCTGGTCTCAGTGGCCTTTTACCTCTCGTCTCTGTCTCTCTACATCTGTCTGTCTTTGTCTCTGTCCTGTGAGTCATAAGCCTGTGTGAAGCTTTGAGGTGAAGCCATTTCTCTCTAAGCAGACTGAACACCGAAGCCCAAGCACAGATGTAATAATATTCGTTATTTACTAATTCTGCAGCGCCATGGAGCAGAGCCGAAGGAAAAGGAAGGAAAAGTGTATATATGCCGACTGATTTTTCCAACTGATCAGACACTTACTCAGGCGATAAACATCAATTAAACAGTACTGCTGCATAAACGGTGGACGATCAAAAACAGCTGCTGAATTAATAATGAAAACGCTGAAATATGAAAAAAAGAACTTAAAATGGCACTGCTTCTGCTGCTGATGTTACGCTTTAGGGAAATCTAACATAATCAGACTGGATCTAAGTCGGTAAGGATTTCTAAAACATCTTTATTGAAGCTACAGCACTCGAGTTATGTGGGCAATAAATACTGCCATTATTCAGAGAGCTCTGAGATGCCAAAGCCTAAATAAAGCTACTTATTATATTGCACTTTACATTTTACGTCGTACAATATTTATGAAGTAATGTTTGAGCTCCTGAGTAGCACAACAAAAGCTTATGAGCTTAAAGCTGGATGCCAGTGTCATCAATGGCAGAGATTCCGGGGAGTAAACGGGCCACAACTGGCATCAGCTAGGGCAGGGGTGTCCAAAATCCCGCCCTAGGGCCAAATTTTAAGGTACTATAATATCTGCTTTGTTATTGAATTCAATAGGTCTGGTGAAGCAAATTTAAAGACCACAATCTACATGATTAATAATGACGGAAGATACTTGGTATGTTTTTAGGATGTACCATTATGCAAGTTATGCTATTTTTCCACTCTTTTGATACCCTGCTGTTGTCATTGTGCTAAAATTGAGCTTTTTCATATTTTGGATACAATGTTCTGAATTGTTTATGGTTCATAGATCAGCTCTTAAGTGTAAAATATGGCCTCCTTTGCTAAGAGCTTGGACACCCCTGGGTTAGATGTAGGTTAGATGGTTTGTGTCTAGGAGGAGTTACTGCTCTGCGTTAGGTGTGCTGATGTGCCTTATAATGTTTGAAAAGAGATGGTGGCCGGCTGGTCTTCTGAGAAGAGGGATAGTGAGGATCAGGAATAAAAACAATCCTGAATAATTAGTGAGGATGTGTAACCGTGCCACGCTCCTGTGCTGCTGTGTTTAAGGACTTCTTGCCTGAGGTTCTCTGGACCAGGTTTGCAGATTTGATGTTCAGACACGGTTTTGTCGTGTTGCTGTAACACGGGTCATCTGAGCTCGCTTGTTTGTGGCAGTTAATTACATCTGGGCTTCGTCTGGTCTCCAGAATCATTACGATACGTGAAGTGCGCGGCGGCTGAAAGAATTCCACCCGTCAGCACTTTTGAGCCCCCTCCTTCACTCCCTTTACCGACAACTATTAAGAGCGGATGGGTCCTCGGGGGACTCTGTATCATTTTTCCATTTCAATTTGTGTTCCATAAATATCAGTAATGAGGCCCTGCGCATCATGACTTACTCGTACCTGGTATTAAAAATAACCTCTGGCAGTAACGGGCTCGGGGAGGGGGGTGGGGGCAGCATTTTTTCCTCAGTTCAGCTGAATGAGCATCGCTTGTTCTTCCATTCATCTGTCAATCTCTTTAGCATTCTCCCCTATCGTCCCAGAATGCCCCCGAACCCCGGCGTCACACGCCATCACACACCGAACACTATGAATCCTGATTAGACTGTTGGAGTGAGACTATAAATATTCACTCGTTTGTTTGTTTAATGCTCACAGTACATTCCCCTGGTAGGAAATATACAAACACCCTCATTAATTAGTACCATAATATCAGCAGGCAGACACTAAGTCAGTGTTTGCACTCAGATTTCAACTGAGATTTTCTGGCATAGTCCAAAAGTAAGTGGACAGTCTTCTAATTACTTTGGTTTGAACATTGCAGTCACTCCAGTAACATTCATCCGACAGTCTGTCCATCAAATGTCTGCCCAGTGTTAGTGGGGTTACGGAAATGTATCCCTGCAGTTATGTTCTAAAGTCATATGGATTAATGCTACGTTAATAACATGTTAACACCACGATATATAAATAACAATAATATCTAAAGCTCTAAAATGGCATACAGAGGTTTTTAATGATTTAGGACTCTGCTCATTACTCTCCAAAAAACGGATGCGTCTCACAAAGATGTGTTTTTAAATCATGTTAATTTATACCCCAAAATACAGCGAAGGCCAAGAGTGTGAGAGTGCTGGTGAAATGCTTGTTTGGGGCAGAATAACAACCTAAAACACCCCAGATCTTTATACGAACTACCAGTGCTCTTAGACGGTTGGTCCTGCTGTACGTCAGACAATTTAAGTTTAAATGAGGGAAGGCTGTGTGCAAATTAAGACTCATTATTCAAAATAAGGATGCTTGCAAGCAGTTCAGCACACATCCTCTGCATGGACCTACTTCTGTATTATTATAATGATCTAAAGTTAAGACTTTCATTTTAGCCCATTACATTCAAGATACAGTGCTGTGCGAAAGTCTTAGGTCACCATTTGATTTCATCACTGATCTTTGTGAGGTTTAGCATAACTTATCCTTTTTACCCTGTTCTCCTTCTGCAAAAGTAGTTTCTTGGGTGCTACCCTCCCAAAAAACATTTCTGCATACACATTTCCTGTGTTTTCTGGTTGTATTCTAATAAAGAGATTTGCAAATAATTATTAATGATTATTATAGCTTTGCACAAAACATAAAGCAACAAATCTAATGGTGGACTAAGACCTTTTTTGGACTGTAAATCACAATCATTGACTTACTGCTCAAATGCAGCGCTTGTATGTTCTGATTTTGAATTGATCCCCGTGCAGGTGTCATTATTTAATAACCATAATAACCAATACTTTTTTCAGACTTTATTTACAGATTAAATACAGATTTAAATGGATCAACTACAGAATTACAAATATGTTAAGGATCTTTTCTTTCTGTGAGACTGTTTGCATTTGTATTGTTTCAGTACACAGTAGCATATTTATATTTTATGACGGTAAAGCAAGAGAATATTGGTAAATTGCGTGTTATTGTTCTTTGCATTACTAATTTCCCCCCACGGCTCGATTTCCTGGTTAGTAATTAGGTACTGATCAATAGAGCTTGAAAGCAAGCAGTGGATCTATATGTGACCATGAGTCACACGATAATCACAGTTCTAATGGTGCTCGGGCTTGTGAAGACAACCAGAAGCATTACTCAAGCTAAATGAATGAAATTTCCTCCATTTTATCACGACAGCACACCATTACACGCTAATGTAGAGGAATAAAACAGTGAACCCAAGCCAAATCTGTCATTATGTGTAATGCTACAGTTATACATCAGCGCCTCACACGCATCACCCTCTCACCTCCTCACCATGGAGCAGTAAATCAGTGCCAACCTGATCTGCTTAGAGGACAGAGTGCGCTCAGAGGTGGTCTGGAACCAGCAAAGCTTTTACCAACGACCAGCTTCCGGCTAGCAGTCCAACCACACGACGGGTTTTACATATTGAAATCACACCAGCTGGCTCATGGGAAGCTGAACGACAGCACGAGTAAAACTTCAGAACTAGTAGCACAAAGAACTGGACCTACAACACATGGTCAAAAGTATGTGGACATCTAATTTCTACATCCACAAAATGGATCATGTGCTATAACATCACTGATCTCTGGATCAGTAGAAACACTACCACTCTTCAGGACTGTGATATCACCACCTGCCCCGAATGCCCAAAGTCTGGGCTGTTTTTGATGGTTTGGGCTGGATAGAGCCTGGCATCTACCCATCTATCATCAATACAGACTCTAACGCTGAATGTACAAACCTCCAGTTCCCAAAGACACCCAAGAACGTACTTTGTCTCCACAATAATATCCATTATATACTGTATCACACTATATAGATTTTTGGGTGTCCACATACTTATGACCTCTCATCTGAAAGGTGCTCGAGGGTCGAATATATCGTGAACAAGAACTCTAAATTTCCTGGTCCCTGTTTTGCATTCCCACTGCACTGCACTGGCACCGTGACCTTTATGTAAAGTAAGAGAAAAGACACAGACTGTTCACATCACAGCACAGCAAACATGAAGGAGGCTACATGAAGTTGTTCTTGTAGATTACACTAGTCGTCTAAATATGATTTCATTTAGATTTTAAAACAGCTATATGCATCAGGCGGTACAGGTTATGTGTCTGTGAGTTTCTCGATTTCTAATTTTGTTGTTTTAGTTTACATTTTTGTTTTCTCAGTCTGGGTCTCTGCAGGATTCGAGGCGTCTAGTCGCTTAAAGGCAAGGTGAGATGGAAGGCGAGTGACCAGTTTGTACCAGACCCAAATCCCTGACCCATGGAGTGATGGTAAATCAATGGAAATGCACCTTAAAACCTCACATTACCAGAGGTGAGACACAAACCCAGAGGCTGGGTCTGCATGATGTGATACAGATCATGGCTGGCCCCATTAAAGTTATCTATGGGTAGTGTAGTTTAGTTTCTGTTTATCTTAATATTCACAGTGGGATGCCCTTTTAGTTTAGGTGCAGGTTTTTGAAACGCCAGGTCCACAGGTTTGGTCAGGGTTAATAAAGAGGTTAGAGGTCATACCTGGCTGAGTAAAATCCAGCAAAGTCCAGCAACATCGCCCTCATTTGGCGGATTCATCTGGGTGTGTGTTTGTGTGCTTTTCACTAGCTCCATTTGCATGCTTTTTATTGGGTCAGGCTTCGGACACGGCGAGCCTGCAGCACTGAGGTCCAGCTCATTTGCATCTTTGTTTAATACCTCACCTTCTGCAGTCCCCACCCCCTTTAGTAGCTTCATGACTGTTGCTTACTAAAATGGAGAAATACGAAACGAAAAACCATCATCATCATCATCAGATCATGGTTTTATCCAAGAGATCAGAATATCAGGGAGTGAACAGAAGGTGCTGTGAGGATTGAGGCAGACGTGCATCATTATGAAATGTGTTACAGAAGATTAATGGTTCATTCAGATTTTACTTTCATCATTTAAGAAGCTTTTATTAAATGCTATTCCAAACCCTGATCCTTAAGTGTGATCATTTAACATTAGGACTTTTTATGGACTATACCAGTGGGTTTTGTCAGTAGTACCCACTCTATATTCATATTAACCATAGATTCTTTGTTTTTATTCCACATGCAGTGAAATTTTGGTTCGTGGCAATCCAGCTGACTCACAGTTAAGTAAAAAAGTGCACTGTAAGGTCAAAAACTTTATTTAAATATGACTTTATTTAGCTTTTTCAAGCAGCTGAAAGCGGCAGGTGGCACGAGTTTCATGCTTTTCAAATTTGTTATTTGCTGTAGTTTACATTTTTGTTTTCTCAGTCTGTGTCTGTGCAGGGTACGAGGCGTCTCCTCGCATAAAAGCAAGGTGTTCCTGTTTCACCCTTGTCAGATGGAAGGGGAGCGACCAGTTTGTGCCAGATCTAAACCCTTAAACCAAGGAGTGCTGGTACTGCATTGATGCCAACCCAGGTGAACCCAGTTTCAGTTCCAGGTAGATCCTGGATAGGAGCCACTCCTAATCAGCTTCCTCTCACTCAGACTGGTATTATGAAGTCCAAAATATCAGTAGATCAAGATGTCAGATCCAACCTGTCAGCAGCATCTTTGCTCTGCTTTCATTCAAATTATTATTGACTATTAATCTAGGGTTAGGAGGGAGTTTGCTCCTCTACAGGTGTGACCCTGAATACTGCTGCAGGACTGATGATAACAAAGCCTGATCTGCACTTAACATCACCAAATGCTTCACAGATTCCTTCTTCTTCTGTCCTGCTGTTTGCAGTTGGTCATTACGTTAGAACAGAAGATAGTGGGGTCCAGTGATGGAAAGTCAGGTCCTTAAAGCGAATAAAAGCTTCGAGTGCTGAAAGCCTGCTGATTGTTAAGGATCATACTCCAGGAGTGGGATTTCTTTCCTGGCGCTCTGCGAGGGATGTCCTAAATGCTTCACTCTCTATACATCAAAGAGCCGCTGCAAATAAAAGCAACCTTGTCGGGGGCGAACAAACTGCCTCCTTTGTGTCACCTCCCAGCCAAATTCAGGCCGCACAAAGCAGCTGGATGTAATACACTGCAAGAGAAGGGCCGGCCATTTAGATGACATGCCTTGCTCTGGCGCTTGGCTGCGCACCTTTGTGAGGCCTGCGCTGAGACAGACAGATAATATTACTGCATCCAAATCCTTTCAGCGACTCTCAGGCTTTGCTGCTGTAGGGTCCAGTTACACCCCTCACACACACACACACACACACACACACACACACACATACACACACACACACACACACAGCATTTTATTCTTTTTTAAACAAATCTGATAAAACAGACTGTTAACACTCAGCCCCTCAGACCGTCTCTGGAAGATGGTGGCCCAGACTCTCATCTGCTACCCATAATGCCGTTCTAGGCTTCCAATAGGACTGAGGAAAATCAGCAGCCACATGCTTTAGCTAATATATAAATTTCAGCTATCACAGATGCTCTTGGTATGTATGTTCAGGTGAGTTTGTGCATTAGGTGATATGGTCCAGATGTTGGGTTAGATCAATGTCTCATAGGCTTTAACTTTAGCTCTTGTTTTAGAGAGAATTACAATGAATAAATAATTAAATACAGAATTTAAACTGCATCCTAAGTGTCAGTACACATCATAATGCACTTTTCATCAAATAATTGTTATAAATAAACAAATAGACACCAGGTTAACACCCAGAGCCAGACAGAGGGTACCATGGGCACGATGCCAGTTTGTCACAGACTCCTGTAATAGGCTAACACCACCAAGCTTAGACCACCGTTAGCTTTTAAATATATGTTTTTATTGCCATTTTCAACTACAACGTAAATAAAAACCGAATTTGATTTGTTTAGAGAATTCATGAGGGTTTTGTTGGGCTCCTTTCGTATTTTACCTGTTGATCTAAGACTACTAAAAGTAAACGAGAAACGATTACTTTCGAAGAAATGTTTAATATCAACGGATTATCGACATTTTAACAGCTCTGTTAGATCATTGGTAAGAGCCACCTGTGGAAATGGTACTTATTGAACACTGGGGTTCGAATTACAGATATAATCCATCTGTTTCCAAACTTTCATCGTTGGTAGAATACAATACTTACACCGTTAGGACGTTTTATTTCATTTTGCTTATTTGGCAAAGAGGAAACACGCAGAGTCTCTACACAGCCTGATTTCCCCCTCCCCTTCTATTCACATGAAATGGTTCGGTCCGCCCTCAGAACAGGTGTGAATTGTAATTACGATCAGTGCACTGCCAGTTGTGAGATAATAAAAATCGTGTTACCAGAAAGAAAAAAGAAAACAAAGACAAGGCAGGAGAGAGAAAATATGTATGTCACCCAGTTTTCACGAAGAAAGGTGGGTTTAGTCTGTGAGTGATGGAAATGAACCCTGTTAGCCTAGTCCATAATGAAATACGCTACCGTTAGTAGCATAATTAATTGCAAAGTGTTTGCATTTCACTCCTCTTTTATCCTATTAATCTTTTTTCATATTAAATGTCCCTGCCCCTGTCTCTGCCCTGTGCCAGGACAGCCTCCCCATCATCGTGTCACGGCCCTGCAGCCAGCTGCAGAAGGAGGTGAGCAGCACTGGGTACCACTTGCCATTTGGCATAACTGCATGGGCGCAGTGGGAATTTTTTTTATGATTATTATTTACAAATTATATTTTAAGTTATTATCCATTTACCTTAGGATAAATTTGTATTCAATAATGTTACCATTAAAATTATATTTAAATTGCAGAATATGGTCTTGACCATGTTTCGTATAGTGGGTATAAATCCTGGGGTGGTAGGACCCAGTGTGATATCTTTTCATGGGGCACAAAAGCCCTGGCAGCGCCCCTGCCTACCACACAACCCTGACCAGGATAATATGGGGTAAAACAAGATGCTTTGCTTTAGATATGAAGTGAAGAACAAAAGTCTGAGATTACTGGTGGAAATGCTGAATGTAGATCTTTGTGATGAAGGATTCATACTGCAGCAGGATAACGACCCAGAACACACCCAAGATTTTGCAACAACTACTTGAAGACCAAAGAATATCAAGGAGACTTTCCTCTACTAACCTAAATGGCATCGGGCATTTATGGGGGCACTTGAAGACAGAGAAATCCAAGCATTCAGTAATACCACATACGAAATACGAATCAGTTCTGGCATTCAACTTTTTCTCGAATTGCTATGCTGATTATATGATTTGTAATGAAAGCCCTGTATTAAATTAGAGCAAGAAAAGGAAAGTAGAAGCATTTTCCCTCCCAGACCTTTGGCCCTGGCTGTATTTTCCAGGATTTGGACTTTATGGTCGTTCTTTTGGAGTGTGTATGTTAACTGTGAGGTAAGCACAACACAAGACAAGGTGCTGAGACGAATCTTTAACTGAAACGCTACTAATCGCAGGTTGGATTCAGTTACGTTTTGGTGTACGAATGCATTACTCAGAGCTTGTTAACGGAACAATTAGGGAGTTGTTAAATTCTCGATTTGTTCCTGTTAGCATGCTATAATCAGATAAGCTTGGATCTCTCTCCGCCTGGCTGTCAGTGGAGAGCTTCAAAGCGCCGTTTGATTTCGGAGGGTATTAGAGGAAGGACTGTGAGCCCCGATGCTCTGTAGCAAGGCCAAACTTGATCTTTCTGCAGAGTTAGTTCTGACAAAAGAGGGTCAGGAGCGGTGCATAATTACAGCGTGTTTGTATGAAGAAAAAGAAACCATTCTTAAACCGGTACTCTGACTCATCACCAGGGTCATTTAGTTCTCGCTGCAAATGAAAGTGGGTGTCGCATTAACCTGCAGATATAGACGTGATGTTTTATAATTAAACTTCTACAGTTGGAGTGGATGACAGAACGAGGGAGGAGAAAAGAAAGAAGAAAGTGAAGAAAGAGAGAGAGAGAGAGAGAGAGAGAGAGAGAGAGACCTTGCAGATGTTGTTTAACGTCATCCCTTCTACAAATGTCAGTGTGTGGTGATGGACTTGTGCCTTTGATTCCTGGCTCCAGGAGTTACCTAATCGAGGCTGTCTCTTTGTGACTCATGTCGCTGAATGTCGAGAGGTTTTTGTGGAAAACGTGGGGCGATGAACAGCCCTCGAAAAAGAACACAGGCTAAATGAAAAGCGTCGCTGTTTCATCTGACGGCAGCGCTCTTTCCTCGTTCTTCCATCTAAACTTTTTATCTTTCACCTTCAGGATGAAGCTTTAAGCCATTTCGCTCTGAACGCCATAACAATGCATCATGCAGCAAAAACGATCCTGCATGCTAATAGGCCTGAGTCATCCACATCAACATTCATGCATACATTTCAAACCATATGTCTCATTAAAAATATTTAGAGTACTACATTGGTGCTACGTAGGAGGGAGAGCTAAAGATCAGGCTGCACAGAGAGAGAGAGAATGAGAACAAAAGAAATAGATCTACAAAGGATAAATTCAAGTAAATAAACTTTAATAAACTCACTGTTATTCAGACAAACGTTAATAAGCTGTGCATTGTTGTGAATTGAATTCATCTTAGATCAGAGGTCAGGAAAGCAGTTTCATCATTACTATTACATTATATGGTATACAGCTGCTCGATGGGATCTCAAACTTCTCAATTATGCATTGTAAAAGGGACCATTTGTGTGACACCCTGTGACTAAACCATTTTATGCATTCATAACCAATTTACTGATATGTTCTGTATCTGAGAGCGTTTACAGAACCGTGTGATTCTCTCAGCATGTGAGTGCAGCGTGCATTATTGTTATTCAAGGACCATTTTTGTACTTTAGAGGTAAAATCACTCTCTTTAGAGAACCACTCCATCGACATGCTGCATTTTAGATCAAATCTGGTCTTGATTCACACATGCATTCGGGAAATATTTGGTGATGAGAAAATATCTATATTTAATTTGTTTGTACAGTAATAATAACAGAGCGTTTTAGTGCCCCATCATTGCAGGGACCTGGGTTTGAGGGAGGGGAGGCTGGCAGGGGATGATCCCTTGTCCGCATTCATCTGTGCCATGTTCTCCTCCCATGACTGTGCCCAGGAAAATGTAAAAGACTTCCCTCCATATAAGTAATGTTAAATTGTAAATATGTTTATTAACTAAATATGTACCTATAAACACTCAAATAAATGTGCAGTGATGCCCATAATGACAAAGCAAATACACAATACCGAGTAGCAATGTCAGTTAATAAGCTCATGTACCTCTGATCAATATTCATCAGTATCAGAACCTACCAGTACATATGTACCAGTGCCAATATCTGTATCAGTAACTCTGTACCAATACTAGCAAATATGTTCCCGTGAATATAAAGTATAACAACGCCAATAAACCTGCAGAATAGGAATTCTTATACAGGCCACATAGCATTAAAGCTGTATCAATATCTGTATTAATGTAAATATGCACCAGTAAATGTCAGTAGAAGTAAATTTCCGTGCATATGCATCACAAATGTTCAGCTTATGACATAAGACATGTCTTATTCCACCAGTAAAATCATACCTTAAGTCAAACACAAAGAAGATCTGTGAAATCTGTGATGGAGCACTAGGTGAAGCAGCAGGGTGTTATGCTATGCAAAGTATGCATCTTTAACTTTTCATAGAAAGCCAATTCGGGATTGATCTTTAATCTTTAAGCCGGCTTGATCCCCGATGTAGTTCGGCTAACAGCTTCTTAATATTAAATCATTAAATCATGAAATAATATTAATAATACTTCTTGAAGCTGTAGGACTTTTAGGAACTTGTTACACAGACTACACCTGCTGACTTTTCGTTTTCATTTCCATGAAGAGTGTGCCCGCGCTGTTTATTGTTCGCTCCCTCAGCGATGACCATATAAGTACCTGTGTGGCTGCCGATTTGAATGCCGGACCTGCGCACGCCCGCGGCTCGTTTGTTCCCTAATTTCCAGACTTTCACTGTGACTCATTTTCTAGTCTAAAACCTCTGAGAGGATCCGTTTATGATCGGACCTAATCGTGCACTTTTTTACATCTTTCACAGGGTACATTCTAAGGAACATTGGTGCAGCGCTTCATCGGGGTGGTTTGACTAGATTTGAATGGCAGCAGCGTTGCGTTGCTCAGCGTCCTCACTACGGCCAAGCTCAGGTAAATGTACGATCAGAAAAGGTGCAAAAATCCACGTGCAGCTTTTAGCCATAACCGGTCTGCACAGGAAGATATTTAGTGAGACATACAGGTCTGATCCGGGCCTAACCCTCCTGCTGCGTTTCTCTTCCACGTCTAAAATGAGTGAAAACACAGAATCAAACAGCAACACTTCCCCTCCGCTTACCTTGTGATTGTGAGCTGGTAGGTGCCGGACCGGAGGTCCCATTTGATCGGACGTGCTTTCCTCTCAGGCTCCAGCTCCGTCAGTTTCTCCTTGCAGACAGAATTCAGATACAGTATCTGGCTGAATGGTGAAGAGGGTGCAGCAGGGCACAAGCTCATCTCACGGAGACCCTGCTTTACATTTCAAATCTAGGCTCATCCAGAGATTTCCATACCATGCATTTGAATATTTTCCACACCGAGCCTGCCTGTAAACACAGTATAGAGCACCTTCATAGAAAGCTCTGTTACCGTCCTCATCAATAGCCCTTAGTAGTTCGAGTGTGGACTTAAATGTAAAATGCTGTAGGTTCAGGTAACTCCAGATCTTACTGAGGTAGGTGACACTTGAAGCAGCCGTGAGCTCCTCTAATCAGTGGGCCCAGGAGCCGTGAATAAGGATCACAATTAGAAAGAAGGAGGAGGATCTAAAAATGACCTCAAGCTCAAGTTAGGGCAGTTTTGAAAATGTGTAATTTCTATATAGAGTGGTGCCTTGGTTCTCGACGTGGCTTCTGCAACGAATTATCGTCGGGAACCGAGGTACCATTGCATATATACGTTATACATTTTATACATTATACAAAATGACCATGTATACCATAAGTAATAATGGTCAATAATGTGAATCCGTTCCAGACCCCAGAGAATCCTCCCGTATAAGGAGTTACAGTAGTACCTCGGTTCTCGACAACCTCAGAACTCGTCAGAATTCAGCTCTCAAAGCATTTTCTACTAGGAAAATTTGTCTCGGCTCTTGTTGTTCAACAGAGAACAAAGCTGTGATGTAAATGGATTATAATAAGAGCTCTGTAACAAAAATACATTTGGCCTTACAAAGGAAACCAATCACAGAAATAGATTTCCAGTTCTTACTAATGGTTCTACAGTACAGATTTCTGTTTTGTTTCTGTTTCCATCTTCATTTAATCAGGGTCCAATATGGATATTAGCGCCAATGGCTTCACCCTTAAGAACGAAGAATTACAACAATGGTCACATACCAAAAAAGGATGTGTGACGGCAGTCCGTTCTGTTCCAGCTTTCACCTTTAGATAACTCTCAGAATTCATCAGAATATTTCATGTAAGAGTCACCAAGGCCGTCGTTGAGTCATTGGTTATTTCTGGTTCGGTTTTCAGCAGTTGTACAAATCAAATCACACTTCTGCATTATCTTCAACATGTCAGGCATTTCATTATTAACATTCTGTCATTTCTCCATTCAAGGTGGTCTCTCGCTCTCTTGTCTTTTCTAGGTTTAGTTTGGCTTTCTTCTTGTTTTATTACGCTTTTAAATTGTTTTTATTTTATCGAGCGGGTTTATGAAATCACTTTTATTAAACTTTTTAAACATAGATCATTTTAACTCCTTTTTGAACGTTGTATTATTGCTGTGTGATTCACTCAGTATGATTTTCCGTGTTTATGGAGCTCATTCGTTTAAAGTTGATTGGTTTGACTTTAACAGTCCAATAACCATTTGCTCTGGTCAGCGCAGATCCTTTATTATCTTGTTATGCCTTGATGAGGGCAGCCGTAGCAGGGGCGTCCTATATTCAGAGTGTTTAGTAGACCCTTTGAGAACAACATTGGCACCTTGGCAGTGCCTCAACCTTCGAACCCTTGTATTAGTCCAGGACCTAAATCAGTGCCCCCTGAAACCCACTGAACGTCTCCTTAAGAGGGCGAGTGTTTGTGTGTAGATTGCTTGGCTGTTTGCTTGAATTAAACACCCCAGCACTGGGTGTGACTGAAATATTTCAACCCCCTAATTAGAAGGGGTGTTCACATACATGTGGTGTGTTTGCTGCATTGCTTCCAAGGGCATTTTAGGTGATTAAAACAAACTCTAAAAACACCCTAAGCGCTCTCAAATCTTTCCCATTCCTCAGATAGATAAGCATCCTTTTAGCTCAATGTATCACCGATCCCATTCATGATCTGGACAACCCACTATTAAGATATGATGTGCCATAAAGAGCCCTGGAGCTTCTCTCGATCCTGTCAACACATGTCAAAATACATTCTGAGGAGCTGATGTGAAGGAACGATGGCAGCTGTTTACAGCGTATTACGTTCACGTTGCCTGCTTTGTGCTTTAAAGCGGCGTCTCCGGTTTTTGTGACACATTTGTGCCATGAGAGGACGACGCCACACATGCAGGACATCACAACGTAGCTCAATACACAAATGGATTCTGCAGTTACTGCTTTAACACACCTGACATGAGCAGCAGTATAAATATGGTTCTTAGGAAAAGACTCAAACAAACAAGCCTAAATCACACAAAATCGCACGACATCACCCGTCACGGTACACGAACACAAGAGACTGAATGCTGTGTAGAAGTAGTAGTAGTAATTTGTGCTTAGTTTTGTATTTAGGCTATTTAGTGTTCTTGTTTTATTGATGATGAGGTGCTTATTTTGGTCATATACCAAACATATTTAACAATCTCACAAGCACAAGCATATCCCAGAGTTCACTGCTGGAGATATATCAAGAGCGATTTTGGGAAAAGAATTTAGCAGTTGAGGCCAAAATGTCATGTAATTAAAAAGGAGGTGGGATTGGAACCCTGGACCTTCTGGTCCAGCACCTTAACCACCACCAAAATGAATCAGAGCAGCAAACGTACGACATTTCTGAAAGTGAAGCTTAATGCCCTTTGTGATTTATGCTCTTCACTCTGGAAGCCGTTCTCACATTGTCACAGTGGCTCAGATTAAAAACCTCTTCTTTGTTGTTCTGTAATGAGATCTTAAGTGCTACATGCCGGTGGTTTTGGTGAATCGCTGGAAGAAAAATCACGAGACATTGCAGAATAACTGAAGAATCAATTTCATCCGGGGGGTCTGCTGGTGGAAGATCTGCTGATGAAAACACACACAGTCACTGTCGGCTTTAGCCCGAGGAACCTTACCCCCATCCAGAATGAGGCGCTGAGTATCAGGTGTGATGGGCCACAGTCATATAGAAGTGCTCAAGGCCAGCTCTGTGAGAAGCCTTGGCAAATAGACTCTCTGTAATTACCGGGGGGACAAAAGGATGGCATCTGTGATGCGCCTGGCTGGGGTTGGGCTGGGTGAGGGGGTGTCGCATCGCGGGAGGAGCGCACACATTTGTTTACGTCGGCATGTGGGAGGACGGCTGCGTCATCTGCCACTCACCTGTCATATGGGAACAGTTTGGCACCATCAGAGCCGAAGTAGGGCGAGACCGTGCCCCAAAGATCCGTGCATTATTCTCATTACTATGGTGACTTCACCACGTTTGAGCTGCGTCATGCCGTCTCTGGGTGGAACCATTTCCATATTTTTGGGAGCTTAATTACTGTCATTGCATTGGATTTCTTAGAGTGACTAAGAGAAAGGAAACGATAGTTTATGTATAAAAAAATAATGCACTCGACTGCATAGTGACTCAAACGGGAGTATGGATGTGGAGGGTCTGGTAATGGTTTTACCTCGGAGATAGATGTTCGCCCACACGGTCGGGGGCAGTTGTTTGTAAATGCGTATTGGCTCCGGAGGCCCTTTGTGATGGATATGTCGAGGTCCGAGAGTAATCTCAGTCAGAACTGTTTTTATTGATCTGGCTAAAGCCATTGTACCAACACCTCTATTGACAGACATTTGCAAACACAAGTGCTGCTACCTCGGTCGGCTAAAAGGCTAAGAAAGATGAAGAAATGCCCCCGGGGGTGATCTACCCTTTAAAACTTTGTGTCCCTGTTGCACTTTACACAGAGGGTCATCGGCATAAATATAACAGAACGCTGATATAAATCGGAGGTCTCACATGGATCTCAGATAAGACAATGACTTCAACGTGATCCCAGATTCTACCTGCAGTTGCTAAGCAACATCCGCCTCCGGCCCCTCGTTCAGCCTCATTGGACGCCGGTTCTGACACGGCAGCCTCGTCACTGGCTGAAAGAAAAGTTAATAAACTTTAGTCAAGACCTCCCACTTTTTGAAAAAAAAAAACCTCAAGTGAGGATTCTCGTCAATGACTGTCACAGGCTCAGAAGGTTAAGGATCTGCTTCGGAATGAGAACCTAAATCATGTGGTACTAATATTAACGACAACAACAAGGATCTGAAAGTATAGATATAAACCCAGTACATGAGAGAAATGCTATGTACCAGATAGGGAGATTAGAGCTTCAGTTGAGAAGCTGGACTGAGTGACAGAGGTCCAAATGTATGGTCAGGATAACACTGATTTAACATGGCAGCGCATTTGCAACGAGGCGTTCGTCAACTGATCAGTGATATTAGAGTTGGGAAGGAACAGTGCTGAGAAACACATTTGGTGCATAGTGATGCAGAGGCAGTCCATATCCGTTATGTGTTTCCTACCAGACCTGTCACTGGACGAGAAATCCTCAAAAACAAACCAAACGCAAGCTTCCGACTTCAAACCTGATGAAACCATAGAAACCCTGGAGATCAGATGGGATAAATCAGCACTGTGCTGCAGTGGACTCCTGTGCTGCTGTTTTGATTTCTTAATGAGCTTCTGTTCCATTTCGGCTGCTGAACGCTACCTAGCTACATTGTTTTGGCCTTCGTACCGCTGGCTGATATGCTCTCGGTAGGAAGAGTGACAGAGGTTAAGAGTCGTGACCCTTTTGTGTCAGAATGGATTAGTGCATCAGGTTTTAGTCTGTCACTGTGCACATGGTCTCAATTAGAGCTCACACACGGTACCTCGCCAGAAGTATGCACGCACTCTTAATGCATCTTTAGTCACACACACTGATAACCTGTTTAATTCCCTGGGTTGCACCACCACACCACTGGAGCTACCTACTGATAACAGTACAGTTTGAAGCACAGAGCCATGCTGTTTCATGATGCAAGTACAATAGGTCGACAGCTTAGCCATGACTACGAAAGAGCAAGACCACACATTGACTCATGTACAACCTTAATTAGAGAGTAAACGAGTCACAGCTCAAGAACGGTTCATCTGGACCTTCATGAGTTGTTCCAGTGGCCTTACATGACCTAACACATTCTTAACACCAAGCACGGGTTAGTCTCTGGAGCTTTGGTGTATTCCGGCTTGTTTAATCACCATGTGGCGGGTCTGACGGACAGGTCTGGCTTTGATTTGGGATAGGGCCAAGCTCGTGGAGATGAATAATGGCCTGAGACCCAGTGAAGTCGTATTTAAAGTTTATATGTAACAGTCCATCATGTGAGAGTCTTTAGGTTCATAGGCGTAAGGAAACGGAGTTTTTAAAAGCGTTCGTATGAAAGGTTTCAGAGTCTTTGCCGAGTTTGTTCATCCTCGGAGCATTCAGTGATGTGTTTGATATGTCAGTAGGGGTTCGCCGTTTAAAATCTAAGCGCGTGATTTAAGTGTCCAATGCAACACCTGGTAGGGTGGTTTGGTCGTCTCTGTTGGGGCACATCTCCTGTAGTTTGTGAAAGTTGTGATTAGGGGTTTGTATCTGTTGTGAGGAGGTCGTGTTCTGATTGTTATGTGGTTGGGTTCTTTCTGACAAATCTATCTGCTTTCTCATTTCCTGAGAGACCACAGTGTCCTGGGATCCAACATAATTTGAAGTCGTCCTTTTCTCTGATTAGTGTTTGTATTTGGTCTAGGATAGTGTTGTAGTCAAGACCGCTAGAGTCGAGTCCGGAACGAGACTGAGACCAGATTAAGATTTTTTTTCATCATACAAAAATATAACGCAAGAAAAGAAAATTGAAAAAATGTAATTCGTTTGTGATCCACTTTACATTCATTATCCATGATATATATATAGAAATAAATAATATTATACTTCAGGATATATTCTGTAAAATATACAGTGGGCCAAAAAGTATTTAGTCAGCCACTGATTGTGCAAGTTCTCCTACTTAGAAAGATGAGAGAGGTCTGTAATTTTCATCATAGCTACACTTCAACTGAGAGAGACAAAATGAGGAAATCACATTGTAGGATTTTTAAAGAATTTAATTGTCAATTATTAATCCATCCTCAAACCAAATCAAACCTCAACTCTACAAACTAAGAAGGTGAAAACGCTTCTTACACTTACAATCTTAAGGTTAGACTGTTATAAATAAAATTGGTTCAGTGATTGGATCCTGAAGTAAAAGAGCAGGAACTTGTTTTTCCCCTGTTAGCCAATCAGAGTGCAGATTGTATTTAGGCCTGTAGAGAATGGATTGTTCATATTCGATAACGATGGAAATAAAAGTTCAGGTTATGACTAAAGTTACAACAAACAGGCACATTAGACTGGGCTGGTCTCAACAACAATTTGAGCCCAGCTTACCCCGAGACCAGACCGAGTCCAAATGAGGTACTACAACACTAATGTAGGATAGGATTTATTATTGGATGGGATTTGAACCTCTGGTCCACAGCCCGGTACCTTAAGTGCTAGGCCAACACAGTTTAAGGTCTCCATGTTGTGGTTGTTTCTGTTGCAGTTTAAGCCAATGAGATGGTTTAGGCTGTGAATGAAGCTCCACACGACTGAGCTGTACAGAGTCTCACCCCAAGCCTCTCCCCCAAAAGAGAACAAAGGCAAAAACCCAGCCACCTGTTGAGCAGCTAAAGCCCGGGTCTGTTTGTTGACCCCGTGCCATGTTACTTTTATGAAGGTGGTATCGGTTTCACATGATGTATGGCTCTGAGGCCGACAGTTCCATCCAGACAAAGTGCACACAGATAAAAAGATTTATTAAATCAGCTTGCAGTTGAGACAGGTATAACGACAGATACTGGAAACAAATTATAAAAAAAAACATTTCGTGACTTTCTTCAGACTGAAAACAAACGGAGTGCCAGTAACTGAACAATCGTTGCAGCTTGAATCCTGAGTGAGTGGAAAGACTAAGACTTTATTTGGACATATTATTTTATTTACATTTATAAAAAATGGCTGTACATATTTAAAATCACCCACAGCTAAACAAAGTCTGTTTCGATCTCCCCACCATGTCCAGTACCAGAGCGGTGTGTGTGTGAGTGTGAGTTAGAGAGCAGGGCATGACGTGTTTAGGAACTGTACATGTGTAAGTGGTTAGGGTCGCCAGATTTCACATTCTCTTGGTGACTTTTCTGAAGAGGGCAGCAGGGCCGAGTAGGGCCGGTTTAGTTTTACGAGGGCCAAGGAGATGGAGGCTTCCCTCAGATACACTGCGTACCACACGCCTGCTTGGCTCGTTCTCCGACGGCGCTGTAAACGAGGTGAGAAAACAAAAACAAAGACAAAAGGGACAAAATGAATAACATCCAAAACAAAAGGGCATAGAAGGAGGGACAGGGCTTAGTCAGGGACCCAACACCGAGGGCTGGAGGGAAGGGGAGCAGGGATTTAGTTAAACAGCTGTCAGGTGGTGCAGCCCTAACACTTCATTTGCACTTAGATGAAGATAATAGATTATATGAAGGCTTAATCAGGAGAGAACAAGTATCAGGGGATGATCGTCTGTCACGTCTAAAATGAGGACGAAGCACAAAGAGCAGGTTTATGGACAGATGAGAGATAATGTTTTACTAAAAACGTCAGTGATTTTCCAGATGGCAATGCCACCATTTGGCTGAATCTATAAAAATAAAGGCAGAAGTGACTGGAATTTGGCATGTTTTCCTTTTGTAATGGCATGGACCCCACACTTTTAGGTCAAATTGTGTCTCTGAAGGTCCTTGGTGACTCATTTATCTAGGTTATTGCTTTCAAAAACTGTTGCAGTCAGATTTATTTCTACAGTGCTTTTTACAACGGAGCATTGTCCCAAACTGAGCAAGCCTAGGCCGACAGTGGCAAGGAAAATCCCTAAACGCTATAAAGACGACACCTTATTAGGACCAAGCCTCAACTGGACCCGACCTGCTTACAGCCTAGATGTTAAAGATAAGAACTAAGATTAGAGGTAAATTAAGGTTATACAAGGTTATCGAATTAATATGATTATAGTCATAGTTTATATAAACAGAAGCTAAATATCAGAGAGAACAGATTTAAAAAATATATTATGAAGACTGATATTTTAGAGAACATGAAATATGAAGTGTATAATAAAACAGAATATAAAAAGGACTCTATTTTTGCTGAATCTAAATCTGTTTTCAGAAAACAGGGATTTTTTTCTTGGCACAAAATCTTTATTAATCAGGCGTAGCCTTTCTCAAATTAAAAACTCTCGATTATGTCATAGGTATGCAGCCTAAAACATAAAATAAATACAAATTAAAAGAAATAGGTTAGACAGAGGAACTACCGTCACTTGTCAGCTGATTTAATCTGTTTTACAAACTAGCCCTTTGTAATGAAGCCATATTTTCCCAGATTTATAAGGAGGAAGGCTCACCTCCGAAGCGGCGCACCCGCAGCGGTTTGGTCAGATCTGAGGGGTCGCGTTTTATACGTTTGGGGGCTGCAGCGCCCTGGATCACATCCGGACCGATCTCCTTTCCGCTGCTGGAACAGATAAACAAAATGTTTTATTGATTATAGCTGGAGACTCAAACACCACGTGCATGCCCTCTGTTCTCTCGGACCGAAGTTTGTACCCGCTTAATAAGTTCCACCCCCCTGATAAGGCACTTACCTGTTGAGCCTGCGCTTGCCCTGCGCCGCCGACGTCATGGCCATGTAGGACGGCTTTGCTTTCTTCAGGTCAAGCACAGACGGGATCTCCAACCTCCAAAACCAGAGAATGAATGAATACAACGGCACAAAAACCATACAGCCCTTCCTCCGGTGTAAGCCTCCCTACCTTGTGGGAGCCTCGTTGGCATGGTGGGCACGCAGCACTCTCAGCTGGCTCATACCAAATCCTCTGGTCTCAGGGGACAGGATGACGGTGGCATTGCCGGCACTGTCCTCTTCCCCGTCGACATCGAAAGTGGAGGCGTGGGTCTCGGGCGTGTACTGGAGCGGGACCATGCCTTCCTGGCGCAGCACCTCCTGCAGGCCCGGAGGACAGTGTGATGATGCTGTAATCTCTTCACCCGAACTGGTCTGTGCGGGGGAGATGGCCAGCTTTCTCCTTATGGGCATCTTGGGAGCGGGCTTCGTTTCCGGTGCCGGCTCCTCCCCGAAGGCTGGGACTGAGGGAAGAAGAATAATAGCTGCGTTAATAACTAAAGGCCTAAATAATGCAAAGGAACACATTATGCGTTACTATATTAAGGAGACGGTTTTATGACGGCGTACAGACGTGCACCTATCAGTGCCGAGCCGGTCCTCGTTCCTGCACCGCCCCATATCGCGTCTGTTCCCTTAGTTTATTTCGAGAGCCTGTACTCGCATCCTGTGTGCACTCAATACTATATACATCTATATATCTATATATACACACACATCCACTACTGAATAATTTAGCTGCTATTGTCACCTGGTCTGATGAGTGAGTAGCAGCACAGTTCAGTGCGACTGGGGCTCGGGGTACAGAGAGAGGGAAAGGGAACGAACCGGGAAATGGCTGGGCAAAACAAGCTCATATGGGGGATATTGGGCAGGCCAGGTGCTTAACGAGCACACGCTGACGTGGGTACAGGCTTTCACACATATATATGTGTGTGCGTACAGGGAGGCTGTTGGGAGGGTCTGACGGTGTGCACTGAGTGAAGCATGCTGGAACATGGCGCATTCTGGCTGTACTCTGACTCACTTAAGGGGGGGGGGGGGGGGGGGCATGTGCTTAACGAGCACCACGCTGACGTGGGGTACAGGCTTTCACACATATATATGTGTGTGCGTTACCCAGGGAGGCTGTTGGGTAGGGTCACTGCTGACGGTGTGCAACTGAGGAAGCATGCTGGAACATGGCGCACATTCTGGCTGTAACTCTGACTCACTTAAGGGGGGGTTGGGGGGGGGGGGGGGGGGGGGGGGAATGAGCGCTGGCCGAGGTGGTGTGTGATTGGGATTTTAAAAGGAATAGAGAATAACTTACAAACCTCATACCAAACCTGCAACGTTTAGACGATTATCATGGGCTGTAATAAATGCAGAAGGAGACCTTTAGAGAACCGACTCTAGGACTCACAGCACTGGGACTAAACTGGAACTGGTGTGTAATGCAATGGCATATTTATAAAAGTACACCATAAAATATCCATAACACCGTCAACTAATCCGGGTGAAAATAAGCTTTTTAAAGTCGGATCTGTTATTAATTGTAATTAATGCAAAGCTTAGGGGAAGATAACGTTCAGATCGTTAATAACAAGTGGAAAGTGGTACAGCAACCACCAACACCCTTGCCCAAACTGGGCCAGAAGAACATTTTTCTGTCTGTCTCTCTCTGCGCGTCTCTCTCACACACGGACATTTTAGAGACACCAGCTGACCTACCGCGGGTCCTTGAATACATTTTTTTAAATGGCGCATTGTCTCAAACAGCTTTACAAATTTTATTTTATCTTCTAACATCTAAGGCCAGTCCCCCAAACTGAGCATGCCTAGGGCGGCAGTGGAAAGGAAAATCCCAAAACGCTACAAGGAAAAACCTTGTTAGGACTTGGACTGAGACTCAAAAAACAATCCTTGTTGCATAATTATCAAAGACTATAGTTAAAAGTTTTAAATAAAACAAAAGCTAAATAAAAAAGAAAACTAAGAACATATTTAGAATAAGGGCAGAGCTGAGGGTTCATAGTCAAGTCTTATGGTGATCAGAGACGTTGGGTTGCTGTCTTCTGCCGCTCCGTGGGGTTTGCCAATGTCCTCATGTGATCCCTCTTGGCTGCGTTTCCTACCAGTTCTCTCCTCTTTCTAGCTTTCTAGCTATGCTGCTATAGCTAATGCTGCCGAGGGTCTCATGCTACACTGGTCATCCATGCCTGACTTGCATCAGTGATTGTTAATAGACACTGTTGCTCTTAATCAATAACTAATTACATTTTCTGTTTTCTCTCCGAGCTGTGTGTTCCTGTACCAGTCCGCCCCTGCCCCACACATGATGTTCATACTGATGGGAGCTCCACTGTGCATAATTCACATTTTTATTCGACCATGACTCCATGACTTTAGTTTCGCTCTTAGATTTATCATCTACGCCGCCCAAGGAGGTTGGGTCCCTTTTTGAGTCTTGGTCCTCCCAAGGTTTTCTTCCTAGAACCAGGGAGTTTTTCCTTGCCACTGTCGCCCTAGGCTTGCTCAATTTGGGATTGGACGTAGTTATTAGGAGATAATCTAAACTTGTAAAGTTGCTTTGAGACAATGCTCCATTGTAAAAAGCACTATATAAATAGATCTGACTTGACAATTTAAAAGTATAATAAGCAGACTAATATACTAGAGAAAATGTAATATAAGACAGAGAAGATATAACAAAATAGAGAATACAAAAGTATAGCATGTATGATAATAGTGAAAATAACCAAACTATTGTCAAAAAACAATACCATGACAGTCCTTATTAGGCACTTTTGCACCGGAGGAACAGCCCCTAATGACAACAAAAGCAGCTTTCACACCAAACATTTCTAGGAACTAATTTGGGAGGACCTGTCCCATGGAGAACTAAATTAGTTGCAGCGCGTTTTTTTGGTTTGCCTATAAGGACAATTTAGCTTGGATGACTCTGAATGATGCATTGCCTCAGTAAAGTCTGTTTCCCCCACATTTTTAGAGTGAAGATCTGTTGTTTTGGCGGCTCTGTATCCAATACAAGTACATTAAAAACAGCGGTTGAGCCAACAGGCCCTTACATCTCCACCAATCACCACATACTTACATCATTCAAGGTTCCTATGCGCGGAGAAAAGACCCTGCCCTAGGAGGTAGAAGCTAAAACCCCTATACACGGCGTCCTAAGAACTACAATCGTGCCCAGTTCCTATGGTGCGAAGACGCGACAGAGGGGGCAAGGTTCTAAGAACTATGAAAAAGTTCCTCCGGTGCCTGATAAGGATCGTTCTCTTATTGTGAGAAGTCTCTCACACAGAGTGCTATAGAGAAACCGGGCTGGGGATAAAAATCTCTTAAATCGCCTCTAACCAGCAGTGACAGTCCTGAGGCTTTTCATTTACATTTTATGGATATTTAGTCAGTTAGCAGGTTCTCTTATCCAGACTGACTGTGGGCTAAGGGTTGCTCAGTGACCCATGGGCAGCTGTGGACATTCATACCACAGGCTCAGAGGGGTTTCTTTGCAGTTAGGGACTGTATGAGACGTCTCCCTGACGGATACCCAGTGGCTGGATGCTTATCTGTGTTTGAGCTCGAGAGCGAGAAGGTTTTCGGGACGGAGCATCTGTGATGAAGCTCAGCCCAAAGCACGATCTGCATGTCTGATAAAAAACAGGAATGTACGTCACAGCTGGAGGGACTGACGAGATCACACACACACGGACGCTATAGGATTGTACGTGAGGAACACAGTGTACTATGTTCGATGAGTGATGTTTGGGGTTGGAGAGTGTGTGTGTGTGTTCAGGATGGCATATTTCTGGCTGACTGGATTAATATAAGCTATTTCTGGATGAGAGAGGCTGGGATTAGGGTCGTCTGGCTGCTCGCACTCTCTCTCTCTCCCCGAGACCGGGCTGATGATCCGGCTGCGTTTCATATCTTACGTGACTGAGTCCCACTCCCTGCCCCTCCCCTTCTGCCGAGCACAGATTTTATGAATGAGACTAGGAGAAAGCCAGGGGGGAGTGGGGTGGGGCTGTGGGGAGAGAGAGAGAGAGAGAGAGAGAGACAGAGAGAGAGCCAAAACAGCAGGGCAGCAAAAACCGAGATGGCGAAAGCAAGAAAATCTAGGGAATTTATTAATGGAAAACAAAACATGAATCTGATTGTGAAAAGAACGCCAATGCTGCACAACGAAGAAGGGGCAGGGACGTTTATTTGTATCAAAGATCGTGATTCCATCAGTAATCTGATCGATCGGTCCGTGTGAGTCAGGGCCTAATCGGATTTCTGTAGGTGATGCGTCTGAGTGTCGTGAGGCCATCACAGTCACACTGCACCCAAGCGCCTCGGCTCCACCCCTCACTCACGTTCAGCTCAAAACCCGACTACGGAGGCCAGAGCAGTCAGAATTTCTATACTTTATGCAAATGAGGGGGGAACACATCAGCCAATCAGATTGCTAAACGCTCCACCCTGTGCGGTTTCATTTAAGGACGGAAAAAAGGTGCAAAGTTTTGAAAAAAAACACGTTTATATTGACGCCGTCCTTCAAAACGGAGCATGTGAAATAATCAGGTGTCATTAGAGGGCAGAAGCTCCTAAATGGCTCAGTCAGAATGAAGCAAGAGGAAACACAGAATCCCGTTCTAGACTGCATACGTCTGGGACTGATGAATGAGGGAATTTTACATGCACAGTAACATTTGAGCTGCAGGATTTCGGTTTAGTAGACAGTCATATTAATGTGATTTATTAATGTGATGTTAATGGATCTCGGTGCTGAAGGAGCCGAACATTCCTCATGCATTCGGACCCAGTGCGGCCCCTCAGCTGGGGCGCTGCGTGTTCCTGCATTTCCCATCAAGCCTTTGAGTCAAATAAGTACTGCACCTGTTCTGCACCAAATATCACTACAGGCCATTTACTGAGCTATAACTCACCCTTTCCAGCACTCCCAAAACACTTCCCTCCCTTCCCTTAGCTGGTGAACTTGTGGACGGGCCAGTTCTCGTGATCTTTATCTCAGTTTGCATGCTTATTTCACAAACAGCATCACGTGACTATTACAGGGCAGTTATTAAGCACACACACGCTTACCTTTGGGTGACTGAGAGGGTTTGAGCCGCTGGGAGACTCTGCGAGTGCGTTTCTCTGCACCTGTGGAGAGCACGAAGAACATGGTACCAGTCAAATAGTCATTAATACACCCCCCCCCCCCCTCTCACATTTTAACCCCGCTCATCCTTTGGGTCGTCTGGATCCTATCCCAGAATTCACTGGGTGCAGGCTGGAATGACCCTAATGAGGTGCCCAAAGGCGCTGCACCGCCTGACTGCCAGTCCTAAATCACATAAATCAGGGTTGCCAGTGTGCCATAACTCACTGCACGGTGTGTTCTGGTGAGCGATGAGGTGTGAAAAGGAGAGTAGAGGCTGGAGATGGGCGTGTTCTGCGCTCTCGCCTGCTTCACTGCGCCCGTCCGTGTTCTCCTGGTCGGCCCACACCACGCCCCGTTCCCTCCGCACCAGCTGCTCTAGCTCGTTCTGCTCCGCCTCGTCCCTCTCCCTGGTCATGCCCGCTGCTCGCAGCTCCAGGTGCTGCCAGCGGCAGGCGGGAAGTAAGGCGTGCACCAGCCTGAAAGGAGGGAAAGATGAGCTTGAAGTTCTGGATCGAGGTTGGCGCGAGTTATAGAGCGCTGAGGTGCAGGCTTAGGGTCGTACTTGCGTGTGTGTTTGTTCTCCTGGTCTTGCAGGTTGATTAGGTAGCGCATGTGCTCGATGTGCTGCTGTAAGTCCGTCACCTGCAGCTGGAGCCTGTGGCACTGCAGCTCCTTCTTAAGCCCCTGCACGGTACAAACAATGCTCTGTACAGTCAGATCAGACAAGGCGGCGTCATACGCTCTGTACGTCACTAGTGTGGAGCAGCACGAACAATAAGAACGGAAAGCTCAAAACGACCCCAAGAACAGAAAAATAAGAGGCTATCCAAACCCTGATGGAAAAACAAACAGGAGCCGAAGCGGGGGGTGGGTGAGGAGTAGGGGGGTATTAGAGCGATGATGTGGCTATGACAGCCGGTGAAGAGTTTGGAGCCTAAAACGGATCAAACTGTACCCATCGCTCAGCCATACCGAGAAAAGACAGAGGACAGAGAGCAGAGGAGCGGCGTCACAAAAACAATCAAGCCTGGCTCAGTCCGGCCCTTGTTTTCGCCCCGGCTCTCTGAGAACGGCCTTTCTGAGGACTGTGACGCAGGCAGGCGGTGGAACATCGGGTGTTTGACCAAGCCGCTCTACTTCCAAGAAAAGATGAAACGACGTGCGGCGATGGAAGGGAAGGAAAGGAAAGATGGATCCAGATAAGCAGGGGGCATCGATCTATTTTCGTTTCTATCGACTCATTCTGGCTCCTACTCGAGTAACTTTAGCCTCTACTGTTTCTATGCTGGCACGGATGAAAATTCGCCGTACAGAAGGTACAAATCGCTCCGTGCACTCAGAGCCCTGACCTCAGGAGCGTGCCCGCTGCTCCCGAGCAGCTTCATCTCGTTTTCCAGGCGGTGCAGCAAGCCCTCGTTCTCCTGGAAGCGCCTGCCGGTTTCCTCCAGACGCCTCTGAAGGTGTAGCTGGTGAGACTGAAGAGAGGCCAGCTTCCGCTCGTACTTACAGGTCATCTACAAACACATCAGAAATCAAGTCCCATTTATTTCTATAGCGCTTTTTAAAACAGAGCAAATTTTAGATGCACAAGCCTAGGGCGACAGTGGCAGGGAAAATCCCTAAACCTAAAGGTTATAAACCTTAGAAGGACCAAGGTTCAAAAAGAAACCTGACCTGCTTACAGCCTAGATTGTTCAGATGGCACAATCCTGATCCCAATCACAGGTCTGTAACCCAACCCAAAGCTGTGAGTGTTTGAGTAAAGGTTTCCGTAGCAACAAGGATCAAATGTAGGTATCCAACAGAGGGAGTTACAGATCACACCCTGCAGCTTTCTTACACATTATTATCAGCTTTGTCAGCCAGTTGCTTAAAAACAATTATTCTGAACATTTCTCCTGTGCAGCCCTCCCTGATACAACTGCATCCATGACCTTTAGTTGGTACCTTCTCAGCTTTGTTTTCTGGACAGAAGAGCAGGCCTTGCTGATGCCACTCCTCCCTGTGCCCGAGCCTGATCCGGTTCTCCTTCAGCTGCTTCTCGATGTCCAGCTGTTCCCTGCGCAGCAGCAGCCGGGCCGCAAACACGCTGCGCATCGACTCCGACATCCTGCGCAGACAGACATTTATTCTCAGAGATCAACATGTAGCGCGGGCTGAGCGAGGGAGCGCCAGAACACACCCTGATTATAAGAGAGTACCGGTCACATGCCCGAGGCAGAGCGGCTAACTAAACCATGACCATGTACCAAACCGCGGTCCAGAAATCGTGGCCCAAACAGATACACACAGAGCAGAAACCCGAAACCTCCGGCGTCCTTGAAAACAGCACCGGATCAAAAGGTCTAGTTTATGTGAATCAACAGCTTACTCCCACACAAGCACAAGAGCAGCTCGTGGAAACCTGCACGCAGAGCCAGCCGCATTCATAACGACGCCCACTCCGCACACAGTGCAGCTCACCGGTGAGGCCGAATTATAACAGTGCAAAACAAAAACAAATCAAATTGAAAACTCCAGCCAGGATTTGAACCCAAGACGGGTGTTCGGGATCAGGATAAGGGTAGAGATTAGGCTCAAGGTTAAGCCCTTGGATTGGGGTCACATGACCAAACATGCTGCTTCTTATAAACATGATCATTTTTATTCATTAAAAACACTGCAAGCTTTTAACAACGACGCCTTTATTTCCCAAGCCTGATCTGACCCAGAGCTTCTGGCAAACAGAAAAATGCACCCGGTGTAACAACTCAGAGGGCACGAATGTACGCCCTAAGCCTAATTACTGACGTGATTAACACCGTGCTAATTCAGGCTTCCCTCAGCCGAGGTTCGATGGTGGTGCTGGTGCAGGTAGGAAGGGGAGGGTGTGGGTGGGAGTGTGAGAAAAAGCGAAGGCTATCAGCGGCGTGACGTATTTGCAGTGGTGCCGATGCCAGGCTCTCGTTTGAATGCAGGCAGCAGAAGTGTGCCGCCATTCCTCCGTGATAAACCCCTCCCTCCCTCCCTCCGGTTGTGAATTCTAATGCTGGTGAATGAAAATGCGTAGGAGTAAGACTCATTCATTCCTCCCTCGCCTCCTACTCGCGCCCCTCCCTTCCCCCCTCCCTCGCCCGACACACCCCTCCCCTTTCTAAGCTGGAGCCGCAGCTCTCGGCGACGAGCGCCACTTGATGAAGATGGATACGGAGACGCCGGTGGTGAGGGATGAGCACAAACGTGAGGGAGAGTGCAGACCTGCAGCCGGTCCTGCCCTCAATTATTCATACAGAATCAAACTCTCAGACCGGCTGCAATTCAACTGGAGCAACATAGAACATAAACACCAGGCTCGAGCAACAGACACTGTTTGGTTTAACTGTACGGCGCACACACACACGCGCGTGTCTTACTTCTCATATTCAGCTCTCTTCTGGCTGGAGATTGGATTAACAGCAGGAGCTTCTACCTTCCGCTCCTCGTACTCCCTCAGTTTCTGTTTCAGCTGAATAATCTGCACACACACACACACACACACACACACACACACACACACACACGGTTTGGTCTCAGCTAACGCACAGCTCATTCTAATGAGATCCAGCTCACCTATTAGGAAAAAAAAGAGCAGATTTACAGACACACACCAAAAACAGTAGGGTTGGGTATTGAAACCTGGTTCTAAAATCCCAAGAATATAATTTTGGTTACACTTGTTGATTCCTGTTAACACATTTTATGCTGTGTTTAGTGCAAAAATCCACCAGAATTGTTGTTTGTTGTGATACATTCTGCTCGAGCATCAGAGGAAGATGGAGGCTCAGGAATAAGGGCTCAGAGGTTCGAGAGAGAAAACAAAAAGGTGAAATGCAGTACGTGTGGAACGTTGATCTGTTATAAATCTAAGGTAGCTGGGAGAGTCTAAAACACTTAACACATGAACAAAGCTTAATGTGGTTTAATTTACTAAAATAGTGGGTTAGGGACAGTGGCACTGAGAGACAGGAAGCAGAGCTGGAGGTGGCAGAACTTAAGATGTTGAGGTTCTCTTTAGGAGTGTCTAGGGTGGACAGGATTAGGAATGAGATCATCAGAGGGACAGCACAGGTTGGAAAATTGGGAGACAAAATTCGAGAGGGAAGACTGAGATGGTTTGGACATGTGCAGAGGAGGGATAGTGGATATTGGTAGGAGGATGTTGGAGATTTTTATTTTAGGTTGTGTTTTTTATTCCCATTTAAAACCATTATAGGCAAAAAAGCTTAATGTAAAAACGAATCCTATTTTTTTTGGGCCACAGGTTCATCATTTCAGCAGTAGAGATTACTTACGACCAGCAATACTCCTTCACCTAGGCTGTAAGCAGGTCAGGTGACTGAGGCTTGGTCCTGACGTTTAGGGTTTTTCCTTTCCATGGTCGCCCTAGGCTTGCTTGCTCAGTTTGGGAATAGGCTTAGATATTAGAAGATAATTTCCATTGTAAAAGCGCTGTAGAAATAAATCTGACTGACTTATGATCAGTAGTAACTAAGAGAAGTTTGGCTTTACCAAGGTCATTGCTTTAGTACTTTAAACCATGTTAAGCTTTTTACTTAGAACAGAACTTAACACAGAAATGACTACTTTTGAATATTATATAAATGGCACATTTTTTCACCATTTTGGAATCGTTAAGCAGAATTTGTTTCTGAGTTTGTGTTTGAGTTCAGGGAAGAGCACAACCATGCATATTTACAAAAAAACACAACAGTGAAAACTAGAGTGGAGCCAGATGCTTACCTCTGCTTTCTGGTTCTCACATATGGCAGCGTACTGGCTGACGTGACTGTCCACACTCACCACGTTACTCTTCAGCTAAACAGAGAAATGAGAAAAGCACACGGCTCAGCGCTAAGGTTTGCATTCCGCAGGCTTTGTGGGGGTCAGAAGTCTGAGTGTCTGTGGTTTTATTTTTCAGTTTATGGCAAAAATGGCATTCCAGATGAAATATGGGACTATCATATAACAAAAAGAGCGTTACTCGTCTGAGGTGTTTTAAAGCTGTAGAAACTATGCTAGGGTAGCAAACAAATATTGTATCAGTTGTGTGCGTGTGTCTTACTGTGGACTTGATCTCCTTGGCGCGGTTGGCATATTTGAGCGTGTTGTGAGTGTCCTCGTAGGACAGCGAGGACGGACTAACGTTTGCGATCATGACGGTCCTGCAGTTCCCACCCAGAGAGTCTTTTAAGAGGCGTGTCAGCTTGCTGTCTCGATACGGGATGTGCGTCTTCTTGGTCTGAGGCCAAAGGAAACAAGCGTAGTTAGGTAATCAATTAATCAATCGATCGATCGGCTGGAGATACGCAGAGCGAACCAGAGCCGGGTGCGGTCAGGTGCATCTTAATGAGCCCGAATTTCAGGATAGGTGGCTATAGCGAATGGGCTATACTGTGAAATAAAATAAGACGTACAGTGATCATTCGTACTGCGCCCTAACTTGAACCCCAGTCAGCTGCTGCTTGCTTATTTCTTTAGAAGACCATCAAGAGGGTAAACACACTCGGGTTTGAGTCAAACAGAGACCGGAGATTACCCATTTTAGAGCCAGCCTTGAAAGACAACAAAAGGCTGGAGCAGTCGGAAAGGTCCAGATATCTGACCTGTAGGACTGAGACTCACTAAAGGTGCGGTGCTGAGGAGAGGAGAGGTGGCAGCCTCAGTATTGATTAGCTCAGTATTCTAATACACGCCTGGGAAGAAAGAACACTGGGTTTTTTTCCTCCTCTCTTCGCTCTCTACATCGGCACAGGAGTGAGTCACATTTCACAACAGCCGACCCAAGGCACTCTCAGGGTCTGAAACAGAGACAGATCCCGGCACTCAATTGAAAACTCAACAGCCATGAAGTTTTACGGCCGAATTATGGCACAGCTGGGCGTTTTAACAAGGCTGCAGGTCCTGAAAGCATATGGCGGCAGCTCCAGGTGGGAGGATGGGCGGTTCCACTAGACTGCGAACTTTGATTTGGTGGAGCCGTCACCTGGGAGTGGCGTGTGCCAATAAGGGAGCTGCGAGGACGGCTATGGGGGCATGGAGAGACGTGGAGAGAGAACGTGAGATTTCATTACAAGGCGAGCCCATTAGGAGCTCCCATATTTAACCACCTCGCCCCACTTCACAGTCAATTTCCTTTTCCCCTGCAGAACTGATTGCAGTAAGGAATAAGGCAGTAATTAAAGGAAACTGATCAGGCTTTTATTTGGCTCTTAACTCTGGAAGCCGTAACGTTAATTGGCCGTGCCACAAAATAAATTGGGCGAAGCTAATGTAACATGCCACGGAGCTTTTCCGCGGCGCCATAACATCGGATTTGCATAATCCATATCTCAGGTTCATTTTCTTTAAACAATGATGACTGGAGCGAGGCACGGGTTATTTCTGGAGGATTTCTGAGTCTTAAGCGCAGATTTATCTGGAAGCAACACCAGCTTTAGAGCCGCTTACAAGGACACGAGCTTTAAGCTCAGCACAGATATGGAGCGGTGTAACGCACCCACCCACGGGACACTGGAGCAGTGAAAATGTTCAGAAATGTTACAGCACAGAGCACAACGTAAACTACTATTCTTAAACACTCAGTGAGGTTTTTATAATGCATTTATAGTGATACAGTATTTTTTCCCAGATGGTCCATCCCCATTTCAGGTGTCCACACACTTTTGGAAGTCTTTTTAAACAGAGTTCAATAACTTTAAATCTATATTGATCACACAAACGTGCTTGTTTGGTAAAAGCAGTTCTGTTTCAGCTCTACAGTCGTTTAACTCTCATCACAGTCCTGCATGTGTGTGTATATTGCAGCAGAGTGTTGACGCTGGCGCAGGGTCTATAGGGAGCAGAAATGTTTATCTTTGTGGTGTGTTTTCGCCGAGCTGCCCGATTGAGCCGTGGGTAAGCCGAGACGTCTGTGTGACAGGTTAATGTATGCAGATGGCATGAAAACAATACCCACAAACCCACAGCGCAGGGAGGCCCAGAGACAGGGACAGAGCCGCTCACCTTACTCCCTTCACCCTGATGCACACACACGGGCACACTCCGAAACGAACTCACACTCAAACATTCAGGCTGTACAAACCATACACAGACCCAACGACCTAATAACGCAATTACTGCCTTCATTTACAGTCAGAAACCGGGTAAGGTCTGTAGAAACAAACTTTAAACCTTAAGCGACCTCACGTCGAGTCCAGGCACGGCCTCTTGTTGTTAAACATAATCAGATCAGATTAGCTCCGTGTTTACAGCACAGCTCTTCACGCCTGTTAACCTTCAGACCAATTTGAGCTGCAGCATAAACCAGCAGGGGAAAGATCATTTCATAAACCAACCACAGAACTGAACAAACACAAACACAAACACGCTGCATGCAGAACAAACCCGACAAAGAACACGAGGCGGTCTCACGCGGGCTCTGTGTGCCGTCCTGATAAATAAACACATCAAGCAAACAAGAGGAAACAAACTTGGTTCAAACTTTCCAAGGCCCTTCAGCCAACACACACACACACACCTCGACGAGTTCCGCCACTTAAATCGCTAAAAATGAAAGCTGTCAGGTTTGACGTTTGGTTCTAATTAGCGCTTGCTTCGAGTGGCGATCACCTACTGGACACGGCCGCTGCCCTCAGCGCTCCCCCCCGCTGAAAATAAATAAATAACCGACCACGCCTGTTCCAAATTAGCATCCCGGGTCAAAGGGCGGCTCAAGCAGATTTAATTACGAATTAGTTACGACTAAGTGATTTGAGCCGGCACGTGACGATAAGCTCAGGCTTTAAGAAAATGTTTATTAAAATTAACGAGCGCGTCTGAAGTACTGCTTTTGCCAGCGCTCAAAGAAAAGGTCAGACGAGCATTACCACAGATTAGGACTGCAAGTGTACGGCTGGGGAGCGGCACGGCGGCGCCACAGTCCTGGCCTGTACCTACGAGTACGTGTTGTCAGGCTCCTCCCACATTCCAAACACGCGTTAGGTTAAAGGCTCACGCTAAAGTGTCCCTGTGTGCACAACGGACTGGTGCCCTGTGCTGCCGGCTAGGGCCTGGCTCCCTTACCCATGCACAGGAGTGAGGGAGGATACGTTTGATCATGGTGTTTTTTTTATGTATCATGATTTTTATCATGTTAATCAGGATTTGAGCTTAAATAACCTTTTTCCATTTAAATAACTCCACACGTCCATGACAGTGAATATCAAACGGTGCACTGATTACATAGTGAGCACATGAAAGATTTGTTGTATTCATTTGATGCTGGACTGTACTGTAGTACAGAGGTTTTAGTACGGGTCAGGGTTTAGTAAGAGGCAGTAGATGGTGTTCTGAATGACTTCTTACCTCTACCTACACCCTCCATTTTACTCATTGTTTTATTCAGTGCTTAATGACGAGCTAATGGTTGGTCCTTTAACATGCCTAAGACACCAAGACAATTGGCTGAGGGAGGGAAAGGGAGGTCAGGGACATGATCTGTCCCACGCTGCAACAGCACCCCCTACCCAGTCCCATCCAGGGCACCCTTACACCTGTTCTCTGCTTACGGAGCTGCACCGAAACGACAGCCACTGCACGGAGAGCAGAGACGAACACACATGGAGAACAAACTGAGCTTAGGGAGCAGAGGCCTGGACTCCATTTCTGGTTAGACATTGGACACCGATCTCTAATCACTGCTCGAGAGTGATACCAATAATAACAGGACTTGGTAATGTGTCGTTCAGGATCAGAACCTGACAGTCAAAATCACCAGTGTGCTGCCCCCATATCGCGTACCAACGATAAAAACAGCGCCCAGCGCAATGGGTACGAGCGAAATTCTGTTTAAACGAGGGCAGAGCAGCAGTACTGAGCACGCTCTGGCTGAGAGGCGTCTTCCAGAATCAGCACAAAGGCGCTTTGGCACGGTTAATGACACGAAACACTCGCAGGCAGATTGAACGGTGTTTTGTGAGACGACAATCTACAGCAGTCACGCACTAATGGGATTGGATATAAATTACTCGGAATCTCTTTCGGCGCGGGAAAATCCGCATCCACGGCGACACGGAGAGCCTGCTGGAGCCAAGAGCAGTGCAGGAATCCCACACACACACACACACACACACACACACGCCTCTGAGGAGAGAGATTAGTGCAGACAATAGAGGCCAGGCTAAGAGAGGAGCAGCTCTCCCAGCACAGATAGCATCAGTCCGGCCCAAAAGGAGACTGAAGAGAGGAGAGCGTTACCCTGGGACACAAACCCGTCTGACCCTGCCCGCCTGTGTGCCAACGAACGGCACTGTTGGGCAAAAGTGTGTCTAATAGACTAATAAATGATTACGCCTCATTATTTCTTCAAACAAAAGCTGACGCTCTTCAGTCAATGTTGCGGATATGACGTTTTAACTTAAGCCCCCTGCCAGGGTCCTGGCATTCACCTAGATGTTACTTGTACTAAGCACTACCTATCTAAACATTGTTGCAGACCAAGTGCACCCCTTCCCGGTAACGTCTGTGCCCAACGCCCCGTCTGCTGTCTCTAACCTCTCTCACTGTGAAGGTGTGTGCATTCTGGGGCTGGTTCCCACTTCTTGCCCTGCCCTGATCCCACCTCTTGCCCTGCCCTGATCACACCTATTCCTGTGTGTGTGTGTGTGTGTGTGTGTGTGTGTGTGTGTGTGTGTGTGTATTACCTTCGGGTCAGCCAGAGTGTTGATGACGTTCCCCAGGGCGAGTAGAGAGCGGTTAATGTTGGCACCCTCTCTGAGGCGAGCTCCATTAGCATTGGTGGCGCTGGCCCTCTCTGAACCCGCCAGGTCGATCAGACTCATCTTAGCTACATGCACGTTCAAATTCAGACTGGTCGTCTTCTCACGCTGCCTCAGATAGATCTGCACAGGAGAGAGAGAGAGAGAGAGAAACAAAAGATCAGTTTAAGGCCTTTTCACACCGAGTCCAACAGTTACAGACGAAAAAAACGCATATATTAACTCTGTCCTTCTCTCCGAGGCGCTGCATCAAACGTTTAATCGGAGCCTTTCTAATTTAAAATCAGGCTGGCCAATCAGAGCTCGGTCGCCGGGCAGAACAGCTCATCAAGAGCTTATAGGACGAGCAACAGGCTGCCTCTAAAAACATGGATATTAAAGAAAAGATCTGGTGGGACAGAACTGAAAGGCTGGAGAATGATGGAGATAAAGCTCACAGGGACTGGATGGAAGCGTTTGGTTATTTATCTAAGAAAAAAAACACAAACTATAAACAGCTTCCTGCACTTCCAGTGCTTTTATTACGAGTCATTCAAAAAACTAAGCACAAGTTTCAGCTCATTGTGTTCAGAATGTGGATTTGTAATAGGAGGAACTGTTTCTGTTATGAAACAGCTTTGCTGCGTCATCCCAACTTTGAGAGTGTGTATATTTAGTGCGTGTGTGTTAGACGGCTGTTTACCTGGAATACAGCATGGGAGCGGGAGGATGAGGCGTTCACGTCAGTGGGGTGCTGCGTCCTATTTCTGTTACCATAATCCAGAGCTTCAAGGATGTGCTCCACAGATTTGGGCTACAAAGCACAGAGATCAAGCCCCCACACACACACACACACACACACACAGCTGCTTTTAGTGGTCTGTGGTTAAGTCAATAGAGTAACTGACCACACACACCCGATCGTTGCAGGTGCGTGCAGGAATGCATCTGCTTTAAAACACATAAATCATACACACAGAATCTGCACTGAGGCTGTGCTTTAAAAAAATTAATTTGATAAAGCAGAGTATCGTGATATTTAGCAATTTTCAGCTCAAAATGCAAAAAATATAAAACATCACAAAATAAGCACAGAAAGTCAGAAAATGGTGTGTAAACTATAATTTCGGCTCCTGTAGATGGCACAGTACAGTGTTTTGACTCAGTTCGTCCTCTGAATTATCAAGTCAAGTCCTTTCCAATATCCACCCCATTCCACACAGCTGACGTTCTGATTTGATCATGTCATCAAAGACATCGTAGTTTGGTAGAATTTTTTTTGGTCTTTTCACTTATTTGTTCTTTTTGGCCAAATAATTTCAGTTGCCAAATATTCAGTAAATCCCCACTCCGTAGGACTGAATTGGGGCCTCATCACCCAGCAGGGCGTTGGGCATCAAGTTGGCCATAAAAATAACCACACAAAAAAATAATAATAATAATAATAAAAAAAAAAAGAAGAAGAATCCCCAACTCAGAGTTTATTAAGCTGTGCTTGGACCCTCCAGGGTCAGAAAATATGCTTGTTAGCTCTAGCTCATCACCGAACACTTCAGATTCAGATCAGGGATGGGCATCCTTATCAGCACCCACCCATCATGCCAACCAGCAGTTCCCAGGCTTGGTTACGTTCATCAGCTGCCGGGGGATGAAGGTGTACCATGTTCTCCGTCAGACCGAGTGTAGAACCGTAGCGCCGCATCGCTGAACAGGCTCGTCTTTAAGAGCGTTTAAAGCTTTACAGCTACTCTCTAATAAGGATGAAGTTTACAGACGGCGTACAGTTCCTCTTCAGAAGCTCTGCATTCTTCTATTTTCACATTTTAATAAAGCGAGATTTGAGATCCAGTACTGGTTCGAGAGACGGGCTTCTGAGAGCGCGAGCTGGAGATTAGTGAAGCTTTCCAGACTGGGAGTGCGAGATTAGTGGAAAGGTTAGAACATGCACGATGTCTCATTTAAATTCAGTCTGCTTTATGGCAGCGCTGAAGGATCACACGAGAATAGAGAATACAGAGCAGCTTTATCATCAGCAGCTCAGGGGGACAATCAGGGGGACCTGCAGGACCCTGCGACGGTCATCGGCGTCCTGGGCTGTTAGACTAACCATCCGTTTGGGACGTCATGACCATCTAAACACGCCCAGATTAAATCTATGAACGTGACTCATGAGAGAATCGTTTCTCACACACCTGATGTAGGGTCAGACCTTGGACCACCACTCCTTTGGCTCCGTCTTCCCGAACTGCCAAGGGACCAGAGTTGGCCAAGAGATCCCGAATCTGCTCGTTGTAAACCTGTTTATCAAAATGCAACACACACGATCCATGTCAGCTTGCTTTAACAACCGAGCTCTTAACAATTCTAACAAATAAAAACCTGTTCTTTGATGCTTTGTTTAGATATTTTTGGTTTTATTAATAGATTTTCTTGAATATTGATTTACTTTGCATAAACTACATGCCTAAGTAAGAGTCACGTTACACTCTGTGTTCTGTTTTAGGTCTCGGACACAACCAGAGAGTTAAAATGCTAAAGTCCGTACTCTGTTTAACCCTATACGCTCCGTGCCGCTTCTCCTACATCACCCTAGAAGTGCCGAGTGCCGGTCATTCAGCCGCTGTGACCTCCTACTAGTAGCTGCATGATTTCTGGATTTACCTACATTACATCTACATAAAAAGATCGTGACTATGGTGATGTCCAGCCAATGTCCTGTGTCAATATAAAGACACTAAATAATGAATTGTTTGTACCTCTAGATAAGAGAATGCCAAGTCAAAGACTTTCTCCTCCTTAACGAGGTCCATTCGATCAAAAAGCTCCTTCATGGTCAGGTACATAACACCCGGGTTATCAGCACTGCCCAGCATGGTGTGAGTCTTTCCCGCTCCAGTAGCTCCATAGGCAAACACTGTCACACACACACACACACAAGATCATTAAAATACTTAGGTCCAGGGATATTTGAGCATTTTAATTACTTTCTAAATTTTGTTTTATCTATTTAAACACCATATATAACCTTGTAGCACCCAGGGCCCAAGCTCCCGAAGGGTCTGTTTGCTCACTTATGGGTTCTTTCTAAGAAAATCGGAAATTTCAGTCTTTTGGATTTTCTGTTTGAAAAACTCTAAGTGTTTTCAACAGGTACAGTCCCTATAAACAATTCTAAATTTAGAACAAATGCAGACCAAACAGAAATGAGTAAGGGTGGGTACTGGAAAGGACCTCACGATACAATACATGGGCCACGATACAATTATATCCTGCGATATTCCACATAGTTCACTGACAATATAAAACCAGCCGAAATACAAGATCTGAGTCATCTTAATACATCTCATCACACTGATAATTCAGTGAACAAGTTGAATCTAACATTGTAATGCTCCATCTACAGGAGTGGAGACTGTTTACAATTTAAACAATTTAAAATAGTTTTTTTCTTCCTTCAAAAAGATCTTTATTTTGAGCTGCAAATTGATGTAGTACATCACGAAAATAAATACCGCGATGTAATGCTGAATAGATTGTTTAAGCACGATAGAAAAACCAAGAGCATGCAGACTTTCAGACGTGGCTGCATCAGTATTCAGTGGAAGCTGCCCCAATCTCTGCTCTAGTTTATTGCTTAGCATTTCACTCTCCCCTGCTTACATATGCATGTAATGCACGAGCGCTCATCAATCACAGGTCCAGACAAGTGGGCGCTGCGCTTCTCTAGAGGGATTTCCAGTTAATGAATATAACTAAAATTAGGCCCTTCACTCTGGATACCGCGCACCGAGCTCGTCTTGAGCTTAAGCAATTAAAGCTGGCGGATTTCGAGGACGTGAAATCAGACGGTAAGCGATAATCGGGCATCGTGGAGAATCGCTCCTGCTGCAGACACACGTTCAGTATGGAAAGCTCAGCTCAGTCACTGCTCCAGAATTTCCAAATGCTCTCCATGAGCAGAGCTGCACACTCGTCACTGTCGGATGGAAGGAAAAGGTGCATTTGCACTGAAGAAAGGATGAAACAGTAGGACTCAGAATAAAAGGTTTTAACCTCATGTCATGCTGAACAGGATCTGCTTGCATTCTGTAACATACTAAGTGTGTGAACGCGGCAATTAGCCAATAATCAAATCAGTAGGATCAGAAATAGATTTTGCCTCATTTTTATTTTTGCGACGTAGCGTTATCCAATCGTGGGCTTAAGTAAACACTACACAAGCAGATCGACTAACTACACAAATCCAAACGTTAAACACCGACTGGAAAGGTTATAGCGTACTTCTTCAGTCTGGCAAAGAATGCTTGGGTATGTAGACAAACTCTGGTATATGAGCTCCACTTTCCTGTAGAGATTACAAACAGGGCTGTTCAAAAGAAGGCCACCAGTGCTGCAACGTCTTGGTTTGGGGAAACCCTGGATGTTAATGTCACATGGGGTCGGTGCTGAGGGACTTTGCTCTGCTTCAGTGATGTATGTCATAATTAATCGCTCCATTAAACCAAGCTGAAGTTTCTTACTGATAGCAAGTGGAAGATGCAGGTAGAAGCAAAATGTCCTTCAGAGCCTTCACCTGTATCAGTTACCCTCCACTGATACACACCAAGTCAGAGCAGAGAGGAATTACCCAGGATTCTCATTCAGACAGTCATTTGTCTATATGGAGTTTATAAACCAGACTCACCCGTGCAGTTGTAGCCATTCAGGACTCCATCAACGACTCCTTTAGTAGTATTTTCAAACACTTCCATCTGGGTCGAATCCTCTCCAAACACACGGTCAAAGACGAACTTCAGGTCCTTATTGGCGCGCTTACTGACGTCTCTGCCGGCCACTTTCTGCCCGCGGAAAAACGTTACATCCTGCTCTTTGGGGTCGAACACGAGCATGTGATTATCCACCACATGAACCACCTTCCTGTAGTTTCCATCCGTCTCCTTGTCATTTAGAGGCCGGACACGGACCACCACCTTGACATGGCTGCACACCTCTTCCTCTGACATGCTGACTCCACCACCAGGGTATTGATCTGCCAAAGATAAGGGGTAACGCTTACTGCTGATCAACATTTCAGAAAGTAACAGGTTCAAATCGTAATGGATTGGTATCATGGCTAACACAGACCCAGGGTCACTGAGGCCTGCTGGGTGATATGACCTCAAACCAATATCACTCGATTATGATTAATGAACGATTCATTTGTGTTTTCGCCCTCATAGTTCAGTGACAAAGTTTGTACTGTAAATATGCTCAAATACTAAAATGTGTTACTGAGAGTGGCTTTGTGGAGGAACTTGTAGATTTGGGATGAATTTGGGAGGTGGGAATAACAAGAATCCCACATGGGCAGGGGAAGAACATGCCAAACTAGAGAAATCGGGTTTGAACCAATCGTGGGCAACATAACAATATTTTATTATGATTAAATGTTATTGTGATAAACGATAGGCTTTATTCAGCAAATTGACGGTATAGTCAGTGCTTAATGACACTGACTACATGTCTCATTATAACGAGTGTAATTAATCCTGATTAATCATGGCCTTTATGATGAATCGTCTGCGATCACATGTACCGTGATAAATATCGTGTATTGTGAAAATGTCTTTAAATATTGTGATATCATATTTCGATCATATCTCCCACAGAGTTTGATCCTATAGAGCTAGAGTCGTGCAGCACCAGCACTACCGAATCCAGAAAGCTATCATTAGAGGTCAAGTGATTAAACCAGCGATCATCCATGCTTTTGTTAATCTTCTGTGAGATTGGTTTTAAATTTTAAAAATAAACAACGCTAAACGCTGTAAGATGGTCCTGCTTTACTTTAATAACTCCAGACCATTTTTAATGTGGTTCTGTGGTTTAATCTTTCATGTATGATGTGCTTTTAAACTCCACCTACGTTCAAAAGACGAAGAGATAAATAACTATTAAATAATAACCGGAGCTCTGCAGCCATCTAAAGCTTTACTTATCAGATCTGCAAATTCTCCAGCTTTATTAACTCTCAGTGAATACGAATAACTTACAGAATATTCGATCTGATTAAAACCTCTACTTTATAGTCCCGAGCTTTAAGTGTATTTGTTTGTAATCTGAGAGGCTAACACTAGCCCTGTGCTAACCGCCGCCTCTAATCTTAAACAATCAGCGGCATGTCGGCAATCGACACCAATGTGATCAGGTTTATAAATACGTTATTGGTTTTACCTCTGAACAGTTACAGCTCCGTAGACACCGATCGGAACGCTGCTTTCCTGTAAAACAAATGGGTCCAAGTTAAACAGTTCAGCTCAGCTCGGCTCACAGCGCCTGGATTTTTAAACACAACCGGCCTCCAAACTCCGCTCCTGATTGGCCGAGCGAGCAGCTGCGTCGCGTGACGTCAACAGTCCCAATCTGAACGAATTAACCGACACGAAAACTACAAATATACAACATAAAAATTACAACAGTTTACAACAAAAACAATATATAAAACAACGCAAACTTTAGATTATCATGTACTGTAATGTATCACTGCAGTACTGTTTATATACAGCTATACATACCTATTATACTTTAATAGGTACACCTGCTCAACTGCTCATTGACGTAAATATGCAAGTCAGTGCATTTAGGCATGTAGACGTGATCGAGCCACCGTTCAAACCAAGCATCAGAATGGGGAAGAAAGGTGATTAAAGTGACTTTGAACATGGCATGGCTGTTGAGTATTTAAGGAACTGCTGGTCTACTGGGATTTTCACACACAGCTCCATCTCTAGGGTTGAAAGAGAATGGTCTCAAAAAGAGAAAATATCCAGCTAGGGCAGTTCTCCGGGCTACAGCAGCAGCAGATCACATTGGGTGATTCTCCTATCAGCCAAGTACAGCATCTGAGGCTACAATTGGCACGGGTTCACCAAAAAGGGACATTAGAAGATTGGTAAAACGTTGCCTGGTCTGATGAGTCTCGATTTCTGGTGAGACCTTTGGCTAATCGGGTCAGAATTTGGCGTGAACAACTTGACAAACATGTTGGAGCCATCCTTCATACAACCATGTGCCGATGGTTCACGCTGCTCCTGGTGGTGTATTGGTATGGGGCATTTTCTTGACAAAGTTTGGACCCTTAATTACCATCTGCGCATTGTTTAAACCCCACTGCCTACATGAATATTATTGCTGACCATGTGCACCCCTTTATGAGCACACTGTACCATCTTCTGGATAACGATCCAAGTACCAAAAATCATCTTAGAGAATATGACACTGAGTATCACTGTACTCAAACGGATCCACAGTCAACAGATCATGGATGTGCAGCCGACAAATCTGCAGACACTGCCTGATGCTATCATGGAAATATGGAGTAAAACAGTAAAATCTCTGAACTATGTCTCCAGCACCTTGTTGAATCTGTGAAATGAAGAGTTAAGGCAGTTCTGAATTAAAAAGGAGGTCCAACCAGATATTTATATATTTATATATATATATATATTATATATATATATATATATATATATATATATATATATATAAAACAATCTGAACCTGTCTTTGGCGGAACTAAGTGCGTTGTCTGTTCCTTCCGTGCACTATTGGGAGAGAGCACCAGTCTGTACTGATGCCGGTGAAGCGAAGTGGTAGGTCCGTTATCTTAACGTTTTTACCTGTCTTTAACGATTTTGCACAATAATAGTGAATTTACACACTTTGTTAAGCATTATACCTCATATTAAGCATCGCAGTGGTTGTGTGGCGGCGTGTTTCCGTGCAGCGCGTCTTTTTTCTGTGCCATTTAATGCTGATGTTTATGAAAGAGCATCTGCATTAAGTGCTGATAATGTAGTGAGTGTTTCCCCTTTGAGTTATAGTTGAAGTTCAGTTGAATGCTTTCCTAATGTGAGCCGGCTAACTCATTGTATGGAACACTGTTAATCATAACAGAAAAGCGCACATAGTAGATTACAGACTTTTCTGTAGAGCTTCTGATCAAATCTGTCTACGTTTTATACGACGCTAATTGTTTTTTATATTAAAATGAAATGTGTGATATAAAACCAGGTATTAATCTATGAAGAGCTCTCAGTGTCTCTCCCCCATCACCACAGGGACCTGGGTTCGGTGCCCATGCTTTCTATCCCACTGATTAATTGTTCCCGGACCCTTCATCTGTCACCCAAGCGTGTACATTTTTGCTTGTGTTTCTCATTCCGAAGGTGCAACATGTACATAAGGAGAGAGAGAAAATATGAGAGGGTGTGAGTCCTTCATTACTCTTGCTCCCTTTCCATACTCACTTAACCTCGTTCAGGGAACTGATCTTTCTGGCAGCACAGGGCATGAGGTGGGAACTTTGAACTGAAGGTACGGATTTGAAGGATATATAGCATTTAGCAGACGCCCTTGTCCAGAGTGACTTACAATTGGTACAGTCTTATGATCCAAGAAATTGTGGGTTAAGGGTCTTGCTCAAGGAGCCAACAGTGGCAGCTTGGCAGAGGTGGGATTTGAACCCTGGACCTTCTGGGCCAGAGTCCAGTATCTTAACCGCTACACTACCACAGTCCCACTTTTGGGATAGGTAGGGATTGTCTAAAAAGGAATATTGGATATAGAACTCTCATTATCTGAATATTCATATTAATGGAATGACTGTATTTATTTATTAGCTAGTTACACACACACACACACACACACACACACACACACACACACACACACAGTGAGAGAGCTACCAGTTGCTAACTCAATTCTAATTCAAACTCTCAAATGAATCCGATGTCTGATTGAGTTTATTCTGCTGATAGTCCTTATTTGTTAGTTTAATTTAGATAAGGTGCATTTTTTTCACCCCAGCCCTTCTTAAAAAGTGCTATGAGAATGACTGAAAAGTGGGTGAGCAGGATAAAAGACGTGCCACCCGATCAGTATGGCATCACGTGCCAGGCTTTACAGAGCATGGGCCAAAGGTTCACCCACACGCCTTTTATCGTCCTGTTTGGAGAGAAGAGAAGCTCAGGCTTGGGGTTGATACTCCTGTAAATAGCATCTGCTGTGAGATCAGGAACTTCCAGTCAGGGCTGATCTGTACCAGAACCTCCAGAAAAATCTGAGACTGAGGGCTGATGAGTCTGCTGATGAGAAAGCAGAGCAGGTAGAGGTCACTATGGATAGATGTGCATGCTTTATAAGGAAGTTTATAATGATTTTAAGTTAAATAACAGCCACGTGACAGACTTATAAAAATAAAAGCTGACATATTTATGAAAAATGAATATAGGTTTATTATGCAGCTGATTTCCCTACAGACCAATTTCTCTGCCACTTAAAAAAACAGACCTGATAGAAAAATTTACAATAATAACAGACTCAAATTCTGTTGAGAAGTGCTATGAAGTACATCTAGTTTAATTTTTGGGTCAAGAGAAGGTACAGTCTTGTTTCCCAGTGGTACTGTGTGTTAATGTTTATATTTCCTCCTCTGTTTTGTTTGACGGAGCAACTATAGATCTAAAAGCTGTTCCACCTGATAGCTGTGATGTTCAGAGAGCACAACGTGGGGTTAAAATATTGTGATGGTGATGATGGTATTGCTCATCTGTACCACAGTGTCTTTAAATGTCAGGGATTTTGCAGCCGTCGGGCAGAACCTGGAGCGGTGAATAGGTCGCAGCACCACATGGCATGTGACAGATTGCTCTTTTGTTTATGACAAGAGTGACAAATTCACAATTCATCAGCTTCAGAATGTTTACATTTAAGGAGAGTGACCAGATCGTCAGATCTTACAGCTTACGTAAGGCTTCAGCAGTGCGGGTGAAATTGGTCATCTTAATAAAGTCCATTTGTTTATTGATTGTCACTTTAGTGCCGTGCTAAGAACATAATGTTAAATGTTTAAGAAAATAATGTAAAGGACTTTAATATCAGTATCAAATAATACTGTTTTTCCTGTAGATGCCCTGAAGTTCTCCTCTGAATCTCTGTCCCGTTTCAGTTCCTACATGGCGTTCAGCAGGCGTACCTTGTTAGTTCCTCTGCCTCTGGCGTGCTGGTTCAAGCGTCGCCTGCCTGAGCGTTTCTGTTCCGAGCTTTCGTCTTCACGGTCCCAGCCGGAGCCACACATCCCGGTTCTGCTCAGAGAGGTGCTGCGACATTTGGACGTCCAACCTGGTCAGGTCAGGAACCGCTTTCCATTTCTGCAATGTTCATCCTGTAGGATGGAGAAAACGTAGCACGTTTTGATCTGAAAGTAACTCAGACCTAATGATCTATATAGAGTAAGCACCTGGATTTACGAAAGTGCCTTAAAGAAAATCTTCATAAATGTGTTTTTGTTCTTAACTTTATTCTTGAAGAAAAAAGTTGTGAGATACTTACTTAGAAGGATCTTATGATTTTTTTGTCAAATTAGGCCAGTATTATGTTGAGAGTATTTTTTGTTTTGTTGGCCATTTTTTCCCACCATCACCTCTATTGTTTGCTAATGTTTGGAATGCTTGGATCTGTGTCGATAATCAAACAGGGTTTTGAAACGTTTTCGAGAAGTATGTGATAATTGTCACAAATATTTCTGTAACACCACAGTCCCTCTGATGTACAGAAACCGGGACGGATGACTGATCCCAGTCAGTCCAGTCAGGATAACTGGGCTCCGCTGCTTATCCCTGGGGAGCACAGGGTGCATACAGTCCATCACAGGGCTGGGTTAGTGAGCACCCTGGGATGATCCCCTCCAACCCAACTCCTCTCCCTCAGACACATGTTTAGTGATGACTGAACCCGGGTCAGTCTGTGTGCCATGGATGGAGATGTGGGCATTAACAGACAATACAGTAAGTGGCAGCTTTTGGTGGACCTGCGATTTGAACTTTTTAATAATCCACAGCTTTAAGCTCTGATCCTTCTCCATCTCCTGATTTCCACATGCCTCGCTTAAGTGGTGCATAACTAAAGGAAGGCTTGCAGCACAAACTTTAACTGATGAAAAAAGGGCCGGAGTTTGTTCTTGCGTTCCTGCTGAAGTGATTAGTGTAGTGTTGATCATCTTACTCAGGGTGCGAGGTTGAACTTCTGTGTTTGTGTAATGGCGTGTGTGCACGTGGGAGAAGTCGGAGGCGGCTTGACGACTTGTCATCTCCTTTAGTTACCACACGCCGTCGTGCTGCCGGAGAAGTTGCTCATCGGCCAAACTTTTAGGGCTCTTGGATTCGCTCGAGCGAGAGAGGTAGCGTGGCGCTAGCGGGGACCTTGGCGTGCTCTTAACGCGCTAGCAGGCCAGATGGGCATGAGTCAAAGGGCCTTCTGGCACGGCGAGCGGCTCGGCGCGGACTTCGCCGGGTCCTACGGCTAGAAGCGTTGCTGGGTGCAGGTGGAGGCCTCGGGTCAGCCGGCCAGTCGAGTCGGGCTCACGGCTCCTGTGCCGCTTGCACCTCTCAGCTTGAACACCATCCGCCCATGGTCCAGCTGGTGCAGGGGGAACCCTGCTGAGAGGCCTGGGTGTAACGGGATAATTAGGTAAACAATGACGAGGCATCTCCCGCTGCTGCCGGGGAAACACCACGGACACGGCGGGGTCAGGATCCGAGAGACGGAACGCTTCATAGGATTTCAGCTGCGCCCAATATCTGTACCTTAAGCTGCTATAACAGATAGCCAACATCTGTATCAGGGATCATTATCAGGCACTGCAGATAAGGGGTGTGTGTGTGTGTGTGTGTGTGTGTGTGTGTGTGTGTGTGTGTGTGTGTGTGTGTGTGTGTGTGTGTGTGTGTGTGTGTGTGAGAGAGAGAGAGAGAGAGAGAGAGAGAGATTGATTTAAGCTATCTCTATTAATTTCTATTAACTTTTTAATTAGGTGTGTTCAGAATTAATGGTTCAGAATGTCGGTTTCGATGAATTTTTCGCCGAGCTCTAACGATAAGTTCTTTATGTTCTCGTACAGTCCCTGTGTTTCGGAGCTAAATCGGCTCTTCTTACAGGACCGGTGCTGGGTTAGCAGCGGCATTAACTCTGATACGTGTAACTCCCGAGCGCTACGGCCTGTATGGCAGTGTGATCGTTTTGAACTGATTGGTTTCGAGAGTGAGTAAAAGGCTCGCTACAGTTAATGATCCGAAATGAACAGATCATCAGTACATCCACTGCTACTACAACGGCTCTTTCCCTTCCATTCATCAGCCTTCCTTCTGTGGCACTTGACGGACAACTTAATGATAGCGTTAGTCAAACGCACTCTCCGATCGCTGAGAGGAATCGCTCTAATATTTTGATCTGCTATTGTAAAGCAATCAACCCCTGCACTGAGCCTCTCATCAGGCGACACCGAGCAGCATGAATGGAGCACTTAGGCGGGCCGAGAGTAAACGCTGCAATTATGGCAAAGTGGGTAAATGTAGGCTTTCAGCGGCCGAGCGCCTCCCACGCAGGTACCCAGGCACGGAGAGCGGCGCAGGTGGGGGATTCGCTCCTGCTTTTACCCATCGGCTCGCTGTGGACCGCCAACGAGAAATGTGTGTAAACAGATTACATCGCTCTAATCTGCCATGAAAGGGTTTGAGTGGAGGAGCTGTTAAGAGTTACACAGCACTTTAGCACCGCTGTGGACCTTCAGGAGGATCAGGCATGGCTGGGGCTGCTCTTACATACAGGGTAGAAAAACCTGAGATACTTTACCAAGGCATAAATCGTTTTGGCCGGACGACATGCATCTTCCCACTGTGTGATGGTCCATCCCAGATGCCTCCGAGCCCAGAGGAGCCGACGCCGCTGCTGGACATGGTTGTTACATGAGGCTTCTTTTTAGCACAGTAACGTTTTAAGTGGTATCTGTGAATGTAGCTCTGTATTGTAGAGCTTGATAAAGGAATCCCTTGTCCATGTGGTTCTACCAGCTATTGATGAATGACGGTTCTTGATGCAGGGCCGTCTGAGGGATCTCCTGTTTGAAATCACATCATTATTTTTCTAGTCCTAAATTGAATGTGTTGGAGGCCTGAAATGCAGGAATGGATGATTAACAACAGAAAAAAACATGAAATATCTCTGGTTCATATTGTCTACAATCAAATAAACTGTCCCAACCCTTTCTGATTTCTGGTTGAAGTGATTCCCTGCATTCGTACTACAAAACCAAACTGAGAACATGTCCCGAATTGTGAGTGTATCAGGACAGGGGAACTCGGTGCAGTGTTTATGGGTTTCATAGCTGAGATGTGGGACTGTTCCAGCCTGGGACAGCTTTTGGAAGGAACGCACAGAGCAACACTTTGGAAGATCCCTAAATATTTTCTAGAAGTTGAATGGGAAAATAACAGGGACTTTATATGGCTCATTATCCTGTCTGAATAGAAAGTCCTTCCAATCATCAGTGAGACATTTTTGAATAAGGGAGATTTAGGAAGCTTTATTCACTCTGCTTTACTTTGTAGACTTTATTGAGATTGTGTTTATTTAAGGCCGACTTTCCTGAGCAGCAAAGTGAATATTAGAACTGTAGCCTTCCAGTCCTCTGTGAGAATGAGCTCGGGTTTTATGCTCCACATTTCTCTCTTACAGATTTATTGGGCTGTGAGGGTTTAGTTCCCAGAACGAAGAGGGAAAGGGAGAGATTGAGAAATGGAGAGAGGAAAGAAGAAGTGCTGCTCAGTCTGGCCTCTGTTACCTTCCCCTGCTCCCATAAATTACAGAAACTACAGCGGCATCATTAGCTGCCAAATTAGCCTGGCAGAGATTACATTTACTGCAATTGGGTATTATTTTATTCACCTTGAATTGCAGGTTCACTTGACCAGTATGGATAACCGTTTTACCCTAATTATGTTAGCCATCAGGATACGTTTGTAGCATTTGGCTAATTAAATAAGGAAACAGGCCGATGGTTTATTACAGGCTGCCGTGTGGGAGGAGGACAAGCAGAGGAACTTGAAGCACTGGGACAGAATGCAGGTTTGAATCTGAGCGCGGTGTGTGTTACGTTAGCAGAGGTTCTGTCTGTGTAGTGTATTATCCCCCCAGCAAGGAAGATGCTAACTTTTATTTAATGAACCCAAGACATTTCATGTTTTTTTCTGGTCAACTTCTTTTCATGTGTTAATAAACATCCATTCCTGCATTTCAGGCCTTCAAGACATTCCAAAAAAAGTTGGGATGGGGGCAATTTTGGGCTAGTAATGAGATAAAAAGCTAAATAATGATGGGATTTCCAACAGGTGATTATAATCCTGATTTACAAAAGCAATTTTCACGAAAGGCTGAGTTTTTGAGGAGCAATGATGGACTTCTGGACATGGTTATAACATAAGGCTTCTTTTTAGCACAGTAACATTTTAAGTGGCGTTTGTGAATGTAACTCTGTATTGTAGAGCTTGATAAAGGTTTGCTAAAGGAATCCCTTATCCATGTGGTCCTATCAGCAATTGATGAATGACGGTTCTTGATGCAGTGCCGTCTGAGGGAGCGGAGATCACCCCTCTCCATTTTAGGCTTTTTAGGAAATTCCATCAGATTCCTTGAATGGTTTAATGATATTATGCTCTGTAGAGGAGAAATATATAAATCCCTTCCAGCCTTTCTTTGAGGAACATTTGTTGATAAACTGGAGATCCTCTGATCATCTTTACTCCTCAGAGAGTCAGGCTTTCGTGGATACTGCATACTGCTTTTGGACCAAATCGTGAACTTATTCTGATTTGGGGATTTCTGTTAAAAATGGAGGATTGTACACATGCAGTAAGTCTAGGCCACAGAGACCAGAGATTCCTGGGACTGAAGGCGGCTCTCTTGAGCTTACCTTAAAAAAAGAACCAAACTCCAGGTCCTAATGGTCTAAATCTGAAAGGTGTGATCTGGTTTTACACCACAGAGAGAGTGGAGCCCGAGTCTGTCCAGCCACTGATTGAACAGCATCGGGCTGTATCTGAAGTGAGACCCTCCTATCCTGAAGCATCCAGTTTGTGATTATCTCGGCGGCGGTGCCGGTGTCTCATGCGCTGGCTCTGTTGTTTGCTCTAGATTCGCTCTAAATGAAAATGTAGTGAGGCAGATTTCATTTTCGATTTCATTTCATTCTGTTCCGTTTCTTTTCTTGTTCCAATCTCCAAGTGCAAATGGAGCCTAACTGAGTGGAACAGATTCGTATGAGGAAGTTCACAGGTTCAGGGTTTTTCATATCTCGCCGCTTCGTCCCAATCATGAAACTAGATGTAACGCAGCGGCAGTAATTTTCGTTCTTCCTCGTGTGCCAGTGCGGCCGGAGTCACACAGACTGCTGGGACTGGCAGGTCCTGAAATGTTCTTCAGCTCTGCCTTAACATGAATGTCATATGCACCTGTATGGAAGGACATAGTCTTAGTGGAACCTCATCACACTGAATCAGAGGCAGAATCGTAAAAAAAAAAAAAAGTTTTATTGCACTTTACAACAACAACATTTATTAGCACATAACAGCGTCGTCTTGTGTCTGGGAAAATAAATGAAAATGTGTAAACCCTTGCAAAAATAAGCGATGTTAGAGCAGTGCACATGGTAGCAGCATCTTTTTCGTTTTTGATCCCAGTCCAAGTTCATGAGCTGCAAGTTCTTATGCATGAAAACACAGTTTCTCTGCATTTTGGCCCTTATTTTTGAATATTGGGAGTAGTGAGACCAGCCTTGTTGTATGGCTTAGAGACAGTGGCACTGACAAAGAGACAGGAAGCAGAGCTGGAGGTGGCAGAACTTAAGATGTTGAGGTTCTCTTTAGGAGTGTCTAGGGTGGACAGGATTAGGAATGAGATCATCAGAGGGACAGCACAGGTTGGAAAATTGGGAGACAAAATTCGAGAGGGAAGACTGAGATGGTTTGGACATGTGCAGAGGAGGGATAGTGGATATATTGGTAGGAGGATGTTGGAGATGGAGCTGCCAGGCAAGAGACGGAGAGGAAGACCAAAGAGGAGTTATATGGTTGTGGTAAATGAAGATATGCAGGGAGTTGGGATGAGAGTAGAGGACGTGGAGGACAGGGTGAGGTGGAAATGTTTAACTCGCTGTGGCGACCCCTGATAAAGGGAGAAGCCAGAAGAAGAAGAAGAAGAAGAAGAAGAAGAAGAAGGCCTCTTGAGAGCAGGTATAACTGGAATTGCTTGGTCCGTTTGATCAGTTGTGCAGTTCTTCTTAAAAGCATTCCAATCCTGTTACGTTGGGCAGTGGTTGACCCACTCCTGCGTGCATTTTCTGAATTTTAATCGCTGGCTTAGGTGGCAACAAAACAAACTTCTTATAATTAATTTCTTATTATTTCTTAGGGACTCACCCGTCCTCTGATTATCAGGCTTCTTCCTGAACCTCCTAGCCTAAGCCTTATGGACCGGGTGCTTATGGTCTCGGTCTCAGAGCTGTTTTCATCACAGAGGCAGTTTCATCCACCATCAGACTTCCCCGCTGTGATGGATTCCTGTTTTTTTCTCTGACATCCCTGCCCACGGACGATCGAAACCAAGCGCGGCTTTTCCTTCTTGTCACGTCTAATTTAATGACCCCGGCTTTTTGCACATACTCTCCCACGCAGCGAAGCCAGACCATGCCGGGAAGCCATTTGCATTGTTTTATGGCCTGTTGGAATCCCCGCACACCCTCCTCCCCCTCCCCCTCCCCCCACCTCCGCTATAACCGTGTGATCTAAGCAGGTGGACCGGCGGATAGCGTAGGGGAATCCTCTGCTCGGGCCCCGGCTTTCGTGCCCATTAGGGGGTCTGCTCGGCCGGTGAAGATTTACGAGCTGTCAGTGTGGAGCACGCATTACTGATCTGAAATCGGCTTCTCTTAGGATGGTGATGGCTTTGGATACGGGAAAGGAATTCTCTTGGATCAATGTAAAAGGGCAACGTCCTCCCAGCGTGACACGTAGCCTGGATGGAGGTCACGATCATTAACCCCAGAGCCTCACGGCATCTAAATGGCAGGGCCAGCCTTACCCGTACTCGGGTACTACAACGTGACCAGCTTCTACTGAGAGAGACTCATATTAGAAAGAGATTTTTTAAAGTTTTCTGTACTTTATCTGGCCGCTGTGTGTCTTTTGGATGTACGCATGTCGTTCTGACTGACTGTTGAAGGTAGTGTGTTGTTTTTTTGCGTGGTGCGTTATACGTGTGAGCACGGTGTGATATGAAGCATATGCCGGATGAGTATTCCTGCCTGCTGAGACAGGTGGTGTCTAACATTCGCTGCTGCATCTTAAACACCGTGCGTTAAGTATTTATGAACACCTCAGTGGTGACTGGTGCCATTTGTAATGGGCTGTGACGTCAGCCGGCCACCATCTGACACAAACTGTCCACTTTTATGCTCCCTCACCTACTTATCCTACTGCCCAGGTCTGTGTGTATGGAAGCCGTCCTCCCAGAGGTCCAGGCCCCCCCTGTAGGCCAGAGGCATGCGCGTCCTCACCCTGTGGTGACGGTGTTATTTTGTCGAAGTGTGTCCCGCTGAAAGAGGAGGCTGGTGAATAATTGATCCCTGTAATTAAACACTCTGACGAGGGACACGCTGCTGATTGACGGCCAGATATTAAGCCCGAGCCTGGTGAGGCTGCGAATTCGGTCCGGGGTTATCAGTGGCCGAGAGCGCCGTCTCTCTCATCTTACTCTCATGAATAGAAAATCGTCAACGGCGGTGGGGGCGCGGCGTGAAACAGAGTCCACGACTTCATTAGCCAAATGTGTTGCGCCCGTACCAGGTGGCAGCGCTGGCACAGAAGAGACCGCCTCCTAGCGCAAGCTCGGCAGGAGCCCTCAAGCGTTCTGCACAGTTTGCCTGGGGTGAAATTGCAGCTGACCGCTTCAGTGCTTCCTGTTTGGTACCGTCGGGGCTGTTTAGTTTAGTTACTCGGGGACAGGCACTGCTCCGAATGGGCAGACTGGAAAAAAGGGCACTTTAGAGACATTGCGAAGGCATCTTGAAATGTCTTAATATTAAAGGAAATTATATTCTTTTAAAGTAGTCTTGTTTTAGAGCATGATATCAAAACCCATTTTGTGTGTGTGTGTGTGTTGAGCTGAACACTGAGATGGGCACCGAGTGTACGGGCAAGGACATGACATCTAGTTACGTCTTTTTTTTTCTGCTGATGACCCCTATCCCCTTTTATGAATCCAAATCTGACCTTGGACCCACAGATGCTTCCAAGCCAGCCAGGGCTATCATGTCTCCATTAGCCCTGGTACAGGCCTAGCAGGAACCAACAGGGCTTCATTAAGATACCCATGTCACATCTCTCCTTGGAGGATCTCTTGGATGGATGAACCCTGTGTGCTGCTGTTCGTACCCACAACCTCACAGGGTTTCTGAATCCTGTGAACTTTCTGATTAAAATCCTCTTTTGAACGCTGGCCCTTCAGGATCGGCACCGAATGCTCCTTGACCTTTTGTATTTCAGTCCATAACCCTGTGTCGTCCTGAGTTCGTAGCAGGTCACGCCCTGCTTCGATGGAGGCTCGATCTGCAGTGTTCTGAAGGATAATTACGCTAACGATCCGTGCAGGAGCCGAGCCGAGCTACGTTCTCCAAGAAAGTGCACCTGACGAGCTCCTTTATTAACCGCCATTTGAGTGCGCCCTCCGTTAGGCGAGGATCTCGAATAAATTCAGGCGAGCCTCACCGAGACATGAACGAAGTTATTACGGAGGGATTTATTACAATATTTACATTTGTGCCTACCTTGTGTGCGTGGGCATTGCTAATCAGATGTATGCCCCATGGACAGCTGGAGCGAGCGATGACTCATCGAGCTGGAAAGAGCAATGGCCTTGATTGGGGTTTGTATGAAAGCTCAAAATCCGCAGGCATGTTGCTGTTTGAATTATCAGGCCTCGTAATTTATTGCAGCAGATTTTCATGAAAAGCTCAAAGGGAGAGGCTCAGCTGTCAATCTGTCTTTGTGCAGGATAGAGTTATATCGGGTAATGCTGGGTAACAGGGGGCATGGGTTCAAGGTCAGGGGCGTGCGGTTTGTGCTGCGGAGGAATCCTTATACATTGATCTGTCAGAACATTAAACCCACACGCAGCTCGAATAATAAATAAAGATAATTATCTGTCTGTGGGAGATATTGGACAGTAAGTGAACAGGCTGTTCTCGTAGTGGACGTGTTGGATGTGGGAGAAATGTTCCAGAGTAAGACGTGAGCTTCTTTAACAAGGGACAAATCATTATGGCCATAGGACTGAATCTCCTAAACAACAAGGCTTGTGGGGTGTTCAGCAGTCGTCCCAGGAGGGGCAAACCACCGACCGGCAACTGGGAATGTGTCATAGTGCAGCGCCCCCTGCTGAGAATAGGACCGCCTCCCTTTAATGAGGCTGGTAGAGGGAGGGCACTGCCAAGACTCGAACTTTAGTCTCCGCTCGATTTAATTGCTGTTTCACCCCATTTCAGTTATTTTTACACAATCACCTCATTAATAAAGTGGGTTACTTTTCCAGACTTAACCCTAGATGGATTTGTGAAACTTTTAACCTTATGTTATTATGATATTATTCAAAATTATTCAAAGTATTGATCACTAGTATTTTCAGTCGTATGAAAATCAGGCACCCCTGATAATTTTCATGATTTTTCTTTATAAATCATTGGTTGTCCAGATCAGCAATTCCAGGTAAATATATCATATAGCAGATGAACACCGTGATATTTGAGAAGTGAAATTAAGTTTATAGGTTTTACAGAAAGTGTGCAGTAATTATTCAAACAAAAATTAGGCAGGTGCATAAATTTTGGGCACCCTTGTCATTTGAATACCTTTAGCACTAATTATTGGAACACAAAATTTGTTTTGTAAGCTCATTGACCCTTGATCTACATACACAAGTGAATCCAACTATGAGAAAGGGTTAAGGTGGCCAATTGGAAGTTTTTCCCTCTTTGCATCTTCTCTGAAGAGTGGCAACATGGGAGCCTCAAAACAACTCTCAAATGGCCTGAAAACAAAGGTTGTTCAACATCATGGTTCAGGGAAAGGGAAAAAGCTCTCTCAGAGATTTCAGCTGTCAGTTTCCACTGTGAGGAACATAGTGAGGCAATGGAAGACCACAGGCACAGTTCTAGTTAAGGAACTCCCGAAGTGGCAGACCAAGAAAAATCTCAGATAGGCAGAGGCGAAGGATGGTGAGAACAGTCATAGTCAAGCCACAGACCACCTCCAAAGACCCTACAACCTCATCTTGCTGCAGATGGTGTCACTGTTCATCGTTCCACTATACAGCGCACTTTGCACAAGGAGAGGCTGTATGGGAGAGTAATGCAGAAGAAGCCTTTTCTGCAGACACACCACAAACAGAGTCACTTGAGGTGTGCTACAGCACATTTGGACAATCCAGCTTCATTTTGGAATAAAGTGCTGTGTACTGATGAAACTAAAATTGAGTTATTTGGACATAACAAGGAGCGGAAAAAGAACACAGCATCCCAAGACAAACACTTGCTACCCACAGTAAAATTTGGTGGCGGTTCCATCATGCTGTGGGACTGTGTGGCCAGTGCAGGTACTAGGAATCTTGTTAAAGTTGAGGGTCGCATGGATTCCAGTTAATATCTCCAGACTCTTGAGAACAATGTTCAAGAATCAGTGACAAAGTTGCACCGAGGCCAACGACCCCAAACCCTGCTCAAAATCTACTAAGGCATTCATGCAGAGGAACCAGTACAACGTTCTGGAATGGCCATCTCAGTCCCCAGACATGAATATTACTGAAAATGTGGGCAGTCCATGCTCGGAAACCATCAAACCTGACTGAACTGGAGATGTTTCTAAAGAAGAATGGTCCAAAGCACCTTCAACCAGAATCCAGACTGGAAGCTGTAGGAAGCGTTTAGCGGCTGTTATTTCTACAAAAGGAGGATCTACTAAATTTTTGATGTCATTTTTCTGTGGGGTGCCCAAATTTATGCACCTGCCTAATTTTGTTTTGAATAATTACTGCACACTTTCTGTAAATCCTATAAACTTCATTTCAATTCTCAAATATCACTGTGTTCATCTGCTATATGATATATTTAACTCAAGTTGCTGATCTGAACAACCAATGATTTATAAACTAAAATCATGAAAATTATCAGGGGTGCCCAAACTTTTTCATACGACTGTAGATGTATTTCAAATGTTCAGGTTTTATTGTTGCACTACTGTTTGCTTGCTTTATTAGGAACACCGAACTCGCGTTTGTTTATCTACCATAGGGGGGATTTTGTAGTTATACAGTTATATACAATTGATTTAATTAAAGTCTTGTAATTTAACAAATCAAATTTGTGTAAGACTTTTGTAAGAACTGACATTAAGCACTGGACAGTAGCACTCATGGAGCACTGAAGCTGAACACTGCAGACACAACAATCATCCTTTTAGATGTTTCTTTTAATTTCTATAGCACTTTTTTACAATGGAGTAGCTTTGCAATTTCAGATTATCTTCTAACATCTAAGCCAAATCCCAAATTGAGTAAGCCTAGGGTGACAGTGGAAAGGAAAAACTCCCTAAACGTTATAAGGAAGAAACCCAATCTGTTTTAAAGTTTAATTAAATAAAAATTATGCGAGAACGTATTTAGAGAAAATGGCATAATGCAGATGTAATATACAGACCGCTAAATGAGTCTACATGTTATTACTTTAAAGGTAGGGAATGTGAGATGGTGTCAGGTGGACATTAGACAGGGTGGTTGAGGGAAGCAGTGCCTTTCAACACGCCCTTTAGTCCGTCCTTGCTTATTACCAGTGCGGAGGTCGGTGTGAGCGCCGACACTACAGGTGTTCGTTCACACATGGCTCTGTTCAGGTGCTGCAGGGAAGGAAGACGGTGAAAGCGAATGAGCGAGAGAAAGTTTTATTTATTTATTAATATATATTTTTTCTGCGTTATGACTCAGCCTCCTGACTCAGAGCTTTCTTGACCATCCGTGGCCTGTGCTGACTAATTGGAAGCTGCCTCTTGTTTAATTAAAGTGCCACGGTTGGCCTTAAGCATGCGATTGAGAACTCTTAAGCACAAACCGTACTGCTTTGTTTATCTTTGCTGAATATCGTCGCCGCTGCTCTGACGCTCGCGTGTTCGGGGCTTTTGGGGGCCGCTCCATGACAAACGGCCTCGGATTCCGTTCTTGATGGACACATTAGTTCTGGGTATCCGTTGTGGCTTTATGTGACAGGGATTGTAATGTATGGCTGTTTATTTTGCCACTGTGAGTCAGGTGTCTCGGCTGGTTATGGGTGCCTGGGAGAAGGGAGGACGAGTCGGGGACACGCCGCTGATGGAGCCTCGGGCGGAGGCCTTTTTTGTTGTACAGCGTACCATTTCAAATAAAACATAATGAGCATTTCCTTGTGATTCCGAGCTCGTTGCTCGCGGCCTTTTATTGCGTTTTCTAGTGCCGTCTCTTGCCATAATCACTCACCTGAATGGGCATGCATGAGCAGTATTTAATTCCTCCGTGCATTCTATTCCAGCTCAGCCTCAGAACGTTTGCTATGAAAAGAATTTTTTTTTTTTTGTTGTAAATTTATAGTGACTGGTTTCAGGGTACAAATACCAGACTTTAAAAGAATAGTTTAGCCAGAAATTTATGTTCTCCTTTGATGTAGGAGATCGGCCTCTGTGTGTTCAGTTCGGTTTAGCATTGCACAATCTACGTGCCTGAGTCGTTCCAGCCTCGCACTGCGTAGGGTAATCCTGAAATTGGTTTCTGAGTCAGTAAACAACCTACCGACCTATAAGTGGTGAAATCAGACTTTTGTGGAGTGCCTAATGCAGGAAATGCAGTTGTCCTGTGCCTCATCTCAGTAACTCCACCTGCAACTTTAACTCTACAAAGTTGGAGAACATGGACGCTTCCGTACATGTTTGCATTATCCAAGCACTAACATTTTTTCTTCGAAGCACTGGATCTGCCAGCATTACATTGAAGCTTAGAGATAATGCATGGTCTGAACATGATCTGCTGCAGTCCTATGCTAAATAAATACAGTTAGGTGTTTGTTTAATTACTTTTCTCAGTTTGATCCTTTAAGGCCTCGAAACAAAGAACCAAATTTTCATGAGACTGCTGGTGAGACCTTTTGGATTTTTGGTATTCAGACACTTGGGTCATTACCTTTTGGCCCTTTGGTGAGCTGTTGATTGTATGCGTTACCCAAACCTAGTAGACAGAAAGTGATTCAAAGTCAAATTTTAGATCTAGCACTGTGATAATCAGACTGATGGATTTCAACCAACATTTTTCATACTTATTTGCATTTTACTTGACATCGGTTACTTATTTTGCTTCTGTCTGTTAAGGTTAGTCTGGAGCAGAGATCCCCTCACGTTCTGATGTTTATCCTCTCACCGTTTAGTCCCGACTGGTGTTTGGTATCAGACCTTTGCTGGATGAGGCTACAGAGTCATGGTGTTGGAGTCATGAGCAGATCAGGTTCATTTGTTTAGACCTCCTTTGTTGGGGAACATTTCAGGATAAGGGACTTCTAAACCTGGCCGGCGGCAGGCTGTTACAGGTAGCGCTGAAGATCATTTCCCCGAGTTACCTGCACAGGTGGGAGCCTGAACAGGTTGGAAGCAGGCCAGAGCCACATAACTGGATGTAGCTTAAGGGACCGGAAATTCAGCGCTGCATATTGATTCTTCATTCAGACTACTTCATCTGTTTACAAAAGGAAAATTAGGTTTATTATGGATGGATCTGTGTGACATAATTACTGATTACCTGAAAACGTTTTCCCTCCTTGGAAGCTTCACTGAAAGTAATTTTTTCACTGATTTTGTTGACCTGTTTAGTAAATCCACAGCAAGCTCCTGATAACTTTTACCCAAGTCTAGCTGACCCACACCATGGGTCAGTGCCAATCTGAGATTACCCTAAGCAGCACCGGCCTTGCAGATCTCCGAGGCTATTGTGAGCAGCCGGGTCATCTGTTGACATTGCATTAGTGTCCCGGTACGGCTGAACTGCAGTAATCGCAGAGCAAACACTCCCAGGTGAATGGCAGGTATTTACCTGTGGCTGCAGGCAGCAGGCTTCGGGTTTACACGCCGTTTGCTGTTATTGTGCTCTGAATGGGTGAACATGGAAGATGTACAGGTGTGATGGCTTATACGCAGCGGCCCGAACGGCCCGCCACACACAGAATAGCTGGGAGCGATTAGATCAAAGGCTTCTGAGCGATCATAAAAGCCATGGTTATGTGACACTCCAATAAGCCGATCCAGATAGTCCATCGTGAAATACAGCCGTGTTTGGCGGTGTATAATGGTGATGGATTTGGCATGTGATCTTACATGGGACAAGAGATCCATAGATCAGGCTCTTGTTTCCTTTTATTTCTTTCTTTTCTTTTCTACGCTCTTTGAAACGGCACAATAGGATGTATTCTTATTATTGTGATAGGATTTTATCTTTTATGGTGCCTCTGAATTCGGAGGCGATTTTCAAATGAGCAGAATCTCTTTGATACCTCAGTCTAGTTCTACAGATTTACTGCTTCTTACTTTTGTTCTGTGTGTGTCCGGCTGGAATGCTTTCATTTACCACAGTCTGATAAACAGCATCATCTCGATGCTGCCATCACTGTCGGAACGCAACGCATCGGATTCACAGCAGCACTGGGTTGGCATGAATCAGGGAGCATCATGGTTGCCCACTAGAACGTTACCCAGAGCACCACACACTCACTCTTATTAGCTGTTTGGAGGAATGTTAATGTGATTGAACCAAAGCAGTGTGAGGTCGTTAGTGTAGCTTTACACAGACCAAGCTTGTGATGGGTACAAATTGGGCGAACCTTTCCAAAGTGCACTATTACTCTGAAGTGCTCAGGTGGTGCAGAAGCATTTTGCCGGATTGGTACAAGTCCTGGCAGTGCCATTAGACTGGGTTTGGTGTTCACATGTAGACAAGATCACAGGAATCCTCCCGTGGCACTGCAACAGCCGCCCCTATCCAGCTCTGCCATGGACTGGCATCCTGTCCTGTGTACACTCAGGCCTGTGCCCTGTGTTTCTCCAGGGATTGGCATCAGAGCCCCCATGACCCTAAGGAGTAATCGTTAAACTGCGTTTCTCCATCTTTTTGTTGGATTCAGAAGGGCACGTGTGCCTCTGGCACAGCCTCCCCCTATAATAACGTTTAATTAAGATGGATACTCATTCCTGGCTGCTGTCCCTCCCTCTGGTGCTTCCCCTGTGGATGTCTAAACACAGCTACAGATGAGAAGCGAGGTTCAAATGGTGTGGCGAGGAGGAAAAAAAAGAACCCAGACAGAAATTCAACACTTGACAGGTATCACCTGATCCGGGTGGGCTTGCTGTGCCAAATATTGTATTTTCGAATTGGACCTGTCATGCTAGGTTTATCTGGGCACGGTGTCGTGTCTATCTTAACTTGTACCTCTCCTGGGCCTGCTCTCCATTTTCCACGTGGGGTTTCATTACGTGCGACAACGGGAATACTAATCGAATTATCCGACAGAACCCTATAGGTTGGAGTTCTGCTGAAGTGTGGCAGCAGATCAGCAGATGGCTCAGGAGAAAGGAAGCTGTGACTTTACTGATCCCTCCGTGCTGGGATGCAGAATTTTTCACTAGATGGTGATCTTGGAATGGGTGATGGTTACCTTCAGGTTAATGGATCCTTCAAATAGGTTCGTTTGGCAGATAGGATGGTTGATGACATGAGGGAGTCCGATCCGCTGTTGGGAGAGCGCGGGTACCTCGCACGGATCGTTTCATGATCCGTGATCTGATTTGAACTCTTCATGTAAAGTGGCCATAAAAGTTTGTTTGGTGCGTGTCATTTAAGAATAAACACAAATCATAATGCAAAGTTTAAGAAATAGACATCTGTGTCAGCTTGTTCGGGTTCTGCTGTGTAGTAGAGTGTAGGACGCAGCTGAAATGGTTTACGCTCTGAATTGTTCTACTAAATAAACAATGTAAATGTAATTTGCTGTGTTTAGACGTCTTTGCTAAGACTGTATACCAGTAGTGAGCTAGTGTGGTATTATGGGATACCAGCGTATAGCAGCGAAGTTTGCTGAGCATGCTGATGCTTTCCCTCCTGCGTGGTACACGTGCCCTTTTTGATGCCAGTCAATGTCAGGAGTGCAGCCTTGCGTATTCTCTGAAGGAGCTGTAACGCTTGTTTTACACGCTTTGCTCCTGTCTTTAGAGCTTGCCAGCGTGTTATGGTAGAGGTGCTGCCCATCATTTATTTATATCGGCCGATGTGACATTAATGAAATAAACATAAAGGTTGTCGTTCGTTAAAAATGCGTCACGTGGTTCCGTCTCGGTGTTACACGGCATAATTATCTTAAATTAGTACCGTCCCGCTAATTAAGTGTCAACAGCTATGGTGTGTGTGTGTGTGTGTGTCTCTTCTGATGGGTCGGCCGGGTTCAAAGTGAGGCTGACAGGTTGACGTAGTGTGACACTCGGCCTGTTCCTCCTTCCATCGTGGGTGTCGTACGGCCTGTAAGGTGATACCGACGGATACTGCTTACCTCAAGACAAAGAGGCATGTCGAAAACTGTCTGGCTCAGCTGCCCATCCTTTATTCACAGCAGATGTGCTGTTAGACCCAACTCTCCCTGCTGTTACATGACGGTTTTGACACAACTTCCCTCCACAGCCGCTGCATGGACCAATAACATGGAACCCTGGAGACGGTACAGAACTTTAGGTGCTGGGAGCGCTATACCCCAGATAACGTCTGCTTACCCGCCGATGAGACGAGGTTCGAGCCGTACTTGGAGTTGGCTAGGGGTCTCAAATTTCCTGCACCTCAGGATCACTGTTGAAGCACCAGGGATGATCTTCAGACCGGGCCCCTCTCCCTCACACACAGAACCATCTGTTTGGGTGCTTTTGGCCCCTAAATTCGAACAAAAATTCAGACTTTCAACATGGCCACCCTAAATACAACACTCAGTGGTGGATCTTGTAAACTCGATGCACGTAATCCAGTCCATGATCATGGGCATATCATGTATATTATATTATTGTATTTTTAAATGTTGTGTATTATTACTCGGTAGGTTAGGGCTGCAACAATGAAGCGATAAAAATCGATTATTAAAAGTGTTGGCAACAAATTTCATTATCGATTCATTGGTGCACACGAATTATTGTCCCTCGCCTTGTCATATCCGCGTACGTCACCTGCGGCAAGCGAGGCGGAGCCGGCATCTTCAAAATAAGTTTAGCATTAAGAAGTAAATGGGACAGTGGTAGCCTAGCGGGTAAGGTACTGGACTGTGGACCAGAAGGTCCAGGGTTCAAATCCCACCTTTGCCAAGCTGCCACTGTTGGGTCCTTGAGCAAGGCCCTTAACCCACAATTGCTTGGATTGTAGGATTGTATCAATTATAACTCGCTCTGCTAAATGCTGTACATGTAAAAATAAACCCTCACTGAATCTCAGCATGTTTGGGACTGTGGTGGCCTAGTGGTTAAGGTACTGGACTCTGGACCAGAAGGTCCAGGTTCAAATCCCACCTCTGCCAAGCTGCCACTGTTGGTAGTCCTTGAGCAAGACCCTTAACCCACAATTGCTTGGATTGTAAAACTGTATTAATTGTAAGTCGCTCTGGATAAGGGCGTCTGCTAAATGCTGTAAATGTAAATGTAAATAAATTCTACAAATGAAACATGGCCGCCTTAGAAGGAGGTTCGGCTTAAGTAAGGGAGTGAGTGAGTTTGTATGTAGTGTTTGCATCAGAGATGCACTTGTTTTTCTGTATTATTTAATTTATTGTCTTTTTATTTATTAATACATTTTATTTCATTTATTGTTATTTAATTATTGTAAGCACTTATTTGCCCTGTTATTCAATGTTCTTTTTCTGAATAAAGGACATGGAAATGTTTTTAATCGGAAAAGTAATCAACCGATTAACCGATTATTAAAATGATCATTAGTTGCAGCCCTACTGTAGATGTGATTTCAGACACTCCCTCAGAATCGGCGGCGCTGTCCCAGTGATAAGACGTACCGAAACTGCCTTAACCTCATTTTATTTTCATTTATTTTATGTATTTATTGATAATTACGACTGTATTACAGTCCTTTCTGAGGTTCCACTGTACTGGACTTTGAGTGCTGTATAACGAGAACGCAGGGCTGTGCGTAGACGAAAGACACGACAGGGTTCGGGTTCATAAACCTGCAGCTTGGTTTGATCTCGGGTGATACTGTGCATCTCGTTAGTTCGTGTTCCAGGAGCTGGGCAGCACCGTGGACTTTTGGAGGACTGTTAGGGGGTGCCACATCTGCCTTGGGCTACCTCTCCAAGTTCTGCATGAGTTCCGAATTCCACTGGTTTAAAACATTGCACCTGGGGCCTGTTTCTCCCAGTCATCCTATCCACAATCCTCACATCCTTTTCTTTTTGGTACTTTTGTTATTTGACCTGAAGCGACTTCCCGTTGTGGCCCCGGCGTCCCTCTCCGTGTCCCTCTGGGAGCGGCACGTCTTCGTTTAGCTGAGCTCTTTGTCACATCCTAATGGCCTAATGAGCAGTGCCTCCTTTGTCCACATCTACTGGCATGAAATCTCCCTTCAGGATGGGACTCCATTTTTCTCTCTCTCTCTCCTCATACCTTTAAATGCTTGTATATGTAGTTCAAGGCTTTAACCAACCTCTCTCCCATCATTAGAGTTTAAATATAGCAGGCATTGTTTACTGCGGCCGGTAGCACGACTGTCCTTGCTTCATCCGGGGCGAGCGCTTCAAAAGAAAGCCGCAGTCGACCGTGGCCTGACGCCGAATAGATCACGATTGACCCTGTTTCTTTTGTTTGTTTTACATTTGGGCATGTTAAAGCTCTCTCTGGCGTTTTTGAGTCTTACCCCACTTTTACACGTCCCCATATAGGCACCGGGCCGACACTTAGAAGTGTAGTTGGAAGCAAACCCTAAAAAGAAGCATCATGACAATTACCAACAACAGCTCAAGATAAATGAGCAAAACTGTGCCATGTATTCACTGACCAACCTGATCACGGGCTTTAAGTTGTGCCCATCTTCAGTGGAGCCCATCTTAAGTTGTGCCCATCTTCAGTGGAAATGACTCTCTGCTCCCTCCGTAGTGCACTTTATGCAGCATTTTAATGGCGTTTTATCATCACTGGAAATCACTGTCTGTATAAAGTTCAGTCCTGAAACGGTGACCAAGCCTCTCAGGATATCAGCAGTCGATCGAAAAGTAGAGTTTTCACCTTTGGTGAGAGCTGCAGTTGTGCTGGGTGATGAAAAACAACACCTGTACATCACAACATAACATAGGACTGAATATAGGGGTATGTTATTCACCTGCAGACCTCCAGACAGAGGTTCTGCATCTGTCACAGTCTTGTTCCTAACTTTCTTAAGCTGAGAGAAAGGATGAACTTTCTATAAATGTCTTCTCAAACATTACCACCTCATATCTAGCTAATTCACTCTAACAAGCTTCTGGTCCCCGTTAGCACTGCAAACATCCCAGGTTTTAAAGCCAGGCTTTAAATTTTTGTTCTTCCTGTAAAACAGACATCGCTGACAAACGGTCCTCTTTTTGCCATACTTTTAATTTCACTCTTTCTAAATAGACATTAATTGTGAAAATCCATCACCAGGCCACTGTATTTAGAAAACCCATCTTGGCAGAGCTAGTGAAGTCTGAGCTGCTCTGGAAAACTCATTGTGGAAAACTTTAAATCTGCGACTCGTTGGCTAAGCTCCAAGCGATGATGTTTCAGAGTTCCACCACGAAATCTGAGTCTGGTGTCCGGTGGTCTGCTTTTCTGAAAAATGAATTTGAGGAATTGAGTCTGTAATGACACACCAAGCTCAGAGTTCATCAGTCTACACTAACAGATATCGTTTGGAATGAGGACATTGCATGTCCTGCAAGGATCACACCATGTGCGTCATTGCAGGAGGTGATAAATAATCGCAGTCACACACCTGGAGGAAATCTTCTAATCCCTCCCTGTGCATGTGTTCACTAGACGTAGTGGTGCTAATGGAAGGAGGGTACATGTTCACTGCTCCATCTGCTCCTCAGCATCGGATGAGTCTTCTTAACATGAACATAGTCTTCATATTTATGTTACAGGATCATAAAAAGACTATTTTCACAAGAAAACAGTACAAACCATACGTAACTGAAAAAACAGGTTTAACGCTACCATCTACACCGTGGTTCTTCAGTTACAATCACACAGTATTATAAAACCAAAATATAAACACTCACTATGGAATATAAACAGAATTAAACACACCTCGCTGGCTGCACCCAACAAAGAGGGAATGAGTCCAGTTATAGAAAGACTAACGTCCAGAACAGCTAATGCAGGATCACCTTTCTATTTGGACCAGCTGTTTACAGAGCAAAATCCGGAGGTAAAGAACAGCTTTTTATTCCTTGTTATAATTTGTTCTAACTTAACCTCAGTTATTAAAGCATTTGATTAGGCAATATGACCTAATCAAATATAGCCAACACTCTTTAAAAAAAAACCCAATATATACCATGGTTCATTTTCCAGTTTTCCAGCCTGTACTGAGGATGATTTGCTAAACCAGGTTTCACTTCCTTCTGCGCTTTCCTGCAAATCAGAGGTGATACACAAACTCGCTGCTGTTATAAGCCTCCATGCTCCGTCAGAGCTGGAATCCAGAGTGCATCGCTGCAAGGAATAATTGAATGCAGGATGCTATCCACATCGGCTCTACATCTCTGTTCTGGGCTCATTTCTGTTGCTCATTATGGGTGCTTATGGGAAGTTTTTCAAGTTCCCGAGAGAGAGACGGAGACAGAGAGACAAACCGAGAGAGAGACATGCAGTTATAATTCATGGGATGGGGATATGAGTCATACAGGCACTTTTTCTTTTTGCTTCACCTTCATAACAAAACATCTCATTATCAGCCGTCATTCATCGCTACCAGACAGCAGCGCAAGTGCTCAGCTCCTCTAAAACATTTCAGCATCGCCCCATGTCGCTCTCAGGGTCTCACACTAATATTTGTGTGTGTGTGTGTGTGTGTGTGTGTGTGTACGTGCACTGATGCTCAGATCATCCCTTCTGTTTCGGTGAGTGCCTTTATTCCAGTGCTGATGTGGCAGTGGATTCCCATGCCCTTCTTTGGGTGTACATCACTGGGAGGATTGCAGGGTACAGCGGGTATGACGCTGGCAGGTTTCACAAACGTGTCAACTGCCTGTTTTCCTCATAACATAGCGGCTGTGTCCTGGCCCAGACAGTTCTAGGTATCCTGGATGATGCCATACCAGCCCTGCTTTCCACCTAAACAAAGCGTATTTCTTATGTAACGCTTAATGTCTCGGCTCGACTTGTACAAGTTTCAGCAAGCCCGCCGAGTACCGAGCAAACTACGAGAACCGAGAGAAGGTTTTCTGGTTTTCTAGAACCGAGTTCCGAGGTGGCACTGTATTTGGTCCCTTGGCAAAAATCGGGGATCGGAGCTCCTGATTGATCCACAGTGTTCTGCACTGTTCTGAATCTGTTTATTAGAAAACTTGATGCCCTGCCTACCACGTGCCCACTGTGGGTTATATCTCTCTCACACGCACACACACTCTCTCTGACAGATGAGGGCTGTGCACACACTCGAACCTGAAGTACAAATGAGTTCGGCACACAGTGGCACTCGAACTCTCGATCCCGACTCGTCTATAGAGAGCTCGTGTAGGTGCAGCAGCTGAGCCGCTCGTCTCTGACAGGGCCTGACTGAAGGCGGAGGAGGATACGTGCTGTAGATGCCAATTCTTCGTGACGTGAGAGGGGGCGCCAGGCCCAGCATAAATCCCTTCCTCATCTGTTCCTCTTCTCCCTCTCCGCCTCCCCACTCCCTTAAGATTCAGGGTGATCCTTCTGATACCCGTCCAACTGCCCCCTCCTGGATTTGGCCTGCAGCCCCCGGTCTGTCAGCGAGTGAGCGATCGTTAGTGCCTTTACAGCCCCGGTGAGACGGCTAACCAGGCGTGAAAACACAGCACCAATCGATAGGGCCAATTTATTTATCTTTTTTGTTCTTGCCTAATTCGTAGTGTCAAACCCAGTGATGTTTGGGCAGCAGCGGCACTTTGTCCTCTTTGTTTTTGTTTGCATCTTTGAGAAGAGCAGACGAAGCTAAATTGAGGATGTTGTAACACGATTAAGGTGAAAGGACTAGTTTATGGCCTTGTACACCGTTTAGTTCAGAAATCCGTTGTTTTTTTTTAGTTTTATTGAATTTGTGTGAATGTGCGACTGGAAAGTCCTCCCTGTGTAAGGAAGAACTGCAGGCTGAGAAACGATCTGACATCGAACGCGTCAAACACACCTCTCACCAGAAAACCTCGGCGTCTAATGAGCGCCTGTTTGCTGAGCTTTCTCTGCATAGTCAGAAGAAGTGGCGGAGCTACGGACGTCAGCTGGTTTGGTCTTATTTTGTTCTTACGAAGGGAAATCCGGGCTTTATGTTCAGATATTCTGAACCAACTCAAATATTCCCTTTTTTCCTGACATGGACCAAGGCTCTGAATAAAAGATAGCTGAGAATATTCAACGTTCACTCCAATGAGGGGAAATGCTGCAGTTTATTCATTTTTCATTTGTGTCGTACCAAGTGGAAATGGAGCGGATTCTCTGTGCCACGTCACTCATTTAACAGACTGATACCAGATGATATGAATGATCTCCAAACATGTAAGGGACACTCTCAGTTGTAAGCTGTGCTCAGAAAATTATTAGGGTAACGACAAAGGACAAGGTATATGAACGAACATGAATGTTGTGCCTGAGATTTGTATGAGCACTGGGAAATGTGGTGAGGAAAAGCCACAGCCGCGGTCCTGTTTAAACGTGTTTTTGCCCCACATTGGGCCCGAGTACCATAGCCTGAGTGAGTATTGTTGTGAGTATTGTTTCCTACCATGTGCGTCCCCTTGCAACCATAATTTGTGATCAGTGCTAAAGACAGAGCTCATCTTAAGCTGGCTAAATAAACAGAACAATCAGATCATTTCACTTCATCGAGTCTGGCAGAAGGCATTTGCGGTGAGGTAGAATAAGAGATTCACAATTTGAACCTGCAGCTGGCAAATCGGCAGCGATTATGGGATGCATTCATGTCAGCGTGGATCAGAATGTGAAAGGAATGTTTCCAGCTCGGTGTTGAATCCGTGCCAGAGCAGGATTGAAGCTGCTATTAAAGCAGAGGCGGTCCTAGCCGGGGTTAGAACGGCCTTCCTTAGAACGTAGCAGGTGAGTTTGCATGCTGTGGTACATTGTGTGTCCTGTGCTGGATCAGTCGAGAGTCCCAACCTCATGAAAAGTGCATAATGAGAGTCTGGGTGTGAGCCTGAATGGTGATGAGATCATCGTGCTCCTCTACAACACTGCCTTATAGTGAAAGAACGAGCGTACAGAGGAGAACACAGATCATCAGAAGGTCCTGTTAGCTACTTTGTTCGCTTTGGATCTGGGCTCCACCTGAGCCTGTCCTGATAATACAGACTGCATGATTACAGAGCAGTTAGCACTCTCCAGCATCATTCTCCAAACAGGAGCCTCCACAGATCAGTCGTGCTGCTGCCAAGCTTAGCAGGCTCCGTCAGGGATCTAGTCCGCCGCTTCATAACTCAAAAACAGGCATAGCTGAGGAATGTGTCATGTTTTGTTACCCCCTTATCAGACAAAAGACTAAGCCGCTCAACAAATAAGACTCATGGTGGAAAAAGCGCCTGGAGCGAGACGCACACTTGAGTGAGTTTTGACTAATCCCTGGTACAACATGCGGTAATGGTGCCATGGTTCAGCCATTCAGAGGCAATTTTTAACACGGCTCGTCTTCCCTTCCGCCGACTCGTGGAAGCATGTCGGGAAGGCCCTCTCAGATCCCGTCCAAACAAACAGTCGAGGGCAAGAGAACACATGTGCCTTTGGCGGCCTACATCAACGCTCGCACTAACAACACAATTACAACTTGGCAAAGTCTTCTGTCGTTTCCAGCAGCAGCTTTTCCTGTCTTTTGGCTGTCTGGCCCTTTCCTCATTCTCTGTGTCTGATTATGTGTACAGAGTGCAATATTTGGCAGTGGCTTTTGCGTTTAAGAGTTTCTGGGTCAGGCTTTTGTTCGTCGAATGCCATTAAGATTGTACACATCCACCTGGTTTGCATCCATCACTGCGATGGTTCTGCCAAGCCTTCCCCTGGATGCCCTGCTGGATTCTGCTGTGACTTGTATGATGAAGTAAGAGCATTTTTGCTAATATGTTTGTTACGGCCTAATAACCCTCTTACTATGGTCAGGGGTGGGTTTTAACGATCTGTAGCTACAAGAGAAGAACAGATGCGGTGCTTTTTGGACTTGGAGCATTGACATGTCGACCACTCTCAGGTTTTAGGTACGAGAACAGGTTTTTCACCTCAGATCCTTTGCTGGTTAGTTAGAAACAGTCTGTACTTTTTATGCCAGTAACATTTCTTGGTCAAGGTTCTGCTCAGATTTGGGATCAGTTAGCTTTATCCTGGGTGTGAAGAAACTCTGTGTCTGTTCGTAATATTTTCCTGTTCCGGTTGCTGGTCTTCTTTGTAGCCGTACGTTTCCGTTAGCCTCATTGAGTCGAGCTGGAATCCCTTCCAGTGGTAGGCAGGAATTCCTGACTAACCAAGCTTCACAATTACGTGTAAACTGAATATTGTGCTGAACTCCTAATGAGGACGGAAAAAAAACCAAACGAGGCACCCTTTCCACCCCCATCCGCTTTGTGCCATGGCAACCGTGCAATGAGGAGAAGCGATCCCGTTTCTTCTTTCCTTAATGGTGCGTCAGTAATTGTAAGAAGATATTTCCAAAAGTCCCCCGGTGACATTTTAGACCCCCTACTGTAACTGAACTGGGTCAGAGAGGCACAGGTAGAATTTGTACTGTCTCTCAGGTTCCCAGGCTCCTTGGCTTATCGCGGTGTGCGAATGAGAGATAGGTCCGTTAATGCCTCTTTCTCTCCATTTTTCTCACACCTGAAGGTCTGCCCAGTGAGACGCACTAAGGAGCTCCACACTCATGAGCTCCAGTGTCAGGGGCAGCTGTAGTTTTGTGAAGGCTTGTCTTGTCTTTGGCATGGCTTTGTTGTTGTTTAGGTTTTGCTTTTGTGTTACAAGTTGTAGAGCGACGTAGAGGTCATGTTTGTACAGGGACGCTCTTTTCCCTCTCAGGTTTGAATGGCTCAGGTATTCGTGGTGTCTCATGATCTAGCTCCACAACTGACTCTCCTGTTCCCTCTGCTGGCAAAGGCAGTAACTGCAGCATGAACAGTTTATCGCCACTACCACTGCACCAGACAAACATAAACGAGCATGTTGGTGTTGCAAGCAGGACTGCACTTTTCTGCTCGTGTATGTAACAAGAGAGACCTCTTCTGAGAACCAGTAACATGCCATCAGCTATCAAATGGTTTTCCTCTCCTTTAATGGGATTGGTCCTGTGTCTCAGAGCAGCTCCCAGCGTCTCACCAACACGATATCTGATGAATGTCTGTATGAAATATCGATGCAGATGACTCACTTTGACTTCAGTGTAAATCACAAGTGTAAATGCCAAGCCCCTTATATCTGAATCCTTCAGGGAACTGTTTTGTCCGTCTCTGCCTTTAGACAACGAACATTTCTTAAAGAGACAGCATGCCTTACGGTGCTGCAGGAAGCGTTCATTTTTTGTTTGTTTCATCTGTGCAGACCGAGGGCAGCACAAACATGAGCCTGATTATTTGAAGCATGTTACTCTTTAGTGAGAGCTGGGTTTCTATAAGAGAGACGATCCTCACCCTGCATCCAGTGGCACTCCCGTGAGACAGGCTTGCTATTCTGGGCCTGTTCGATCCTAGGCACAGGTTGTTGCGTTTGATGTCGCCTCTTACGTCAGCATGGCTTTAAAGGAGGGAAAAACAGTTTCAAGGTTACGCTGGGGGATTGTTTGGATCTCAGAGCTTTCGTGCCTGTTTAGCTGTGCTGGTTTAGATTAAAACTCGCGCTCAGGGAGTTTTTAAAAATACGTCCACATGCATTACTAGGTGAACTCGGATGTCGTTGCAGTGTATAAGAGATGAAGCTGAAGGCTATGTAGGCTCACCCTCAAAAGAGAAAGGATTTGCCATGGCCCGTGGCTCACTCTGGGGCTGGAAGAGTGCCGAGTCATGCTGAGAAGCTCAGGTACGGCTCGTCCAGGTGATGCAAGTGTAAGCAGAGAGTGTCAGAACTGTTCCAGTGAAATTTTAGACCTCGAGCTGTAACTGGACCTGGGGAGAAGAGCCACAGGTAGAGTTTGTGCTTTCGCTCAGGTTCCAAGCCTCCTTTTGCTTGCAGTCAGGCACACAGGACTTAATGAGTGATGCACGGCTTTAAGACACACTCCTCAGGGACAGTCTTTGCTTCTTAGGTGTTTTGGAAGATGCGCACTTCAATTTCAGCTGATTTTGATGGGATAAACTGCATGTTTAATGCTTCTCTACTGCTTGTTTTGTGCAGTTCTTGGAATTCCCATGAGGTAGATGTGTTGGTGTTGAAGCTTAATTTCCAGCATTTATCAGATGTCTTTATCCAAAGCGACTTAGAATCGATCCCAACAGTTAAAGGTTAAGCATCTTGCTCAAGGTAGCACCGGGAGTTGAAATGGCGGAAGTGTTTTTCTAACGCTGCACTTCCTCTGAGGCATCTTTTGACACTTCTACTAATTGATGCTCTAATTGAATAGTATTTTTATTGTTATACAGTAGATGCCTCTTCACTCGAACAGTTTAGACATTGAGCAAAAATTCAGACTTCTAACATGGGCACCCTAAATAAAACACCATATGGTACAGATGATGCGCGTAACCCAGTCCAGTCGGTTGTGATAATGCACCGATACGGTATGATAATCACCATAAAACCCCCCAAAAAGGGTGAGAACATTGACATGTTATGTCTATTATGTTATGTTATAGTATATTATTATATTAGGTGTGATTTCAGACACTCCTTCAGCCCCAGTTCCGGTGATGAACTGTGCAGACCTCAGTGGCTATAAAGTTTTACTTTATTTAATGTATTTATGATTATTATTATTATTATTATTACAATTCTTTGCTTTAAATGAGAGAACAGAAAGAATCCTATTTACATTACTTCTTATGCAGAAAGTCGATTCTGGTTTAGAAGAAACTGGAGTTTGAACGTCCTTCTGGAACCAATTAGGTTTCACTGTGTTATGGTTAATTGTGGGCACCTAGAACATAGTGGTGATATGTACGTTTAGAAACTCTAGAGCTAGATTTCTAAAAATCGAGTAATGAGCTGCTTGTTGTGTTCAGTTTCAAACTGATGAATGTGGGTGTTGATCTCATCCATCATGATCCAGCATAAGAACAGTACGATTCTGTAAGGTTTAGCAGGTTTCTGTTTTTGACACAGTGCCATCACCCAGATGACAGTAACCAGTAGACGTTGTGTCTCTGTTACCTACAGGCTTGAGGACTGTCTGTGTTTGTGTGGAAGATCCATGTTGAGTCAGGTGATATCTCACACAGCCTTGGCGTAAACGGAGTGCATTAAATCAGAAAATGTCAGATCTGATTCTGGGTTTGAGTCCAGTCTCATCCTCGTTGCTGTTACTCAGTGTCACCTAAGTGCACCTTTAGTGCAGATAGAGGAAAATCGGTCTCGTTTATTCAGCTCCTGTATTAATGTGTGTTTTCAGAAGCCCGGAATGCAATTTGTCTTTCTTTTATTTATTCGTTTTGTGTAATATTCATATTCTCCTGCAGTATTGAATGGAGAGTCGGGATGCTGATGGCACTGGTTGTGAGTCATCGCACTGGCCCACTCTCTCCCTCCCCATCTGCTGCCTGAGCCTCAGACACGAGAGGGAGACTCAGCCTCTCTGCCATTGATCTCTCTCTTTCTCACACTCTCACACACACACACACACACACACACACACACATTTCTGCACCAATGTCGCTATTGATCCCTGATCTTCTTAACTTGTAGATGCCCAACAAAAATATCTCACTGTAGCAATGTGGCAGCATGATCCAGACCCAGTCCATCACTGTGTCTCTAACAAAATAACCCCGCTCTCTTTAGCACAGGTGAAACGATACGGCTTAAGAATCTATAAACCGCTTGTACGTCGCCACTTCTTCTGTACTGCGTGGTTCACGTTCATATTAAGTGAGTCATCACTCGGGAAAACAACATTACAGCATTGAGGCACAGATGACACAGGACCCCAGAGAAGTGCCAGTTCCACACTAATAACGTTTTCTTTATCTATTTTTTTGACTGACGTTATGCCATTTGAAAATTTCTGGAAACAGTGCGTCATTATTAATCCTTCAGGAAACTTTCAGTGGAGCAGAGCGCTAATTTTAAGCCTGTGAGCTCAGACACTAATCAGCGTACTCGGGACTGGCGAGCGAGCCACGTCTTAGATAATATTGAATTAGGTTAGATCATCTCTGATTGGATCTACATCTTGACATAAACACTAGGATCGAATGTTTATGGACACCCATCACTTTAACACCCAAAGTACAGGGGTCATATGGTCCCTCTGAGCTGGTGTATCGACCTTTGGGTTGTGACTTTGGTTTTTCTTTTCAGTTCCTCCTCAGGAGCTTTAGATGCAGTCCCAGCTCCAGTAGGTTGGATTAGGATGTGTTTAAGGATCTGTCCAGGACAGTAAGGTGTTTTTCACTCCAGACTTTGGGCAAACCGTTTGTTTACATTTATGTTTAATCATTTATTGGACATTCTTACCGCCCCATCACGTCTTAATGCCGCGGTGTGTTTGCCGGCTCTTTGAACGTCACTGGAGCTAAGCATCAGGCCAAAACCAGCAAAAACATTTGCCATTAAGGTAACTGCAGCTATCTGCTAAATCCATATGTTTCTGTCAAGTTTGGGACTCGTTAGTGAATTAGTTTGGATGAGAAGCCCTTTTTTGTTTTTCTTCTACGTCTTTCCGCCTCGGGAGTAGGATGATGTTTACGGACTGTATCCTTGTCTTGGGTGTGACCAAAACAGCCACTAATAAGAATTCTGACGCTCTTGTGTACCTGTATTCATGCAAAGTTGATTTCTATACTTGTTCATCTGAAAGAAGAGCCAAAGGTAGGTCTGAGACATGACGATTTCCCAGTTGCTATGGACACACGGTAACAAGGCCAGTCGGACTTGACGTGAGGAAGCGTAATGAACACCTCACTGATTGGTTGCGTCAGTCGTTTCGAGTTGTTTTAGTAAAGATGAAGCCGGAAAAAGCTGAAGAACATCTATCAAGAGCTTCTGAGTTCTGCGTGTTCCACGTCTGAATTGCCGAGAAGTTCCTCAGACGTTTGTTCGACAGCTGCAAATCAAACAGGGAGTGACTCACACAGGCAAACGCATACACAAGTAGGCTCTCTCAGCTGGAGATCTGCTCCCGTGAGGGGACGATGCCAGCACAGAAATAAATCCTCACGCTCTGTGGAGAGAGTTCACATTAAAACCCATACCTCATGACCTTAAACCCAATCTGCCTACAGTTCAGACCCTCCAAATTCCGGACACAGACCCGTTAAAAGCTACTAATTACTCCGCCTTTGGGCTGGATCTGTTGACCTTAAAGGCTTTTTTTTTTTTTTGGGCCTTTTTCCCGCTGCAGAAGTTAATCAGCGTGTAATGGCGAGCGCCTACAATGAGAGCATTTGGGGGCTTATTTGTGTTCTGTGAACAGCAGTCCTGCTGAATGAGGTCAGCATTACAGGGAAAGTCACAGTTCTAAGAATGTAGTAATGGATTACATGGCTGAGAAATAAGGACCTGTGGGCGTCATTGCTGGATTTTGCTGTGAGCCAAGAACAAAAGGAGCTGCGGTGATCGCTAATGAAAAGGGGTTTGTGCAAAGCGTCGTCTTATTTCTATACCTGTTCAGTTTCGTATGAAAGCGCCAAGATGCTGAAACTGGGAACTTCCATTCTCTAGCGTTTTCATTTTTTGGAAAAAAGAAAAAAAAAAATAGACAATGGGAAAAACGCAAATGGTCCATGTCATTCATGCAGGCTTTTCTCTTTTCTTATGGTTGTTAATCACGTGAAATGTTCGGATGCACTTTTTTGGCCTCAAAACTATACACACCAAATGCAACACACATGATAACATAACTGTGATGATCTACGGTACTCACCTTCAGCTCATGCCGGCGTCCAAATCACAGCTGGGATGTTATTCGCCATAACACACTCCCTCTCGTGTTCTGTTTCTTAAGTAACACTCCATAAAACAGTATAAACCCCATATTTTTACATTTGGAGCATTTAGCAGCCACATTTATCCAGAGTGACACTCCGTTAAGCTGAGGGTTACAGACCCTGGCAGTGCCCAACAGTGGCAGCATGATGGAGCCAGGATTTAAAATCTGATTCTGATTATTAGTTCAGAGCCTTAATACAAGAATATACTCCAATAATAGTTTATCTGTATCTCACCTGATTCAGTACCAGCCCAGGGTTGATGGTCCAAATCCCTAACCCTACGCCTACACTTACCCAAATCCTTTGTTAGGAAGAACTAATAACTGAGCAGGACAGCCAGAAACTTACTGCTGATATTTGCTCTTCTGCACAGTTTCAAGTTTTACGTATTTCTTAGAGGCCGCTGAGTGTTTTTGGATCTCGGTAGCACATTTAAGGTGCAGCTCTTAAAATCCACAGAGGCTTTTCAGCAGTAGAGACCATGACTCATGCATTGACTTTTAGACGAGCAATGAGGACACTGGAGTGAGTGAGAGAATTATTTTATAAAGATCCAGGCTTTGGTTTGAATGTGACCACTCTTTGCTGTGGAGTGCCAGCACTTCTACCAGAACATAGGTGACTTAATCAAATTCAGAATCGACATGCAGATCAATAAAAGCCAATAGCCATTAAGGAAACTAAACACTCAATTTGCTTCCTCACTAATGACATGCCTGCGTCTGTGATTCCTCTCCATCTATTCTTAATACACTAAATGTGGCTCGTTATTAAAGGCTGTAGGAGCAGGAATGCTGTATGCCAACGAGGAACTAGCCCCGAGTCCTGTACCCAACACACAGCATTCATACGGCTAATCAATAGCTTCCAGTCTACTGCAGATCTCACACACAGCCTCAGCTATACACTAGAATGATCATACTCTTGGTCAAGCTGGGGAAATAATGTCTCCATTTCACTGTCCGTCTCCTGTTCCTGGTGAGCGTTGTGGTGGCAACAGGCTGAGGTCGAATCACGAGTGTGATAAGAGTACAACCCCTGGCAAAAAGTATGGAATCACCAGCCTTGGATGAGCACTCATTCAGACATTTCATTCTGTAAAACAAACTCAGATCAAAAACATGATACAATAATAAGGTCATTCCAAAGTGCAACTTGTTGGCTTTCAGGAACACTCAAAGAAAATAAAGAGAAAACATTGTGGAAGTCAGTGAATGTTACTTTTATTGACCAAGCACAGGGGGAAAAAAAATATGGAATCACTCAAATCTGAGGAAAAAAGTATGGAATCATGAAAAAACAGATAAACAAAAGACCATTCAAAATACATCACTAGTATTTAGTTTGCACCACCTTTGGCTTATAAACGGCTTTCAGTCTTTGAGGCATGGGACTTTATGAGTGACAAACAGTATTCTGCATTCAATTTGGTGCCAACTCTCTTTGATAGCAGTTGCCAGATCAGCTTTGCAGGTCGGGGAGCCTTCTTGTGGACCATGTTTTTCAATTTCCACCACAGGTTTTCAAATTGGGCCTGAGATCTGGACTATTTGCAGGCCATGACATCGAATGAATGTGTCTTTCTCCAAGGAATGCCTTCACCGTTTTTGCCCTATGGCACGATGCATTGTCATCTTGGAAAATTATTTCATCACCTCCCAAACATCTGTTCAACTGAAAGGGATGAGAAAACTGTCCAAAATCTCAATGTTTTTTTGTAAACTTGTGCAATCGATAGAAGAATTAAACCACAGTCATCTCCCAGTGCCTTTGCCTGACATGCAGCCCCATATCATCAAAGGGACTGTGGAAATTTGGTTGTTTCTTCAGGCAGGCCTCTTCATAAATCTCACTGGAACGGCACCAAACAAAAGTTCCAGCATCATCACCTTGTCCAATGCAGATTCTTGACTCATCACTGAAGATAACTTTCATCCAGTCATCCACAGTCCATGATTGCCTCTCCTTAGCCCATTGCAGTCCTTGTTCTTTTATGTGTTTAGGTGTCAATGATGGTTTTCTTTAGCTTTCCTGTATTGAAAATCCCATTTCCTTTAGGCGATTTCTAACGGGTTCGGTCACATACATTGGCTCCAGCTTTCCTCCCATTTATGCTTCATCTGTGTAGTTGTACTTTTTCGGTTTTCAAGACAAATGGCCTTAAGTTTTTTGTCTTGACGCTTGATGTGCTTTCTTGGTCTACCAGTACGCTTGGCTATAACAACCATTCCATGCTGTTTGTATTTGGTCCATATCTTGGATACAGCTGACTGTGAACAGCCCACATCTTTAGCAACCATGCGTTGAAGAGTTACCTTTTTCAAGAAGTTTCACAAACCTCTCTTTTGTTTCAAGAGACATTTCTCTTGTTGGAGCCATGGTTCTTGCCATCCCACTTCGTCCAGCAGCCCTCCAAGGTGTCATGACTGCACGTGTGTTTTTAACTGCAGACTAACGAGCAGATCTACTCTGAGGCAGGTGTCCATTTAGGGAAAGGAAATTGACTGGGTGTGTCCTTATTTTCTACCTCCAATTTGAGTGATTCCATACTTTTTTCCTCAGAGTTGAGTGATTCCATATTTTTCTCCCTGTGCTTGGTCAATAAAAGTAACATTCACTGACTTCCACAATGTTTTCTCTTCATTTCTTTGAGTGTTCCTGAAAGCCAACAAGTTGCACTTTGGAACGACCTTATTATTGTATCATGTATTTGATCTGAGTTTGTTTTACAGAATGAAATGTCTGAATGAGTGCTCATCCAAGACTGGTGATTCCATACTTTTTGCCAGGGGTTGTAATGTTACAGAACATGATGAGAAATCTAACCTTTAATTCAAATCTCAGAAAGCAGGCGTTAACTGAGCCATGTTGGTTACTGACATGACTGCATTCAGTCCTCTGCTGTAATGCTGCATGAGCCTGAAGATCAGACTGTAGGAGTCTGAGACACTCCTCAGTACAGATTCCACCAGATTTTTTCTGGTGGACCCTCCTCTTCAGCTCAGCCACAGGTTGTCAGGTTAAGAGACTGAGACTCGGTGCTCATTACAATGTGTGCATGTGCGTGCATTTAAACATTTCAGTCATTTATCTCTGCAGTCTCTTCTCTTTCTTCTGCTTCTTATAGGTGGTCCTGGATATGACATTTGGAGGTGGAGGTCACAGTACAGCGATTCTGAGATCGGTGCCAAGCGTAACCTTGATTGCAGCAGATCGTGATCCGGTGGCGTTCAGCTTTGCTCAGAAGCTCGCACAAGAGCATACGTAAGTTAATGTCACCTGTTGAAAAGTTCTGAATGTGAAGGTCATTTAAGTTCATCTTGGTTCAAATTCAGTGGCATCCAGGGAAATGATGATGGTTTAAACTACAGTCCATGACCAAAAGTGGGTTTAATTAATGGAATCAGCTGTTGGAGCCATTTCTATTAGGTTAGTAAGATCAGGTGTGTTGCCCTTTCCAGAGGCAAACTGGCATAAAATACAGTGGGGCAAAAAGTATTTAGTCAGCCACTGATTGTGTAAGTTCTCCTACTTAGAAAGATGAGAGAGGTCTGTAATTTTCATCATAGCTACACTTCAACTATGAGAGACAAAATGAAATCCAGGAAATCACATTGTAGTATTTTTTAAGAATTTAATTGTAAATTATGGTGGAAAATAAGTATTTGGTCAATAACAAAAGTTTCTCTAACATAACCTTTGTTGGCAATGACAGAGGTCAAACATTTCCTGTAAGGCTTCACCAAGTTGGCACACACTGTATCTGGTATTTTGGCCCATTCCTCCATGCAGATCTCCTCTAGAGCAGTGATGTTTTGGGGCAACACGGACTTTCAACTCCTTCCACAAATGTTCTATGGGGCTGAGGTCTGGAGACTGGCTAGGCCACTCCAGGACCTTGAAATGCTTTTTACGGAGCCACTCCTTCGTTGCCTCAGTGGTGTGTTTGGGATCATTGTCATGCTGGAAGCCCCAGCCACGTTCCATCTTCAATGCTCTCACTGATGGAAGGAGGTTTTGGCTTAAAATCTCACGATACATGTCCCCGTTCATTCTTCCCTTACCACTGATCAGTCGTCCTGTCCCCTCTGCAGAAAAACAGCCCCAAGCATGATGTTTCCACCCCCATGCTTCAAGTAGGTATGGGGTGTTCTTGGGATGCAACTCAGCATCCTTTATCCTCCAAACCGGCGAGTTGAGTTTTTACCAAAAATTTCTATTTTGGTTTCATCTGACCACATGATATTCTCCCAATCCTCTTCTGGATCATCCATATGCTCTCAGGCAAACTTCAGACGGGCCTGGACATGTACTGGCTTTAAAACAGGGGGGCACGCCTGGCACTGCAGGATCTGAGTCCCTCTGGGTGTAGTGTGTTACTGATGGTAGCCTTTGTTACTTTGGTCCCAGCTCTCTGCAGGTCATTCATCAGGTCCCTCAGTGTAGTTCTGGGATTTTTGCTCACCATTCTCATGATCATTTTGACCCCATGGAATGAGATCTTGCGTGGAGCCCCAGATCGAGGGAGATTATCAATGGTCTTGTATGTCTTACAATTACTCCCACAGTTGATTTATTGACACCAACCTGCTTGCCTAGTGTAGATTCACTCTTCCCAGCCTGGTGCAGGTCTACAATTTTCTTCCTGGTGTCCTTCAACAGCTCTTTGGTCTTGGCCATGGTTGAGTTTGGAGTCTGGCTGTTTGAGGCTGTGGACAGGTGTCTTTTATACAGGTAACGAGGTCAAACAGGTGCCATTAATACAGATAATGAGTGGAGGACAGAAGAGCTTCTTAAAGAAGAAGTTACAGGTCTGTGAGAGCCAGAAATCTTGCTTATTTGTGGGTGACCAAATATTTATTTTCCACCGTGATTTACAGTTAAATTCTTTAAAAATCCTACAAAGTGATTTCCTGGAATGTTTCCCTCAGAACTTGCACAATCAGTGGCTGACTAAATACTTTTTTGCCCCACTGTAGCTTACTAGCTGTGAGGTGACAGTGCCCACTGCGAGGTCGTGCCACACTGTTTGTGATTACTGTTCTGTAGTGTGCAATTACCTACATTCACATCTCCTCTGCGAACAAAAAACACTCAGTCCCCGAAAGTGAAAATACTTTTTATTTCAACTTTTTAATTTTGCTTTACATGCAGATGGGTAAAACAAGCCTAACACTGCAGAACCAAACCACCAAATGATGAGGGTTTTAGCGATGTGGGAGTGTGTGCATACTTTTGGCAGATAAAGTTTAGTGTGGACGTCATTAAAAAGTGGTGTGATAAGAGCAGAAGTGTTTGTGCATTCAGCGTGGCTCGTCCATTCATCTTATTTATGTGGATGGACTTTAAGGCTTTCTCCTGTTTCCACACCCACATCTTTAGTCTGGATCACTTAACTAGTGCCCGAGCTGCTGTGTTTGCAGAGCTTCAGAAACCCCACTCGTGCCCACGCTCAGCAGAGGAGCCCCGATGCCTCATTTGTCAAAGTGAGCCTTAGGCTTCAGTGGCAGGGAGAGACGCTGCCACCCACGCAGGTTCTCCCTGCCTTCAGTGCAGGGGAGAGGAGGATGATGAGAGAGAGAGAGAGAGGGAGAGAGAGAGAGATTAATAAAGGGGAGAACACATGAAAGAGAAGGCGTGTGACCTGGTGCATGCGAGTGAGCGAGGGAGTTTATGAGGGTGGATGGAAATGAGATGTTCCTGATTCTGCTGCGTGGGTAGAAATCTCTTCTTTACGTCGATCCTGGGGAAACCTGTCTCAGGGAAGTGCAGCAGATCCAACTGGAGAGACGAGGATGGTGTGACAAGCTGTTCGAACAGCAGCTGTAGGTGTGTGTGTGTGTGTGTGTGTGTGTGTGTGTGTGTGTGCACGCACGCATCACCTCAGTCAGGCCCTCAGACTTAGAAGAGTTGAAGAACCCTCAGAAGAGCTGAAGAACTCCAGCAACAAGCACATCTACTACAGAAACACAAACCCACTCATCCCACTGCTCCCAGCTTCAACTTCTTCCCTCCTCTAGTCTCAGATTTTCCTCTTTTTGTTTCCCAGCTCTTCAAGTCTGTTTTTTCTCTTGATTTTGTTTTACTTGTGGTATAACCTCTTCTTATTTTCAGTTTGCTCTGCTTTTCCTTTCTTTTTTTCTTTTCACTGCTCTTTTTTGTGTCGCCTCTGCTGTCTTTTTTTGTCTCTTATTTTCTTTTCTCCTTTTTTCTGCCCGTTTCTGTCGCCTCTGCACCGCTTTCTCTTGTCTATTGTTCTTTTGCTTTTATTTTTGTCTTTTGTGCTTTCTTGTCCTCATGTTCCATTCTCTTATCTCTTCTCTCTTGTTTTCTTTCATATACTTCTAACTATGCCTCTTTAGCTTTTATGCTTCATTCTTCTTCTTTTCTCTTCTCTTTCTTACACTCTCTATCTGTTCTGTTATCTCATCTCGAATTGTCTTTTCTCTTCGCTTTCTCTTCTTTTTCTTAGTTTTCTTTTTATTCATTTGCTGTCTATTATTGTTTGCATTGCTCTTTTTTTGACTTGGCTGTTATTTTTTCTTATTCCTTCTCTCATTCTTGTCCTTTCTTGTGTCTTGTGTTTTGTCTTTGTCCTTTTTTTGCCCCTGATTACTTTGGTATGCTGTTACTCACCTTCTTCTTTTTGCTACTTGGCCCTGCTCTTTTTTAATTGCGTTACATCCATAATCTCTTTCCCCCTTTCCCTTCTTTTCCTGTTGGTCTGTTTTTTTGTTGGCTCTAACTAACCATTTTCTTTATCCTCTGCTCTTTTAGTTTCTTTTTGATTTCTTCTTTATTTCTTTTCCCCTATATTCATCAATTATCTCTCACTTCCTTCCATATTCCTAAGACAGAAGGTCCTGCCTTTAAAAACTCTCCATCTGGGTTTTTGATCACTTCTTCCACAAGTCTTGTTTTCATCAGTTGTTAGTTGTTATCAGTCTCAGAAGCAACACACACACACACACACACACACACACACACTCTGAGGCGTACAGGCACGTGTTAAGAAAGCACGTCAGAGATGACAGCAGTACCTTCTGTCGTGAGTCACTTCATGAGTTACTAAGGCACAGATATAAGTGTGTGTGTGCGTGTGTGTGTGTGTGTGTGTTATGTGCAGGCCAAATGCTCCAATCTATGGTTAGCTTGATCTGTTATTGTGAGATTATCAGCAGCAGCTCTCGTTCTAGCAGGCAGATAGAGAGACAGCGAGAGAGAGTCTGGGGTCAGTTTGTGCCTGACTGGACTTGTTCCTCTGATGAGGGCACCATTCCCCTGCTGATGCCTCTCAGTCAGCATCCTGTCCTGGGCTCCAGTGATGTCACTGCCGTCAGGGTTCATGCTTCAGTAGTTAGAGGAACATCATGCCTCCATTCTTGTGCTGAATGCACGTCATGCACACATGAACTGAGCGCTTCTGTGACTCGCTTTAAGCTGAACAGGATTGAGGTCTCTCAGATGATGGGAGTTTGGATAGCGGGGTTTGAGCGTGGTTTTTAATAGCAGATAAACCTGTACCATAATAATAACATCTTTATATAGAACAGTACCACGCGCTGTTTTTCCGTGGGATGCTTATACAGTGATACCTCAGGTTCTCAACCATCTCAGAACTCATCGGATTTGTTTCTCGATTAGATGAGAATAAAATGTCTCGGTTCTCGTCATTTGCTCAGTACTCGGCTCAAGTCAAGTCAAGTCAAGTCAGATTTATTTATATAGCGCTTTTTACAATGGAGCATTGTCTCAAAGCAACTTTACAAGTTTAGATTATCTCCTAATAACTACGTCCAATCCCAAATTGAGCAAGCCTAGGGCGACAGTGGCGCAAGGAAAACTCCCTAGTTCTAGGAAGAAACCTTGGGAGGACCAAGACTCAAAAAGGGACTCCACCCAACCTCCTTGGGCGGCGTAGATGATAAATCTAAGAGCGAACTACAGTCATGGAGTCAAAGTTCGAATAGAATGTGAAGTATGCACATCGACATTAAGTGGCCCCGGGTATGATGATAAATCTAGAGCGAAACTAAAGTCATGGAGTCATGGTCGAATAAAATGTGAATTATGCACAGTGGAGCTCCAGCAGATGAACATCATGTGGGTGGGGGCCGGAACTGCCGGAACACATCTCGGAGAGAAACAGAAAATGTAATTAGTTATTGATAAAGAGCACAGTGTTTATTAACAATCACTGATGCCATGTCAATCACTGATGCCAAGTGTAGCATGAGACCCCGGCAGCATTAGCTATAGCAGCATAGCTAGAAAGCTAGAAAAGAGGAGAACTGGTAGGAAACACAGCCAAGAGGGATCACATGAAGACATTGGCAACCCCATGAGCGGCAGAAGACAGCAACCCAACGTCTCTGATCACCATAAGAACTCGTGACTATGAACCCCCAGCTCTGCCTTATTCTAAGGAAAGGATGCATGAGTCAAGATCACGAGGACCCAAGCCCAGTACAGCCAGACCGCCCACTCGACACTCTCCCAGCAGCGGCGACAAGGCAGGCAGGCCAGACATGACTCCAGACTCCGGCCCCAGCAACCCAAGCCATGCAACCTGGTCTAAATCTAGTCAAAAGCCTGCGTAAATAAGTATGTCTTTAGCCTAGACTTAAAACTTTGTAGGGTGTCTGAATCTCGAATGAAAGTCGGAAGTTTATTCCATAGTTGGGGGGCCATGTATGAGAAAGCCTTTTTCCCCCTGCTGTGATTTTTTTAATTCTAGGAACTAAAGAAGTCCTGCACCCTGCGAACGAAGTAGACGAGTTGGATTGTAAAACTCTAAGAGGTCACTCAGATAATGTGGGGCCAGGCCATGTAGAGCTTTATAGGTTATAAGAAGTATTTTGTAATCAATGTGGAATTTGACTGGTAACCAGTGTAGTGATGATAGAACAGGAGTGATATGATCAAATTTTCTAGTTCGAGTTAGCACTCGGGCAGCTGCATTCTGAACTAACTGAAGTTTATTTATAGATTTACTAGAGCATCCAGTAAGTAAGGCATTACAGTAATCCAACCTTGAGGTTATAAACGCTGAACAAGTTTTTCTGCATCATTAAAAGAGAGGATATTTCTAAGTTTAGCGATATTACGTAATTGAAAGAAAGCAATTCGAGTGCTGCTGCTAATGTGCGCATCCAAGGAGAGATCTGAATCAAATGTGACCCCTAAGTTTTTTACAGACGGACTGGGCAATACTGGACAGCCATCTAGATTTAGGATAGATGTAGCCAACCTGTCTCTCAAAGCCTTGGGTCCCAGTAATAAAACCTCAGTTTTATCTGAGTTAAGTAAGAGAAAATTAAATAACATCCAATCTTTTATTTCCTTTACACAGTCCTCAATTTTGTTGATTGTAAGGCTGTCATTAGGTTTGGCTGATATGTACAGCTGTGTATCATCTGCATAGCAGTGGAAACTAATGCCATGTTTACGAATAACTGAGCCTAATGGCAGCATGTACAGAGAGAATAAAAGCGGGTCTAGCACTGACCCCTGAGGCATGCCATACTTCACTTTTGAGGGCTTAGACCTTAGATTATTCATATGAACAAACTTTAAACCAAGAAAGTGCTGATCCCTTAATACCTACAATATATTCTAGTCTGTTTAGTAAAACATCATGATCTATAGTGTCAAATGCTGCACTTAAATCTGACAGAACAAGAAAAGAAACACATCCCTTATCTGAGGACATTAACAAGTCATTTAGTACCCTAATTAATGCTGTTTCAGTACTATGATGGGGCCTGAAACCAGACTGAAATGTTTCAAAAATTTCATTCCTTTGGAGGTAAATGCAGAGCTGCTGATAGATGGCTTTTTCTAAGATTTTGGACAGAAATGGTAGATTTGAAATTGGTCTATACTTAGATATCACACAAGGGTCAAGATTGGCTTTTTAATCAGTGGTTTGATAACAGCAGACTTAAAGGATTTGGGCACATAACCAAAGGTAAGGGATGAATTTAAAATAACTAACACTGGCTCTATAACACTAGGTAATACTTGTTTGAGTAAACGTGCAGGAATTGGATCTAATAAACATGTTGATGGCTTAGACGAGCTGATCAGTGCGGATAGTTCAGTATTAGTAATTGGGGTAAAATATTTTAATCTTGATTTACAGCTCATTAAACAGATGTCTTAACTAGTGCTGCATCTGGAAGGTGGCTGAATAGTTTGGTGATGCGATGAGCAGTGAGTTTTATGCCTAATGTTTTCTATCTTATCATTAAAGAAAGTCATGAAGTCATTACTGTTAAAATTACACAGAACGGGAGAGTCACTTTCTGTCGGGTTTTTTGTTAATTTGGAGACTGTATTAAAGAGAAATCTTGGATTATTCTTATTTTTCTCTATGATTGAAGAGAAGTATGCAGCTTTAGCTTTAGTGAGGGCATGCTTATACTCTGCCATGCTGTCCCTCCAAGCAATCTTAAACACCTCCAATTTACTATGTCTCTACTTGCGCTCTAGGTGCCGTGTTCTTTGCTTTAAGGTACGGGTGTTGTCATTTTACCATGGTGCTAGCCTTTTTTCCCTAATGTGTTTGACCCTAGCAGGAGCAATCGTGTCCAGGGTTGAGGGAAGCACACATTCTAATTGGTCATTTACACACTCAAGATGATTGATCTCTGTAGGTGTATTAAATTTCAAGTCTGGTAGGTTTTTAATAAACACAGCTGGAGTAGCAGATGTGATAGTGCGCTTGGTGTGATAACGAGGCAGAAGGATTTTATTTATTAGAGATAGCTCAAATACTAAAAGATAGTGATCTGAAATCGAATCACTTTGGGGGAAAACATCAAGGTTATCTATTTTGATATCAAATGTTAATATTAGATCTAAAGTATGATTACAGCGGTGGGTTGGTCCCATCACATTCTGAGTGATACCCATGGATTCTAAGATGGACTCGAAAGCAATTATAAGTGGATCCTGCTCATTGTCAAAGTGAATATTGAAATCACCTACAATTAAAGCCTTATCTGTTGACAGTAGTAAGCAGGAAAGAAAGTTAGCAAATTCCTGAAGAAATTCTGAATAGGGACCAGGAGGGAGGTAAATAGTGATAAGCTGAAAAGAGTGTGGTTTTGACTTCCATAATGATGGATCAGTCACATTAAGAATCAGTATTTCAAAAGAATTAGCCTTGTATTGGGATTTAGCTGTAACACCTAACTCTTTGTCAAAAAAATGTAGCTATGCCTCCCCCCTGACCATTAGGACAAGGGCGACTAGCATGACTGTATCAAGGAGGGGAAGCTTCATTTAAGGCTAAATATTCATCAGGTCTAATCCAAGTCTCAGTGAGACAGAGAGCGTGTAAGCGTTTATCAGTGATCATTTCATTTACAATCACTGCTTTGTTTGTAAGTGATCTAATGTTAAGTAATCCTAGCTTTAGTCTAATGTTGTTATTTCTTTGGCAGCTATCTGTGTTTATACAAATGAGGTTATTAAAACAGACTTTTTGAGAGTGTTTACGTTTAGGGCAGATGCGGGTAACAGACACAGTTTCAATAATGTGGGTTCTGGTTGACAGTGCATGGCTACCAGCAGAGAGTTGGTTAAGCCGGTCTGTCTGCTGCCTGACCCCTGCTCTGGATAGTCAGCCCCTAACCAATTGGGCCATAAGACTATGGGCAATGTTGCAGGAGATGAGAGCAGCACCCTCCAGAGTGGGATGCACACCATCCCATCCTAAAAGGCCAGGCTTACCTTTAAAGGCTATCCAGTTGTCTATATAGCCCACGTTGTTTTCAGAGCACCAGTTGGACAGCCAGCAGTTCAGCGACCATAACCTGCTGTAGGCTTGGTCACCTCGCCTCATTGGGATGGGGCCAGAGCAGACTACAGCATCGGACATTGCCTTCGCCACGCTAACCACCTCTACAAAATTAGCCTTAGTAACCTCTGACTGACGAAGGCGTATATCATTAGCCCCTACATGAATAACTATCCTAGAGAATCTGCGGCTCTCGAGTTCACTAAGACTCGTTACAATGTCCTGCACTCTGGCTCCGGGGATACAGAGAACTCTAGCTGCTGGTGTCCCTAAAGGGGTAGCAAGTTTCACATGTCATAAAATAGAGTCACCTATGACCAGAGCTCTTTCAACAGGCTGCTCAGTAGGTGTTTCACTGAGGAGGGCAAACCTGTTGGACACGTGATCAGGTAAAGAGTGGTGCTCTCGTGGACTAGCCTTAAGACTACGTCGCCGAACCGTCGCTCACTTGCCCTGCTGCAAGGACTCTGCCCGGGCTCTAACTTCACCTTTGGCATCCAGATCTGCTAAGCTAGGAGGTGAGCTAGCCTTCTCTAATGTCTGGATGCGCGCCTCTAAAACTACAATCTTCTCCGTCAGACTGCCTACAAGCCTACACCTATCACAAGTAAAATTTACACTAATGACGGAGGAAGAATAGCTAAACATGCCACACTCAGCACAGGGAACAAGCACAACAGAAGCCATGTTAGTACAATTAATGAATTAAAGATACTTAGCTTCGGGTGGTGTTGTGGGGTGCCGAGTGAAGATATGGTTCAGCTGCAGTCGATGGTCCAATGCAATGCTTGATTAAAGCGTTAATACAAGTTAAGTCAATACAAAACATCACAAAAAACTAAGTCTCAGAAAGAAAGTGGGAAAAGGCTGTAAAAAAGTTATAAAAACACACACTACTGCGAAGAAGATGCAACTCTGGTTATTAGCTAATGGCTAACACTACTGCGAACACAAGCCGGTATACCTGTAAAGTTACTAAATAACGATTAGCGGCAAAAAAATATAATCCGCCGGTACGAGAATAAAATGATTAAGATGTTGTAAAAACCTACTATATATACGATTATATATGATACAGATGCGATCGGGAATTAAAATATATCAAAGGTAATAAGCTGCTAGCAGCTACGAAACGGCGTCCTGTGTGCAACCGCGGATCAGTCTGGGTTGCCAGATCCTCGCAATCCTCGCGTCAGTTCTCTCAGCATTCTCTCACTTGCTTAAACTTTCATGAGTTGAGCCAAGCAGCTGAAACTTGATTCATGATTCATAATTCAGTAAACGGTGATTCAGATTCCCGATAGCTCTTTCTCAGTGCAGATCTGCGCTGTATATCGTGTTTTTCTTTGTTTTTCCATCTGCAGTACTGTGTTCTTAGTGCAAATAACTCTCCATGGGTCCTAAAAACGTTAGTTTATAAGAGTCCTACCGAATGAAAACAGGAACTGAATCCTCCAGAACACAGGCTGCATTTAGTGTCTTGATTTTTCTTCACTTTCTATCCATGACTCTCTAAATGACATGAGATTTTTCAGCCCTTTATTATAAAATAAGCTTTGCGTTAATAATTTTGGGTAACTGTAGGTTAATGTAAGTGTTAATGTGTAATAATAGACTATATTAAACTCATCCGTTCATTATATATATAACTTAGGATGGATTTGTTGAACATATCCCCATCATAAATCAGGGAGCTCCTGTACAATACAGCTCCATTAATGCTGATCATCTTATACAGGGGGATTTTCTGGGGATCTGGAACCTATTCATTTTATTTACATTTATCCTTATGGGAAACACTTACTCTGTACTCGATGTTTTTGGGTTCTCGACGAGCCTTCTGGAACGAATTAACAACGAGAACCGAGGTACCTCTGTGTATAACTGATGATAAACTAATCCTGTATCTAGTCAATCACATGACCTGAAGACAGAACGTATTCAGCTCCGTGAGCCAACATCTCTAATCCTCCTCCTGCCTCTGCTCTCCTGCCCACTGCCTGTGAGAGGAGAAATGAAACCGAGCACAATATTTATAGCTCGCTGTTTCTGATACGGTTGCTTACGTTAGCCATAGCAGCAGTGTTTCTTTTATTGCCTGAAGTGGATGTGTAAGAACCCTCGGACTAACAGCTTTTAGTGAAATGTTAAAACTGGCATTAACTGGGTGATGCTCTGTAGTCACACTGCTGATTTTATAAGTGTTTCCGTGTTGTTTTTTATTTGAGTTCACGTTTTTTGGTGGAAGTGTTTAGTAACTCTGTGTGTGTGTGAGAGAGAGATTTTGGTTGCTTGGTAACAGACGTGGTGACGATCAACTTGATATATTTATTAATTAGATGTACTTCACAACTTGAGTTACTGTTTGTGTCTGTAATATTGATCTACAGACCGTGGGAAGTTTTTCTAACAATTCTAGGTCTTTACTTTAAGGACTGACTTTCAAGACGAAAATGGCCGCTGTCTGTTTTGCAGGGGGTAAACTATACTAACACCTATGTTTTGGAGGGAGTATGAATGATTTATTTCAGTAACATAATTATTGAAGTATGTCCTTTAAAGCTCCGTGACTTAACATGAAGAGCGGTTATTATTGCACTGTTTATAAATGAGGCTGCCAGTCGCGTGTCTGAGTGCGTTTACGCTCTCTTAATAATCCAGTAACTGCATAAAATCAGATATTGTCAGTAATCCGATCAATGAGTTCACGTACGCTTGAGTAATCAGTTCATGTTAACAGCTCTGAGTTTACACTTCATTTTCTCGAGTATGTACTGCGTTTTAGAGTCTCCCCAAAGTGTTAGATAGCCGTTTCGCTACCTTTAATTCCATGGTGCATTTAATTACAGGTTGCCAGATCCATCGAGGAAAAAAGATGTGACGGTCAATGGGAAAAGAGGCCAAATAAGCCAACTCTTTAGAATAAGTAGATCTGGCAACTGTCGGGTTAGACTGGAAAAATGATTATAATCGGGTAACTGGTATACATGATGTGAGTAATCCGATTACTGAGCTCAAATCCAGCTCGCTCTCTAGGATTTCTTGATCTGGTTTGTAGATCAGAGTATGCTGTATACATGTCCACTTAAATAATCAGATGACTGCAGAAATGATCAGGTTATTAAGTGCATGTAAACGCACTATGATGCACTTAAGTCTTCGTAACTCACAGACATTAATAATTAGCTGTTTAATTGCTAAAAACCCACGTTTGGAAGCGTAGGGACGGCCCACAGTGCTGGTGATGACAGATCGCTCTTCTGTAACCAAAAGAGGAGAGCGATTACAGTTCGAGGCCGTGCTAATGAGGACGCTGAAGATCCCAAAGCCGTGGTGACCTTTGCGTGTCACCCTGTCAGTGACCTGTGGGTTTTAATGGTAATAATGGTTGTAATATTTGACTGGTGCTGTGTAAGGTACAGACTCATTGGGGCTCGCAGGTGTTTGATGTTCGGTTGCAAACGAAGCAGCCGTTGTGACGCTGCCCACTCGCTCTGTGCCGCTGTGAGTTGTGACACACTGCCTCCCACTCCTGCTAGGTTGCTAGGTGCTCTCGCCGTTCTCAGGTATTACACCAAATGTCGGCGCGCAACGAAATCTTTAACAAACTAATGGGTGTGCGAGTGTTTTTAGTGGATTCCATCAGATAATGTTACTCACCTCCTCAGGGTTTAAATCTGCTTAGCTCTGTGGCCTGACGTGGTGCTCACCAATACAGCCAAAGTATGACTGCATGTTCCACAGCTCATCCAAGAAGTTTTAAAACATGTATTATAGTACAGGTAAGCGCCATTTAAAGACCGTCCGATCAACGTCTGTCCACTTTAATGACCGAGCTCTGTTCTGTAACTGGACTCATTCTCTCTTTGTTGGGTGCAGCCAGCGAGATGTGTTTATCTATGTTTATATTCTGTAGTGAGCATTTATATTTTGGTGTGTGTGTGTGTGTGTGTGTGTGTGTTTGTTTCCTGGAGGGGAGTCATTGGTGTTACAGATTAGAATTCGGATGCTGTGTAGATGGTAGCGTTATTATACTCGTGTTTTCATCTGTATCGCTGATGCATTTACATTTTGTTTTATTTTTATATTATTACAGACCATAATTTCACAGAACATAATTAAATGGCACATGCCTGTAATAATATTGCATACTAACCACTCCTGTGTCACATTAAAGAAAATCTAAGAATGAGAATCTCTATAATATTTGTATATGATATTATTTATCCTTGTTTGGTGTGGAATCCTTAAACTTCATCGCTTCACCAGTACATTACAGATTGACAATCCCCACGATTTGTAAACTAATGTCTAGGAAATATCGCACTACAGCGAGCCAAGTTGCCATGGTCACAAGTACAGTGGGACATTATGGGATTTATGACTGCCACCTGCCCTCATATGACAGGGACTGTGTGTGTGTCTGTCAGCGGCCTCTCACATTGTCAGATTAATTACATCCGGCCGTTCATCAAACGTCCCACACAATACCATTTGATATAATGCCTGCATGGATGTGTCATAAACACGGGGCTTTAGCAGCCACGACAGGGTTTGTCACGCCAGGCTGTGTCATCAGACATTTAGACATCATCTTTTTACATAAGCTTAGACGCAGCTGACGTTGGCTTCGGTTTCAGATCCCCAGAAAATCCCCCCTGTATAAGTTGTATTGTACAGGTGCTCCCTGATTTATGATGGGGATATGTTCAGCAAATCGATCCGATCATCCGAGATTTTTCTAGTCGAAATGCCTCAAGAACCGAATTTGACGAGTTCCGAGGTGTTCAAGAACCGAGGTACCGCTGTACTCAACATTTCTCTTTTGCTTTGCTTTGGTTTTGGGTGGTCAGAGAGCACCTAGCCTTTTGTGTGAACGGACAACTTTTTTCTCTTAGAATAATAAAAGTCTCACTGCATCAAACGTGGTGTTGTGAACACATATATAAAGCTTAACTTCATGCTGAGTGTGTTTATTTTCTTCCATAGAAACACACTTTAATGCCGACTCTTACATCAGGACGGTGTATTTATGGTCTATAAAGTTTGGGTTGTGGTGAGATTACATTCTTTTATCTTGGGAAACAAAATTCCTCTTGGAAATTTCTCCTGCTGTTTCTTTACTATTCGCACCATCATTTAATGAACAGTAAAACTCTCCTGCTGTTAATCTTTGAACGGTCGAGGTTTTCCCCAGTTGGTTTTTGGAAGGTCCTTCTTTTCTTTAGAGGCAGAGCTCAGGCTGTTCCTCCCCCCCATGTGGAACTGGAAGTGTGCATTGGTTGTGAATGTGGTGCCTGCTTTGTGTAGAGCCCTGTTTGGTGCAGTGGGAGGGGGACGGCCTAGGGACTCTGTTTTTCTCTCGATTTACTCAGTGTTTTCACTCAGTTATTGATCAGCTGGAGTCGGGGCATGCTACTGATGTTCCCCTGCACAGGTGAAATGAGCAGGAACTGCACAGCACTTGTTTTTTTTTCATTTTGAAGCAGTATGAGATCTCCACCTCGGGGCTTTAGTTAATTGTGCAGGATTGATTATGTTGATCGATGAGCAGAACCGACTATAATGAGCGCTGGAGCTGTAGATTTTGGTTTTGATTAAACCAACTGTGTGTGGGTAATATTTGTTTTGTCATAGGATATTATGAGTGTTGCATTGTGCACTGTGCTGGAAAATGTGACCCTGTAGCTTAAGACTGGACTACCAATCGGTGCCAAGCTACAAGTGTTGGATCTCTTGGGCAAAAGCCTTAGCCTCCAATGGTCATATAAGGGATAGGTTTCTAGGATAAGGGTATCTCCTAAATTCTGTCAATTAGACATATGCTGAAGCTGCAGCCACCAAAAGAGCTGTGGTCCTGGCCAAGCAGAATCGAGAGTTACCTGCATCGTGATATAAACAGTATAACGTTTTGATCAGTTTAATCCATGGGGTGATGTATGCCTTGCCAATTACCCGAGTCTGAGTATTTGCTAATACTGCGCATTGGTATTATAATAGAAAAAATAATCGTATATAAATTCTTTATTTGTTTGATCTGCAGGCTCGCTGTGATCCATCCATTTCTCGATAAATCGTTGAGGCTAAGCATTTGTAAAGTTTCTGTTGCTTTACTGACATTTCCACTATATTATTATTGAAGTTCAGACTTCCAGCAGGCTTTAACAGAATCACGGTGGTGTCTCTTATTGTGTCATGATGAAATCACACCCACACCGCTGGGCAGAACTTACCTTGGAACAGGATGTACCTAGTTATGGTGCCGAGTCGGTGGTCTGAAATCCCAACTCATGGCACATGTGAAATCTGAAAGCTGGAGTGAGATGATCTAAATGAGGCACGTCTCTGAGAGTGACAGCCTTCACTCTGGCTCTGTCTTCATCATCGGATCACTCGAGGCTTCGCTGAGAGAGAGAATGAGAGATAGGGAGAATGAGAGAGAAAGAGAACACGAACACTATTGGGTGAAAAACAGAAAATGATGCTGGAGAAGCTCTGCACCTCCAGGGCCTTAAATGGTTTGTTTATTGACCCTGAAAGGAGGAAAAAACCCAGGCAGTTGCATTCTATCTCACTAAACCCACTGATCCATGGCCGGTCCCATCTTGAGCATGTGTGGGCGAACAGGAAAATGCCTCGCTATAGATCCTGACAAATTAATGAGGGAGATGCTGGGAGAGGCGAGAGAGGAAAGCCCTAGCCGTGGGCATGGATTCGGCCGCTATCTTTCATGCTGGCTCATAGGCGTGCAGGCAGAGGCGGCCCGCAGCCTGGTCACTTGCAAAAAGCAAGTCGGAGGAGGATAAAAACCGGGAGGTGAGGGCTGCTTTCCTCCGTCTCTCCTTTGTGTGTCAGGAGCCATTTGATTAGAGATGATCAAGGAACTCCTGAATGTTGTTAATTTTGAGGGGAGAAACCGTTCCACTCCAGCTTCACAGTCACCTCTCTCTTCTCTTGACGTTTGTGATCTGTATCTCCCTACATGAGTCATGTTCAGCATGTGTACCACCCTACAAAGGGTCATCTCCTAAAAAATATGGCTGACCAGCCCTGAGAGAGGGAGACGGATGCAGAGAGAGAGACCTTATGAGGGACTTATTCAGCATCAGGATCTGATTTAAGGCCTATTCACACCAAGAATGATTTTTTTGCACGATAAACAAGGATGTGATTTTTAACATAATGGACCTTCACGCCAAGTGCGCTACCTTTTTTTGTCGAAACACTCAAACCCTCCATTTTCCCATAGGAACTCTGTTCCCTCTAATATCTGGGGAATTTGATTTAAAAATGGCAACTCTCTGTCATTCCTCAGATCATTCCTCAACGATGTTTGCAGTTTGACGGGTGGCATTGTCCTGCTGAAAGAGGGCGCTGCCATCAGGTACATGCTCTACAACAATGTTTAGGTAGGTGGTTTGTGCCAAAGGAACATCGCAGGAACATGCTAGGACCTTAACAGCACGCTGTCCATATTATTCCCTTTCCCTGTCAGTGGGTTATAGCTGATAAACCCGAGCAATGATTTAATCTCTAACCGTGACTTGAGTACCATCCTTGCCACCCAGAGCAGGGCTTCTTCTCCTGTCCCAGACTCCGTTCCACAGATCCGTAATCTCTGATGATGGGACTTTTAAGACGTGCTTTGTGCTGCTCTGTGTTGTTGCTGTGTGCTGAATGAACTCGGTTGCTGCAGCAGATCTCTTCCCACCTCATCTCTCCGTTTCTCTTCGTGTCTCCAAGGTGATAAACAAATCGGATGATATTTTGTTCCCGTCCCTGTGGGATGCGTGTTATTCGGTCTCTTTATAACTTTCTGCCTTAGAAATAGTTGATGAACTGCAGTAGTTAGGCACCCGCTGTGGCCTTAGCAACTGGAGAGCCTGCTCTGCTGCAGTGGAGGCGCACGTGTCACACTTTACCTTTGTTCCAGACTCGGGCGAGGCATCGGCATGCTGGAGGTTATCCATGGATTTAGTGCAGAGATTTTGAAGGATCATCTGTATATTTTTACCCAGCCTTCACCCTCTGTGTCTCAGTGAGGGGCGTCGGCAGTTTAGGTACTGCAGGTCGGCGGTTTGGACTCTCAGTTGCTTGTATTAGCCTAATGCTACCTCCATCTGTACCAGCAGACATTTTTAGATAATAAATACTGCCCATCATCAGATGAGGATCTACAGTGGAACATCGGAATTGGTTCCAGAAGGCCGTTCAAACTCGGATTTGTTTAAAGTAGGAACCAAATTTCCCCATAAGAAGTCATGTGACTTAGATTAATCTGTTTCCGACCCCCAAATGATTGTTTTTTTACTTTTAGACATGACATAAAGTGAAACAACTTTATAGCCACTGAGGTGAATGCAGTTTCTGCACGTGTTATCGCTGGGACAGCAGCGCAGAGACTGGGGGAGTGTCTGAAATCACACCCAAAGACTGATATAATGGAATGATATAATATAAGATAACACAATGTAATATACCTGTGATCGCCATAGCTCCTCTTCTGTTTTTATGCTGATTATCAGACCCTATTGGTGCATTATTCCACTGTATAGTGAAAAGTAAGATGTTCCCTAGTTGTGACCAGATGAGTCTTGGACTTTTACTTTTGCACTGAAATCAGAATTGGTCAGGATAGGAATATGTTTTCTGTGAGACCGGGAACTCTGGATTTCTTTGGAACTCGGGTTGTTGTGTCGGTCCGTCTGTAGAGGCCGGGTTAAGCCTGTGCTTGGGCGCTTCAGTGAGCTGAAGGATATGCTGTCCGGACTTGGTGTGAAGAGCGGGAGAGTGGATGCCGTCCTCTTGGATGCTGGATGCTCCTCAATGCAGATGGACTCGGCTGAACGAGGATTCTCTCTCAGCAAGGACGGACCTCTGGACATGAGAATGGATGGAGACAGGTGAGCGTAATCTGGTGGTGAAGAAATAAGGGAAAGCAAACCGCTTTCATTAAGCACAGCTGATTTAGTTTTTGTTCCAGTGCTGTCATTAAGATTAATATTACCCTTAACACTTTAAAAACTTAAAAAAAAAAAGCTTTTGTAGTTACCCTGCTAATCGTTTGTGCTTTTTCTTTTCATTTGAGGGTTGTCTTCCCTTACAATCCAGTCCTAATACCACTGACTTTTCAAAACGTTGTAATGTCATGATGAACACTTTTGCTTGTATTGTACCCAGCCCTGGTTACCCTCCTCATTATGTGGCAGTGTTTGGGTTTGATCAGTCAGATCACCTGGTGAATCAGCCACCCACATGCTGTGATATTTCACCAGGAGAAACGACACTCCCGAAAATGAGTCTGACATTATCAAGCTCCAGCCCCCTCGACACAAGACTTCAAGACAAAAAAGTTCAGAACGTAATTAGAATTGAGTCAAAGAAATTGGCTCTTCGCTTACCCACAGCTACAATTTTATCGTCTATTTTATTTTTAATGAGTGCATTGTTTATAACAAACTTTTAACAGCGTTAAAATAAAACAGTCCCTCACCCCCTGTGTTTTTATGTGGCATGTCTGGTTCTACAGCCTGTCTGCACGACCCGAGGAGAGTCGGATGCCAGCCGGTGCCTTTGCCCTGCTGCAACTGCTGGCTTCTTATGTTAAATGAATCTTTGTGGGGGAACGGCCTTAGCTTTCCGTATCCATCCTCCACCTTTGCTGGGGCCCCGATATTTGGGGTGCTGTTGGAGCCCTGCCTGGACGTGACTCGGACAGTCATTTGTGCCGAGACTTGAACACAGATCTCTGGCTGATCTCTGCTGGTCTAATGGCACCCTTTGCTTTGTTTTCTTAAAAACCTGTGGCGGCTTCATTTACCTGGCAAAATAAATTCATTTTTCCCAACAAGTTCCACATTATGTTCTTCCTTCTTGAACGGATTCCAGCCTCTGACTTTGTTACAGAACTAAGAGAGAAGTTAGCTGCGTGATGATGAACTAGGTAACCCACCCACCACGAGTCCTGAATTCTTCTGGGGGGTGGAGAGAGAAAGTGAACGATGGAAAAAGTTTAGATCAGGTTAAGTAATGCCCTGCCCACGGTGCATGGAGAGTCCGATCACCCGGCACGACCGGCGGTAACTCAGTGTTAAGGCTAAGTAATCCGCACATCCAACTCCCGCTGCCCTCCGGAGAAGAGAAGACGGCTTATGAGTTTCTCTCTCCATGCCTGAGTAATGCCTCGATCGCTCTTTATTGTGCCCACGTAAATAATGAAATGTCAGTGCTGAAGCCACTCTGAATATCCTCACATGCAACTAAATGATTGTTACAGGAAAGGCGCAGCTTTACATCGCCAGTCTTCATGATTACAAGATTGATTAATGACAGGGTTATTTAAGGTCTTTATTAAATAGGTGATGTCTGAAAATGATTTCTGTTCAGTTTTTGTTTATGGAAATCCACTAAGAGGCTTTGATCTGTGACCCTTGGATGAAGAAGATATCTGAGTGAAGTCTGGGTGAGATGACAAAGCATAACGCTCAATAACATTTAAACTTAATAGAGAGCCTTGTGAGGTAAATTAAGGTCGTTTAAGGCCCTGTCCACACGAACACGGGTATTTTTTTAAAACGTAGCTTTTTCTATGCGTTTTGACCGTTCGTCCACACGAAAACGGCGTTTTAGGTCACTGAAAACGGACTTTTTTAGAGTTTTTTGCTTGTGACGTCACTTTGTGCGCCGTTGGTTTCATGAGGCGATTTTGTGCAATAGCGGACGTAGCCAAAATAGTGCCAGCTGTAACACTGCTGACCGAACTTGTTACAAATCTACACATACATTTACAACGATTACTTTTTCATTACACTGAAGAACAGAGGCGTCAGAATGCGCTACGGAGGTCACTACTATATCCATTAGTGATGTGTCGGTCGCGACCGATCCGGCTCTAAGAGTCGGCTCTTTGAAATGAACGACGGGAGCCGGTTCCTGATTGTGAGCCGATTTATATATTTTTTAATTTGTTGTACATGTGGACAATATTGTACATTCCGACACATTGCTGCTTATTGCACTTCTTGTTAGATGTTAAACTACATTTCGTTGCGTTGTACTTGTACATGTGTAATGACAATACAGTTGAATGTAACCTAAAAAAAAAAAAATATATATATATATATACATTATATATCGGGCCTCTCGTTGGTGGGACAGCTTTGAAAACGAAGTGGTTGTTGAAGAAGAATGGCGAAAAAATGTTCGTTGCTGTTGTCGCTGAGTGAGCTGCTTCGCCGGCATATAGGACTGCTGGTTTGGCACTGCTTTGTGCGTTTTTGCGTTTTCATGTGGACGAAGTTTTTTGTTTAAACAGTGCTTCTGTGGACGGGATGTTTTTATAAACGAATTTGAAAACCCCCGTTTTAGAAAATACCCGTGTACGTGTGGACATAGCCTAAGACCAAAGTGTTCTGTTAGTACAGCCATACCTCTCAAAACCCCATTAGTCACAGAGGAAACGGGACTGAATCTACAATGACGCACTATTCCCTGTGTAGTGCATTATGTAGTGCGTGTGTGTGTATATATATATATTTGTATTTATGTATGTGTATTTATATATTTATAGAATAATGGCGTTTTAGACTTTAGTACACATCAATTTGGAAGCATAGGGCTACTTAAGTGTTTTTCAAACTAAAAAATCTGCTAAAGCTAAATTAAGCTACACTTAATTCCAACTCCGAGTTGTCCGACTCTTACAAGGTAATGAACGCACTTTAAAAGTCTGGAGTTGTACAGAGGATGGGCTATGGCTGCGTATTCAGTCCTTCTTGATGAAGACAAGCATTTCAAAGTGAACAATATGTTTGCCTTGTACAGTTTGATATTGTATCCAAATAAATCGGTCTCAGTTCATAATAAGGGTTGCACCATTTAATGACCGCGTTAGCTTCTGTGAAACAGATCTTTAACCGAGAAGGACATTGTCCCAGACATTGCCATAGTAAAACAGTCCTTTTACGTTAGTGTGATGTAGATGTAGTCATGTAGAACTGCGTGCGAACAATGCATAAATGTGCCAGAGATACAGCTAGAAACATGAATCCTAAACTCTTCTACCCCTCCAATAAACCCACAACACTGTGGTTCTCCAGTGACCAACACGTTAACGATCACACACACTGTAGAACCAACATATAACCGCTCACTAAATAAATAGAAACATGAATGCACACACCTTGCTGGCTGCACAACACCAATAGGGAACAAGTCCAGTTACAGAAATGATAATTTAATATAAACACCTAATGCAGAATCTCCTTTAAAACACTTTAAAATCCAGAAATCATGCAGCTACTAGTAGGAAGTCACAGCGGCTGAATGACCGGCACTCGGCACTTCTAGGGTGATGTAGGAGAAGCGGCACGGAGCGTATAGGGTTAAACAGAGTACGGACTTTAGCATTTTAACTCTCTGGTTGTGTCCGAGTCCTAAAACAGAACACAGTGACTCTTACTTACGCACGTAGTGTATGCAAAGTAAATCAATATTCATGAATAAATAAAAAAATGTAAACAAAACATCAAAGTAAGACATGAATAATAGTTATATCAGTTAAAATACTCATGTTGACGGAGCAACGTCCGGAGTTAAGACAGATTTTAATTTCCTGTTGTAATTTATCATTGTTAAAAGCTTGGTTGTTAAAGTGAACAGGCGTTGATCGGATGTTGTACTGTGCTTATCTCTATTTATATATTTATATATATATATGTGTGTGTGTGTGTGTGTGTGTTTGCAGAGCCACCATTTTGTTTACGTATCTTATCTGCACTTTCTGGCCCGTCCCAACGTGCAGAGCAGGAGAAGATTGTTTTTGTGATTGTCTGTGCTAGTGGAATGAGAAGCTTATAAGTACCTGTAATTACACAACCCACATTGTTCTTCCTTTGTGTGTATTTTTTAATAATGATGTGACATGTAAGCAACAGGTTGTGCTAACTTTATTCGTCGTCTTTTTTACTTTGTGCTTGTACATGTTCTCCTGTCCTTGTCTCCCTTTATGTTGTCAGTGCCTTTAACGGGTAACAGTGCAATTTAAAGCTTGGGTGGGATTATTTTAGTCGGGGGTTTGAGTTTAACTAGATATTTGCTATCTTACCACTTTTGTTCGAGCCCTTCCTCTCTCACATGCACTCTTTTTATAGCTCTGGAGCCCACATCTCCTTGAGTGGGAAAGGGAGGAAGAGAGGAGGAGGAGGCAGTGAGGGAGGGTGTTGTTTTTTTTTTTTGTTTTGTTTTGTTTTTTTTCCTTCTTGCTTGCCTTCTTTGCACTGTTGTCGAAGAGCCGTCAGCCTTTGCTCCTGTCGGCGAGGAACTCGTGACGTCAAGAGGCTTAATTGGGCTCCTGTTTGTGCGTAGGTACCCCGGCATGCCCTGCGCCGCTGACGCCGTCAGCGCTTTAGATCAGCGGGCGCTTGCGTGCTTGCTGGCTGCGTACGGGGAAGAGCGACACGCCAAGAAAATCGCGGCGGCCATCGTGCAGGCACGCAGCCTGTGCCCCATCAACCGGACCCAGCAATTGGCCAGCATCGTGGCAGGTACCCCCCAAAAATTAATTGAACACACCGTCTTACAAGCTTAACGCGCAGAGATGAGGACGAGGGCAAAGTATACGAAGTCTCCCTCTGGGATCTATTTATCGGGGATGAGGGAGGAGAGAGAGGGAGAGAGAGAGAGAGAGAGAGACACAAACAGAATGATGGCTGTTTTCTGAAATTTGCGCTTTCTCCTGCCAAGGTTTTTGTGATAAAGACACGAAACGAACATGTTGTGGCAGGGCTTTAGTGTTTATTCGTATTTACCTGCACCCTCTTCAGCCTTTATCCGCATATTCCCTGTCTCTGTCTGATGCCTCGAGTCTCATACACTCCCCACATCACAGAGGATTGGTGATGCTATATGTTATATATCACCTGCTTTGTTTTCGCCGCTTTTAGAGACCTGTGCTTGTGAGAGGAAGATGAGGAGGAGGAAGGGAGGGTTGTGGGGAGGGGGGTGGTGGTTTGGTGGATGGATGACGGTGATGCAGAGCGAGCACATGCGTCACAACAGGAAAACAGGTGTGAGAGAGGGCAGTTGTTTCATCTCCTCTGAAGTGCTGAATGAGTCAACATCAGTGTTTATTCCAATTAATCCGAATGGTCCTGACACGCATGGGACCCTCGGGAGCCTCGGCGTCGCCCGGGGACGTGCCTGTCAGGGTGGAGAGGGGGAAAGAAAAAGGAGGTTGTATCTACAGTATCACGCCTGGTGTCACGGGTGTTCCTTTGTGTTTGCTCACGCCCCCCCCCCTGCTCCTGCGTTAAGGTCTGTCCCACCTCTGGCTTCTCATACAAGGATGTAATTATTGCTTCTGCTCCTTATCCAGCTCCCCTCCTCCATACTGATCGATGTCTGCTGTTGCTCGAAGGGTGCAGGTTTCAGCGTAAGATCTCTAGTGGAGAATTGGTTTGTCTGTCTGCCAGGCCTGTCTCACAAAGCAAGCACCAATCAGAAGCTGCGCCTGCTTAGTGGAACACAGCAGAGAGGAGCTGCGTCTACACGGCTTTCATTTTCTCATCAATAAGGACCCAGCTGGCATGACAGGAGATTACACACAGTCCCACCGGAGAGTGATCCCTCGCCCCCTGAGCTCAGCTCCGTGCTCATACCAGGCCGGCCAGCCTGAATTATAATGAGCTCCGGCCCAAACGCTGGCTCTGTGCCCACAGCTTGTTCACACCCTCATCCCCACTAACCAGTATCGAACACCCCAAATCACCACACACCCTGTGTTGTCCCAAATGCCATCAGGAGTAACGTTCATACGTGAAAAGCTAAAATCATTTTCTAATAAACTTCGACCACTAGTAATGGCAAGTGATCAGGACGGACCTTAAAAGCAAAGTATGAACTGATTTATTTAAAGATTTATGATTGGTTATTGTATCGCAACAAAGTGCAAGCACAGAACGGTTCCACATTTCAACCAACAAGCAAATGTGCTTTTACAGAAGTGACAAGCTTTTGTATACAGTGGGGCAAAAAGGTATTTAGTCAGCCACTGATTGTGCAAGTTCTCATACTTAGAAGAGTAGATTAGATTAGATTCAACTTTATTGTCACTATGCAGAGTATGAATACAAAGCCAATGAAATGCAGTTGAGAGAGGTCTGTAATTTTCATCATAGCTACACTTCAACTATGAGAGACACAATGAGAAAAACAATATAGGAAATCACATTGTAGGATTTTTAAATAATTTAATTGTAAATCATGGTGGAAAATAAGTATTTGGTCACCCACTAACAAGCAAGATTTCTGGCTCTCACAGACCTGTAACTTCTTCTTTAAGAAGCTCTTTTGTCCTCCACTCGTTACCTGTATTAATGGCACCTGTTTGACCTCGTTACCTGTATAAAAGACACCTGTCCACAGCCTCAAACAGTCAGACTCCAAACTCAACCATGGCCAAGACCAAAGAGCTGTTAAAGGACACCAGGACAAAAATTGTAGACGTGCACCAGGCTGGGAAGAGTGAATCTACAATAGGCAAGCAGGTTGGTGTGAATAAATCAGCTGTGGGAGCAACTGTAAGAAAATGGAAGACATACAAGACCATTGATAATCTCCCTCGATCTGGGGCTCCACGCAAGATCTCATCCCATGGGCTCAAAATGATCATGAGAACGGTGAGCAAAAATCCCAGAACTACACGGAGGGACCTGATGAATGACCTGCAGAGAGCTGGGACCAAAGTAACAAAGGCTACCATCAGTACACACTACGCCGAGAGGGACTCGGATCCTGCAGTGCCAGGCGTGCCCCCCTGCTTAAGCCAGTACATGCCCAGGCCCATCTGAAGTTTTGCCAGAGAGCATATGGATGATCCAGAAGAGGATTGGGAGAATATCATGTGGTCGGATGAAACCAAAATAGAACTTTTGGTAAAAAAACTCAACTCGTCATGTTTGGAGGAAGAAGAATGCTGAGTTGCGCCATACCTACTGTGAAGCATGGGGGTGGAAAACATGATGCTTTGGGGCTGTTTTTTCTGCAGAGGGGACAGGACGACTGATCCGTGTTAAGGGAAGAATGAACGGGGCCATGTATCGTGAGATTTTAAGCCAAAACCTCCTTCCATCAGTGAGAGCATTGAAGATGGAACGTGGCTGGGTCTTCCAGCATGACAACGATCGCAAACACACCGCTCGGGCAACGGAGTGGCTCCGTAAAAAGCATTTCAAGGTCCCGGATTGGCTTAGCCAGTCTCCAGACCTCAGCCCCATAGAACATTTGTGGAGGGAGGTGAAAGTCCGTGTTGCCCCAAAACATCACTGCTCTAGAGGAGATCTGCATGGAGGAATGGGCCAAAATACCAGCTACAATGTGTGCCAACCTGGTGAAGACTTACAGGAAACGTTTGACCTCTGTCATTGCCAACAAAGGTTATGCTACAAAGTATTGAGTTGAACTTTTGTTATTGACCAAATACTTATTTTCCACCATAATTTACAATTAAATTCTTTAAAAATCCTATAATGTGATTTTCTGGATTTTCCCCTCATTTTGTCTCTCATAGTTGAAGTGTACCTATGATAAATCACAGACCTCTCTCATCTTTCTAAGTAGGAGAACTTGCACAATCAGTGGCTGACTAAATACTTTTTTGCCCCACTGTAACTCTCGAGACTCTCTTAATCTCTAAATATGTACCATATAAACAGCCAAACTCCAGACTGTGGTGGCTACAGAGTATTTTAGCTCTCGGTCCTGTTAATATCAGCGGCGTATTGATGTCTGGCTAGAGTACAACCTTGTTGTAAGTCTGATGAAAATTGATCAGGTTCTCCCTTACTCTTTCTCTTGGCCCCTAGCCGTTTAGGGCTTTGTGACACGAACGCAGCATTCTTCAATCCCACATTATCGTTACAGTTAGATAGCGACTGCCTGCTCTTTAGACTCTGTGGTGATAACACATAACTCGTTTAATTGGCTCTGAGTATCCCTTCAGGACTTTGCAGTTGTTTTATATTTGAAATACGAGGACGATAATCCATTCTGGGAGACTACCTGGTTACACCCAGTGCTTCTTAGGGTATCGTTTGCTGAAGCGAAGCATCACCAACACCTGTTTATGGAGCTCTAACTTAGAAAAAATTAACCATAACCAACGCCGTTCACAAGCGCTGTGCCGCCAAGTGCTCTCTCAACACTGCGTTTGCAGACCTGGACGATTTTGATAATGTACTATCTTTTTATGTGCCTTGTTGATTTTTTAAGGGGATCCATGAGCTAGAAATGGTATGTTAGTTCTCGTTAGTGTGCGTAAAATTACGAAAAAATTGTCTTTGCGTAATAGTAATAGTCCACACAGAGCTTTTAAGGAGTGGATCGTTATTAGATGTTCCATATCCAAGTATCAGCCAAACAGAGCGATACACTGCACGGCCAAACGTACATAGATGAGTGGTAATGAAGAGGCTCATCTATTTCCACCACACCTCCTGTTAACAGGTGAAGCAGAGCATATGGCGATGGGATCTCCACAGACCAACACTGGCAGTTGGATTATAATAATAAAGCACTCTGTGCTTAACGCGGTGCCACCTCACTCACAAATCTGTTCATCAAAACCATGTCCTGATGGAGCTGCCTCAGATCTCTGCAAGTGCTTGTATTGTAGAACGAATATCCAGGAAAACTAACAGCTCAGCTCAGAATCCCTTTAGATCACAGAATGGGACCACTAAATCAAAATCAAATACCAACATCTGTCTTCAAACTGGGTGCTGGATAAAGGTGCAATGATTAGTCGACTAAAATCGACTACCAAATGGGAAACTAAATATAACAGCTGGTTTAGTCGGTGACGTCATCAGGCATTTCTCACTCCCAAGTAGGAAAGTTATTATGTTGCTGTTTACTGAAGATCTGTTGATTTGAAGAAAATTTGAAGTGGTCTCTTCATTTTCTTCAGAGCCGTATAATGCTGTAACTGCTGCATGGCTAAAAGAAAGTGAACTGCTGACTGAGTCCTTAAGTGCAACTGAATTATTGCTGTAATCTGATTACTTGCAGTTTTCTGATTATTTTGCCTTCTGTGTCGGGATCAGCATTTCAGGGCTGCACTTTGCCTCAAATTTTGGGTTTATCCCATTTCTCCTCTCTCTTATCCATGCCTGTTTGCTCTGGCAGGCCGTTTCGTTTTAATGCAACGCATTTGATGCATTTATGGCAAATAATGAATTTTCTTGATTGAAGTGCTTGATATGAGAGCTGCCTGATTTAAGAGGCTCTTAAAAAGATTTTCCCATAAGTCAACCGAATGACTCCTATATTTAAATTTTCAGTAAATGAAATCCTTACAATGACCGCAGGACTTGGACAGTTTCAGTCCGTCGTTACGAGAGCGCAATCAGTTCGGCAACCTGATAACTCGTCGGCGTGCGCGAGCCCGAACAACACAAGGCTAATTATGGCCGCTGTAATGTAGCCCTGAATTTCAGATAAGCTTTTTGACTGGCGTTTGCTGCGAGGGGCGGGAGAGGACGATGAATAATAGAGCAGTAGTACAAAAGGAAGGTCATTCAGTCCACAGGTCCGATTAAAAGTTAGCCTCCTATTCAGGCTACAACGTGTGAGGGTCGAGACGGATTCACCAGTGTCCTCTCTCTTTGTTATGGGAGGGTGTCACGTCGTAATCAGTCTGACCCATACCAGGCCTGGTGCCAATTATCCCATCTTCAACCAGCTGGGTGTTACCCAATAATCACTCCCCTCTCACCCACTCATTGAGGACCGGCGCTCAATTAGAGGTGCATGAAATGGAGGTGGGGACGTCATGGGTACAGGCTTTTGGGCTTTGAGAAGTTAAATGTGTTGCTCATATAGCTCAAAAATAAAATTAGGTTCCACAGATGAATCACAAGGTGTCCTCCTTCTACTGAACCTATACATTGTCAGAAACAATTAAAGTGAATAAGTTTTTAATACTACATCTTCTGACTTTATTTTTTTAAGATTTCCTGTACTTTTGATGTGACATTAAATAGTCACTGCATGAGGATCTTTTGATAGACGTCAGTTTTTTAGTGACGTGAGTTTCATGTACGCGTGCTTGTGTCGGTGTCCTTACTTGGACGTATTCGTGAGTGAGCGCCATCTGTTTCAGCGTGCCGTCTTCTGGACTTTGGTCGTTTGTTATTTATTTCTTTTTCATTCTCACGCACACACCGACTCCTACAACTCATCAGCAAGTACAGTTTCCCCTGCTTCTGCTCCTAATACTCATCCAGCCTGTGTTCACCCAATAAAAGACCAGGACGGTTAGTGTGGGTTTGGCTCGGAGCTCGTATCGATCGGTTGGTGACTCACCTTTTAGGCCAGAAGTGTACGATTTAGGATTTGGAGATGTTAAATCACTCGCTGTCTCTGAATCTCTCTCAGACGTGCTCAGAAACAGATCAACATTAAACCCCTGACAGCCACAATAGGTCAGGAATTATTGGCAACCTCTGTGAAGATGGTAAAAATGGATATTAAAAATCTTTAGCTCAGTGTTGTATATCTTTTGTCTCTCAATTTGCTTGCGGAAGTATTTATTTATCTATCTGATAAAGAAAAATTACCAAACGCTGAAATGCTAAGAATAATCAATTTTTCCTTATAGAACATAAAATAAAATGTAACCCCACCCACCACTGCAGTGACCCCGGGTTTCAATCTTACAGGCCTGAAGGAAGGGAGACCGGATGGGGGATCTGTCCCCGTGATATGTCCCCGTGACCCTGCCCAGTAATCAGTTAAATATTCAATGATTCTATGAATGAACAGAGATCATTTTTCTTCTACACTAATAAGCTGTTAATCCTTATTCATGTGAAATGAGTCAATTCCTGCATTCGGTGAACTACAAATATAAGAATTAGGCGTGAAATGTACTAAAGTAAAACCTCACAATTCAAAAGTCATGGCATACAAATGATTTCCTGGAATAAAAAATGTCAATTTTCTATATTTTTTGGAATGAACAGCTTATATACATTTGTTATTTATCTTTATCGTGTGATATTTAACCATAATGAAAGCATATGAGGGTTCTTTTAGTCAAAAATAAAATGACCAAGGAAACAGCCGGTGCTGTCGGGCTTTGCGTTTGATCCTACACCTTATTGGGTTGTGTTCATCCCAGACAAAACTGGATTCTGCCTCAAGAACAGCAAGATCAGCTTTGAAAATAAAGCCTGTTTCCCCGAGCTGAGAGTGTGGTAAAATCTTCTGTAATCTTAAATCCTGCTTTAGGTGCCTGCTGTGAAGCTTTGGTAATTGTTTGCTGGTTTATAGTGCATGATGCTCTCTGTTATTTGTGCATTGTCCCTCGGCTGCTTAAGCTTAGTCAGTGCGTGTGTTTGCAGAATCGGAGCTGAACAGGCCATGCTGAGCTGTAATAATACAGTGTTTTGCTGCTGTGTGTGAGCTAGGGTGGTCAGAAAGGGGTATGCTTTATGTAATATTATAAGCCTGAGTTGTGATAAATCTGAGGCTTTCAAACACATACTGTGCTGCCATTTATCAAAGTGTTAATTCCTTTTACTTCTGCTCTTAGAGTAATGAGGTTTAAAAGCATCGTTCAGCAGCAGAAACAGCTAACATGTGTCTATAGATCAGGTCTCTTCTGACAGCTCCTGTAACTGGACTGATTTCAGCTCAGGGTTCAGACAGGTTCGTGTTTTCTCTCCTCTGAACACCTAGTTGACTATTCTTATCTCTGATCTTAAAATTTCTGGACCAAGTGTTTAGTCTGTGAGTTGAACCTAGCCTGAACCTCAGGCTTGAGCTGTGTCTGCATTTGCTTATAACCTCTCATTCCAAAGGCCTTAATGATTTGGTTTGATGTTTGCTGTTGTGACAGCCTCCACCCGTCTCAGGCTTTCCACTGGATTCTGGAATCTAACTTAATGATTTGGTTTCATTTCTCCATCTGAGAATCAGTAAGGTCAGGCCTTTATATCAACTTGGTCGTGTTGGCTGTTGGGTATTATCAGGGAGACCAGTCGAATTCTTCCAGACTGAATGTCTACAGCTTTTTCCAGTGTCACTACAATACAGCGGTTAAGAATTCGAGGAACCGAGGTTTAAGGCTCTAGCTCAGAGGCCCAACAGCGGCAGCTTTGGCGGAGTTGAGACTTGAACCCCATACCTTGAGATTTAATCCATAAAGCTTCAGATAAAGTTGATATTGCTTCCAAAGGCAATTGCTTTTAAGTGCAGCACAGCCCGCCAGTCATTTACGGGATATGTATTGTCCTGTATTGCTGAAGCGTTATTTTTATTATCCACTGTTTGTCCCGCCTGCTTCCTCTTCAGGTACATTCCCAGCTAGCTCCGTGTATGCCCATCGCGATCGCCTGCAGAGACCATCGCACGTGGCCACCAAAACCTTCCAGGCGCTGCGGATTTTCATAAACGACGAGCTGAACGAGCTCGCGGCGGGACTGCAAGCAGCCCAGGATCTCCTCCGGCCGAGCGGCCGCCTCTGTGTCCTCACCTTCCACTCGCTAGAGGACCGCATCACCAAACGTTTCCTCCGAGGAGAAGACCTTAGTGCCCCGCCACGCCGCACCATCCACCAGCGGGCACGTGCCAAGCTTCAGAGGATGAACGAGGATGAAGAGGAGGACGAAGAGGAGGAAGTAGAGGAAGACTATGAGAGAGGGAGAGAGAGCAAGCACTGGGTCAGACTCCAGAGGAAAGTGGTGGTGCCCAGCAGGGAGGAGGTGCAGGAGAATCCGAGAGGGAGATCAGCTAAGCTCAGAGCAGCCATCAGACGCTAGTGGAACGCTAGTCTGATCACTGGCGGACCTGCAGTCAAACCCAGACCGTGATCACCATCAGTGGCAGCTGGGTTCATGCTGAGTACACGCATGTAAAACTCTTTCCACCAAAGCCGCATGACTGCAGATTTAAAAGAGAAACCATTAGTGTTTCTCGCTCCTGGTCCTGGTGCCCCACCGCTCTGCGTGATTTGGTGTTTTCCTGATCCAACTACTTTCAAGTTAAAGTGGGTGTGTTTAAACAGGAGAAGCACTAACTTGTGCAGAGCAGTGGGGCACCAGGACTGAGATACACTGCATTAGACTGTTAGAGATGAATAATATCTATCTAATAACTGATAATAAGATCTAATAACTCTCCTGTCCTAACCCCGTTCTGTACCTGGGCTTTTGGGACTGGCACCTGGACACTGCTGTTTTCTGCAGTTGGCACCACTGAGGCATCTAGAGATGACAGAATTGTCTTTTTGTTTGAGGTTAGTCTTATTTATGTGATTTGTAAGGGTGAAAAATATAAAATGAAGACTGGACGGGTGAATATTTTAGATTCCTGATGATTAAACTGACAAAGATTAAAGTGTCTAACCTGTGAATAAGGTGAGTGCCACAGTGGCGATTCCCTAACCTACCACCCCAGTAACCCAGTTTTGAGCCCCAGCCGTGCCTTCTGGCCAGGCACCATGCAGGCACAATTGTGTTTGAGGGTTGTGCTAGTGTGGAGTCATAGCTCGTGACAGCCATGGAAGTGTTAACACTACTGTATCATGTGAAAGTGGTGCCCCTGGTCGGAAGCATGGCATTTCTGTTCTCCCCATTAAAGAGAGTAAAATGTACTAGTTGCAGAACAGAGCATTAACCCTCTCCTTCATTCTTCAACTTCATCAGCGTCTTCTGTTAGGAACTGACCTCAAACATGTCATCTTACACTTTCTGGAAGCGCTTTATCTGCTCAGAACATCTGCAGCAGAAACACTGGAGGGAAGCCATGGTGCTACTGGTTCAGTACGTGTAGGCTGCAGTAGAACCGAACCTTGGGTCGTGTGGAATAACTGCAGGGGTGTAATCTCTCACTGGGAGGTGTAAGATTTGTAAGAGGCCTGCTGTTTGTACACTCATGTAGAGGAGTGTGTGTGTGTGTGTGAGAGATGGACTGTGATTATGTAGAAGTACTCAGTGCTTGTGGGAGTTTGTGAATGAGTACATGGGTGTGTGCAGGGGCCCGCAGCAGGCCGTGTGCAGATGCGAGCAGAGATTGTGTGGAGATCGTGTCTGCGGCGTCTCTCCTGTCTTTGTGAGGCTGATGGATGAGTCACACACCTGCAGGACGCGGATGGGACTTCAGCTGCCATGGTGATGCTCTGCGCCTCGTGCACTGTACTCACTCAAACTCTGAGTCACATCAGATCAGATTAACTTTGCATAAACACTTCATTCCGAGACCCCACACACCCCTCTGTCTGCGCCCAATGACGGCAGGACCGGAGTGCCCCTTGAATCCGGTCAGTAACCTGGATTTAACCCGGGTTCCGATTTGGGATTTTAGGAATCGCTTTCAGCCTCGTCACAGGAACAGATAAGAGTTGGTGCTAATTTGTGTTGGTCCAAATCCAGTTTGGTCTCTTTCTGTTTTCTGATATCAGAAATATGAGGTGTGCGTTTTCGGGTTCAGGTCCAGCAATGCCTGCTGTCTGGGTCGGGAATAATGCCGGTGTGATTGGTCTGAGGGAGGAGAGGCTGGGTGACAGGGATTATCCCTCAGGATGGGCTCCAGACCCCTAGCTGTCCAGGGTAAGGAGAGGTAAAACGGGAAATTATTCCAATAGTTTTCTTAAAAATAGTTGATCCTTTTATCCCCTCCCCTCCCTCAGTTTGGTCTGAACAATAACAATAAGGTTCTTGTTTTCCTATTTCATGTCATAAACTCTGTATGAAGCCGTTTTGCCATGTGTCTCTGTGCTTCAATGCATTAGGACCCGAGTCACTGCCTCCTCCATCTGGTTTGCCTTCACCGGCAGAAAACACAAACACCAGACAGAAGCTTAAACTAACAGGTTAAAGTCCAGATCGTCCACTCGAGGGAGCTGACCGCTGCCATGTTCCTGTGACGTGCATGAGCTTTTCGCAAGTGCTAAGATGACATTTAGAAGTGAGAGAGGGAAAGAAAAACACCTCACTTGGCCTTAGTTTGTACTGTTCTGTTTGGCATGAATCAGTGGTGTGCCATTGCCTTAAATACGCAGTGACTCAAAACATGGCAGTGCCTCGGCGGGAGCCTGCGAGCGCTGATGAGTGCTTTGCAAATGATTCGGGGCTTTTTGAGAAACTATCTTAATTGACTTGGGTGGATTGATTTTTGAGCACTGTCTAATATTGAAAGCTGCTTTATTTAACATTAGAATGATCGTTTTGATTGTTTCTTCCTTAATGCTGGATTGTAGGCAGCCATTCTGTTAGACTGAGGAGAAGCAGAACTGTGATATTCAGTTGGAATAAGGACCAGGATTAGGACTACTACTCAAGCTCAAATCCAGAATCAAGGGCCCTTGAGCGAGGCCCTTTAATGGCTCAGTTTTTATTGTCATTCTAGATTCCAGCCAGGCCGGGCGTCTCACAGGGATGATTAACTGTGTCTGAGGGAGGTGTTGTCAAGTGGGGGATACAAACATGTCACACTAATGTCCGATTCAGGGTGAAAATGATAAATAAGGATGTGATATTAGAAGCTACGTTACTTGTTATCTGTACGGTAGTCCTATAAGCTACCTAACGGGTGCCTACATCTAAATGAACAACTGAATTTGGATCATGATGATAATGTTAATCACATTAATTTTTCAGATGATAGTCACTTGTCTAAATTTCATAATTTGCCCAAACCTGGTATTTAATCTCTTCAAAGTCAATACAACGGTATTTAATCAGTACAGTGGTAATTTATCAGTCTAATTATTATTTGGGGACTTTCTCTGTGATTGTTCAGGAATTCTTCCGGTTATTTTTCAGAGGTTTCTTCATTATTATTCTGTTTTGCCGGTTATATTTTTGTGATTTGTGTGTGTGTGTGTGTGTGTGAGAGATTTATTGGTTATTTTCCGGTGTTTTTTTGGTGATTTTTGGAGTGGTTTGTCCCTGGCGATTTTTCCCAGGGTTTATTTTCCCCAGTGATTTTTTTCCTTTTTTTCTCAGGGATTTTCCCTGTGATTTTTACATTTTTTTTTTTTTACGGTGATGTTTCCACTCTCACAGCCCCTCCGTATCAGTATGAAGTGGTCGGAATGAAAGCACCAAACTTTGCTGGACTCTCTTCATCCATCCTCTTGTTGTTGCCATGGAAACTATACAGCAGGTCTAACTAGAACTTAAAGCTGTTTAAAACTATTTGGTGTTTCTAATCATGGCGTGATCTGCCACAGCTCCCCCAAACCCCCAGCCGCGCCCCTCTACTACCCCCCCAAACACACACCCCACCCCACGTCACAGCCTCTCTCTACAGCAGGTTTGCATGCTAATAGAAGAGCAACGGCCAAACGCGGTGCTCTTTGAAATGTGAGACAGTAGCACCGCGGGAGCTCTGCTCATTTAGAGCCTAATTATTTCTTTTCTTAAACAGCGTCCACCTGCTTATAGAGGGACTCTAACAGGATTAGGACATAATGGAGGGATTTAAGGATGGGATTGCCCACTAGCCTGCGAATTAGATCCGGAATAAAGATGGTGTGTTAGAACACGTCAGCTGGTCACAGCGTTCAGATCTGTGTCTGCTGCTCCTAAGCAACACATTTTAGCAGTTAGTCCACATTTTCATCTGTTATGTATTTATATGTAATTTCGGTATATTGAGAGAATCAAGTTGAAAAATGTTCATAATATTATGTAGATCTTTTGCACAAGTTGTGCTTGTAAGGGGTTAATCAGAGAGAATGATGGAGATGCCACGCAGTCCGTGTGTGTGTGTGTGTGTGTGTGTGTGTGTTTTGCCTCATTTCTTGGCTCTGGTGCAGGTTTATTTCTGGCTCAGCCTCTCCTCACGGTGAGAGAGTTGGCTCTGGGTGGCGATTGTGTAAACGTGACACATCAAACTAAACCAACTAAGTTTGTGACGGGTGTTTTTAGATTGCTGCTGCTGCTGCTGCTGATGATGTTGATGAATTTTATTTATTTTTTTTACTGACTTTTTATTTATTTATATATTTTTGTTACTCATATGTAAGATCTGCTGCACAGATGATCGGGCGTGATGTTCCTCCATGTCTCTAATCACAGATTCATCACTGGATCACTGGAAGCTGTAAATATATTATGGACTAATTAATTACTCATAGCACAGAGATTATAAAATGGACAACATTTATTGGTGCTGCACAACTTCAGGGTTGGATCTCTGAATTGTTCCTCTCTGTGGAATTTGGCATGTTCAACGGCACCTCCTCCTGTGTGTGGACAAATTACACGTGTATTGAATCATTTAGTAGGTTCTCTCATCCAGAGTGACTCAGAGCTAATATAATCTTACAGTCAACGCACTCTATCCTCACTGGCAGAGGTAGGATTTGAACCCTGGACCACTGGTTGGTGCAGTCGATGCTCTGGATTGACCTAGGCTTTGTGGTTGGCTGTTCTGGATCCACTACCAGTCTCAGCAGAATAAACTGGAGATAGATTAATAAAAGTGAGGTTTTTATTTAGCAATGGTGGAGCACATAAGGAACTGAATTATTGGCCTGATGAGCCCTCTAGCCAAACTCAGAATTTACCTTGATGATTGTATTATTTCACTCTTTATAAAGGAGTCTGATAAACTTTAAACCATTATTTATCCTGACTTTTCCTAGCCAAGGTTGCAGGGGTCCAGGATGTGTTCCCTGATAGCATGGGCCACAGGCAGGGGACTATCTACTGGCTGGCCTTCTCTCCCAGTCTTTCCCAATGAACTAAACTTTGTGTTTTAATAAAAACAGGTAAGGAAGGGATATCATGGGATGGGATCATAATGGGATCTGTAACGGTTTAGTTTTTTCAGAAGCTGCTGAACTGGTTTGGTCAATCCGTTAGAAATGTGTCTTTGGTGCATTCACACACACACAGCAGCTTCCTGTTTGAGCATGACGACACTTCTCAGCACACAGTGAGAGCCCTACACAAACAGCTTCTGATTAATTGTTATTCATTCGTTATGATTTGAGTGAGGGAATCTGATTGTCGGCGGCGTATGGTAGGAAGTTGGTGTGTATGTTTCAGGGAGCTGTCTGACACACTCAGGCTACTGGAAGACAGATGAGGTGGCGCTAATCAGAAGCAGTACGAGAGGAGGTAAGCGGGAAAACACGAGTGCATTAAAACCCATTAGCTGCTTCCAACATCGCTACGCTCACTTATTTTGACAGATTCATGCAGCAGGGTGATTCTCCACACTGAGACTGTACACACACACACACACACACCCATCGCTTGTACCAATCGGCCTATCCGGGCATGACTGTACACAGGGTAATGGGCAGGGCTGGATTCAGCGCAGGAATTCAGCAGCACTTAGGGGAAGTGAAGGCTCGCGGGATAAAGACGAACAGAAATGACCAGCGCTGTCATAAATCCCGATAGGCTGAACATCCTAACCAAAAGTCCTCAAAACTGTAAATAAGATAAAGAATAAAGCACTAAACTGTAGCATCATTTACCTTCTGATAAGCTTGGTTTATCCACATTTCTTCCCTCAACCAATTTGGACATCAAAATGTCTGTTTGAAAATGTTTTGCTCCCAAATTGGTACCAAAATCCCAACTTATACCTGTATGACCCAGGCTCAGGGTGCGTCTGAAATGAGTTTGATTCTAACATTAAATCCACATTCGAACAGCCTTCCAGAACCAAAGTTTGAATTCGAAGATCCTCTATACATTTCATAGAAGTTATTAAAATAGATTTATTTAAAAGCTAGAAATAAATATCAGCACAGTAAACAGATGAACACGCATCCGTTTTATAAATCAAATTCCCTACATCTTTTTCATCACTGATTTCCTGCTGATTGCATTTTTATTGTGATTGATTAATATTTTATTGTGTATTCTTTTTTGCTTCTCTCACTTTTTTTATAGGGAAGGTGCTGGCCGTATTACAAATCTCTTCATTCTCACTTCAAACAGAAGTTCCCCTTTTCCAAGGTGACTCCACCTCCACTAGCTGACCCCCTACAAAGCGAACCTTTCCCACCATCCAAGGTGGATTTCACATTATGGGCGAAAAAAGCCTCTAATCATAGCTCATTAGCGGCAGTGGAAGTGTGGATCTCATTACCTGCCCCAGGATTCTGTTGACTCATAGTTTTAATTAGTACATAGATAGCATGCCAGCAAGCTGCTGTAGAGAGAGAGAGAGAGGGATGACCATATTCACTGTGGCCTGGAGCAAATTGAAGGTGGAGAGGAATCAGACCGAAGTCAGTCATGCTACTATAGGAGAGAACACCTGCCCTGTTCTGATTATTCATACAGGTGTAAGAGAGGGGCTGATGGGTAAAGGAATGTTCTGTCTCATCCTAATCTCTCTGGGTGTGTCTGAAATGCTCCACTCGTTTACTCGTTCACTGGTCGTCACTATCTAGTGTGTGCTGTGTAGAACACTCTAGGCTAGCGGTGAGCGACACAAACGAGGGAATTCACAACGCTTGCTTATGCCGGAAACAAGTTATCTTGACCTTTCGTCGCATAAACCAACCGAAACATCAACAAGCCCACCGGTGCAGGCACCAGACTTGGGAGTAACACAGTTTAGCGATGTTTTAATTTAGCTGACCGTGTTACAGTGGTATTCAACTAACTAAAACCTTGATGAATACGTTAATATTAAATGCACTACTTTCACCAGTAGACACAATATCAACTGTTTGTGGTTTAATAGTCGTTAAACAATGTCTTGTACTTACATTTGTACACGAAATTCGTTCCTCCATTGATTTCTGATTTATCCGTCATCTTTGCCGAGTAAAGCCGAAACGCACCGCTAGGCATTGTGATACGTCAGTCCCTAAGTAGTGTACATCGGTTGTCCACTACATTTATGGCACATTATGGGTAAGAAAGTAGTGTGTTATATTCGGACAACCCTACGAAATGGCCAACACCCTAAATAGAACACTAAAATAAATAAATAAATAGTCAGTAGGGTGTGATTTCAGACACATCCCCCTCTCTCTCTCACTCTCACACACTTACTCAGGATTTCTTTAGAATGGAGGTCTAATGGCTGGGGTACTGACTCTGTCCAGAACTGTTTATGTAAAAGACACTTTAATAGAATTAAAACAAACAAAGCTACTCGTAAACTGGGCTCTGTTTTGTTTTGAAGGCAGGATTTGGATCGATGCTTTGCAGTGTACTGTCCAAAAACTTTCAAATATCACCTCAGTGTAAATACGTTCTTCTCGTTGTTTTCTACTGTATTAAAGCTGTTTGAAAACATTTTACCCATGGCACCCACCGCCCATTAATAATAGATTAAAAACCCTGGCAAGTCAATTTTTATATACCTATAGTCCAGGACCTGGGACCTGGGGTTCGAGTCCTGTTGGTCCCCTCTGGCTGTGTCTAAAAACAAATCAGTATTTAGTGTTTCCTTCCCTTACAGTTCAGCAATAGCAGCATGTGGGAGCTTCATCAGGATGCCAAGCCAACCCTTCTACTGTTTGAAGAAGCTTGGTAAGGGATGGTCTTTTGGAAGGGTAGTAGCCAAGAAAGCACTTTTTCAGAAGGGGAACAGGGTGAAACAGCTAAGATGTGCTAAAGCTCACAAAGATTGGAATGAAGGTCAGTGGAATCATCAAAATAATCGAAAATATGGTCCATATGGTCATTATAACAATGCTAAAACAGCAAATCTAATGGTGGCCTAAGACTTTTGCACAGTACTGTAGATCATAATACAATATTATCCTACACTCCGATGGTTTAAGGCTGGGTTTGAGTACTGCTCACGTGTATACATGAAAGGCTGTACCTGACGGAGCAAAGGTCGATCAGAAGATCATACAGCAGCACTGCAACAGTGACCCCTGTGGGGAATGCAGTTTCGTTCAGGCTGTGCCTAAAACATATAAAACATATAAAGCGTTATTAGTGTCTCTATCCTTCAGAGAGTCTTTCATTTCTTTCTTTTTTTCCTGGTTTCATTCAGAAATAAACTCTCTGTACAGTAGAATTGTTTTAAATTGAATAGCTGAGCTGCTGAACCTGTATGATCAAAGGTTAATTGTTTCTTTCTGTACTGTAGAACTATTTTTAATCAGACCTGTGGATCACACCTTTGGAAGGTGAGCTGATGGATAATTCCTGTATGTACAGTCGTAATCATGCTGTGTGTGTGTGTGTATCTGTGAATGAGGCTGTGTGTCGGTGATGAGCTCCCTGTTTGCTGAGTGTAACGCTCTTCCCGTCCAATCTCTCACCGTCCCTCCACTCTGACGTCTTTATCTTTAGCCAACCAAACGTTCCCCGATCCGGGTCACGCCTTCGCAGCCATCAATCACTTTCCTCGACGAGACGGACAGGTGTGTGAGCCAATTGGGTGCGAGTGACGTTTGAAGGAGGAGGCGGAGGCGGTGACGCAGGGCAGAGCAGAGCGTCTCTCATCAGGTACCTTATAAGCTGTTCTTCACACTCTCGCTACCCCACCCCCCCGTGATCACACATCCCCGCTATGGTACAGTCCTCGCTATAAAAAGATTTCTGAATGAAGGCGAGGCTTTGAGGTTGCAGCCATTTGAATGAATTTTGTGAATGACGCAGGGCCCCGCGGCCTCATGGGAGGCAGATGAAACCCAGCGGAGGAGACGGCCATGTTGAGAGCTCAGCTGGGAGTCCCTCCAACTTTCACTGACATCCAATTAAAATTTTGCCTCTATCCAAAGAGGAGAGAAGTGTGGAGAAGAAAAGAGCCTCACGACTAAATGAAGCTAAATAAAGCCGTGCCCGGAGGAGTGCCCTGCGTGGAAGCTCGCTATATGCAGCTTTAATCCACACACCTTCTTCCTCCGCGTTTCTGCTAGTGATCTTTCACTGAGCAAACCAGAAAGCAGTATGGAGGGATAAATGCACAGAGGCACGGCTATGGACAGTACAAACTGTTCTTTACTTACTGACATGAGCCTCTCTGTGTGGCTCTGCTATCCTGCTCGTCCATAAATCGACACCAAAAGTCCCACCCATAATGCTTCCCTCTTTCTCCAGTGATTTTTACCTAAGCACCTTTGGTTTGAATGATGGATCAGAATGAGTTTTCTTTGTCTGTAAAAGGGAATCAGATGGTGCTAATGCCTGGTGAAATCCAAGCCGGAGCAAAGCGACGACTGTTTTGTCTAAAGTCTTTAGCATGTGTCAGAATTTTATCATCTGCAAAACCAAGATCGAAAACTCAAACTGTTATTGTTTGAGTATCTAACATCTTAGAATTTTGCATGTGCTAATTTCTGGACGTGCTAAATGCTAATGCGAATCTGTTGCTGCATTTGCGTATTCTTGCGTGCTGCACAAACTGGCCACACACACACACACACAGAGGCTGGGCACAGCTCATGGGGATGCAGCTGCAGGGAGTCCCAGAGTGAGGTCAGAGGAAGTGTGTGTGTGTTGCTCTCTTAATGCAGTCGTTCCTGTTTTCATGTGCATCACCAGAGAGGTGATTGTAGAATAGCAGTGAGTGATTGGGTCCAGCTGGCATGAAGGTTAAGGGGGTACATACTACTGTATAGTCTCAGGGTGTTCTCCTGGCAAGGGTTAGGGTGGCTGGGGGTCCTGAGACTGTCCTGCCTAGACTTCTCTGTCCCTGGCCTCAGATTCCAGCTTCTCCTGGAGGATGATTGAATTTCATGTTTCCATAACCAAATTCACCACTGTGTCAATACTTTGGAAAAGATTCTCTCCTGGTTCATCATGGCAGTAGGCATTTCTCAATAAACACACGCTTTCTTGACTATGGAGCCTTTAGTTTAGTTTGTACTCGTGTTGTAGTCAAGACCGATCAAGACTTTTAGTAGTCGAATCCAAATGATTTGTTAAAATATAACATTAAATAGTAGGTAGCCTAAAATTATGATTAATTGTTATCATCTTATTGTCTTAATCAAACTCAGGTAAGGTAACTTTAGGAAGTAAATGATGGTGATGATTCTGTTTCCCTTCTTCTTTCAAACACATAAAGTCACCTGAATATAAACAACAACATCCATTATATACATTTATTATTACATATGAAAATCTAATACTAATAACATTTCAATCTGTCCTCAAACCAAATCAATCCTCAACTCTACAAACTAAGAAAGGTGAGGGGAAAAGGTGAAAACGCTTCTTACACTTACAATCTTAAGGTTAGACTGTTATAAATAAAACAGGTTCATTGATTGGATCCTGAAGGAGAAGAGCAGGAACTTGTTTTCCCTGTTAGCCAATCAGAGTGCAGATTGTAGTTAGGCCTGTAGAGAAAGGACTGATTTATTCTGTTTATTCTGTTTATTGTATTCTGGATTGTTCATATTCAATAACAATTGAAGAAGGAAATATAATTCTGGACTCCCAACAATTCATAATCAGACTATTCAAATTTGGCATATAGTTTTAATAAATAAATTAAATATAGAAACCCACACAATAACACGTGTCACATCTCTGAAAATGTCAAATTCCTATTTAGGCATCATCTTGATAAACTGTCCACAGAGTTAAAAATTATACATCCAGTTGTGAGTCATCTTCTCTGCCATTACTGAACAAAATGCATTCTGGGATGTTAGGCTCTGGACTCCAATCCCACCCAGTCTGGGATAAACAGGGTCAGAACAGGGACTGTATCTATGCACAATGTCTATGCATCTATAAAGAAAGGGTTAGGCCAAGTTTGTGGAAGATCTAGTCTGCTCTGCACAGAGGGATGATATCAGTCCCACCCAGCAAGTTTGAGAGAGAGAGAGAGAGAGAGAGAGAACGAACGAACTGTAAAGCGCTCTTAAACCAGTCAGAAATTCAGTAAAACCCACTGGTGGAGCAGGGCAACACCGAGCCAGATCGTCATCGTCTCCATCACACAGGGAGCTTTGCTTGCTGTCCATTATCCAGCTGTAAGAAAATTACCTGTCCCCTACTGAGGCCTGTAATATTCTCAGCATCTCACTCCCCCCTTTAGGCATCAGAGGGTGCTGACAGTATAGCACTTCAGTTCAGGGGCGAACTGCAAAAACAAGGGGTACAGCCGTAACAAGTGCCCTCAGGTAATGACAGGTTTGGCTAGGCTGCAATTTACTCCTGATGTCAAGCTCACTCAGCCGTGGAGGAGAACAGGGCCTCAGCCCCCCCGCGCCGGAGAGCTCGGGCTCGGGCTCGGGCTCGCTGTGTCATCCAGCTTACTAACAGGGCCAAAGTGAGAGCATGTCAGCTGCCTGTAACGGTCATCACGCCTGCCTTTCATGGTTAAACACTAATGTAATTTGGAGATGGTGAGGGCAGGACATGTTCTAGCTGAGCCAGAGGAATGGTGGAGTGGCTCACTGGGACGAGCAGAGTGTGGGAGATCAAAAATATGCACTGTATGTGAATGAATGAACTTGGACGTAATGGTTGATCGATGTGTTACTATTCATGACATCATTTTCTCCAATTCTGAAATCCACATTTTATTGCTGGTGCTAGATTGATGAATGACAAAATTCCCAAATACATAGTCACACAGTTACTGCCACTCTCATTATCACCTGGACGGTCGGCTGTAGGTGGGTCGTTATTCTCGGGGCCATTCAAATGAAGTCTTGCATCTTGCAAAAAAAAAAATACAAACAAACCCCAAAACAAATAATGATGTGATTTTAAACAGGTGATTATAATCATGATTCAGTCCAAAAGCAGCATCCATGAAAGGCCGAGTCGTTTAGGAGTAAAGGTGATCAGAGGATCTCCAGTTTATCACCAAATGTGTAAGAAAATTATCAATTTTTTAAAAAACAATGTTCCTCAAAGAAAGTCTGGAAGGGATTTCCATCAGTCTAAACTTTTTTTTTTTCTGAATTTGCTCATTTTGGGTTGCCTTGTAATGAAATGCATGGACGTCCCTGGAAAAGTCGAGGGAAATGTAAGAAACCCTGCGTTTCTTTTATTTGCATTTATTTTCCATATTGTCCCAACTTTTTCTGATTTGGGGTTATAAATAAAATGTGTTTGGTGTTGTATGCTGACTGTTCCATCAGTTTTTTTTTTATATCAGACGCGGTATTAATGTGCATATAAACAGCTCGCCGAAGCCGAACTTGTGCAAGAAGTGAGACACTTTGAAAGTCGATATGATTTTAAATGTCACATCCGTTATGCTAAAATCAGCTGTGGTTGTTTCCCGCAAGAATGCGTCCTTCCCACCAGGGCCTGTGTTGAGTTCCAGTAGACATTAGCCTGTTGCAGAAAGCTGTAAAATGTCCTGTAAAAGGCTGGGCCTCGTTTAAGTAAGTGTGTGTGTGTGTGTGTGTGTGTGTGTGTGTGTGTGTGTGTGTGTGTGTGTGTGTGTGTGTGTGTGTGTGCGCGTGTGTGTGTGCGCGTGTGTGTGTGTACATTAGTGCATTAAAGCAGTGCAGACGAGGGACAGGGAAGGAGAAGCATGGTGGAAACTCAGTTTCTGTTGGCTGGTGGCCAGAGGGGTTTCTAATGGCTGACCTGGCCCCTCATTACGGCCTGTTAAACCCCTGACCCTCCTTCGACACACTTCCTCCTCCTCCTCCTCCACCGCTCCTCCTACTGCTGCTGAAAGAGACATCAGTCTTGGCAGCCGTGAAAGGCACATCCAATCAATTGCTCTTAATATGTGTGTGATTGTCTGCTTGTGCTGTTTATTAATCAGGGGAACACCCTGGAAAGCGGCCATAAGTCACACAGAGGCAGGGAAATCCAGCAGCTTATGGGTGAGTTAATGGACGGCTGATGGAGAGACGGTTCTGCCTGAACGGTGATGGATGAGTCATCATTGTGGCGTGAAGGCCTAAACGCCGGCCGGTGCGGATGTTGTTGTGGCGGCAGGTCAGAAGGCTGGGTTAGGATAAAAACAAACAAAAGCTAGGATGTCCCGGTGGATGACCATGTCAGAGAGGACAGATGGCCAGCTGACCTGAGATCAGGATTGGCCTGACCTGCTGCATAATGGAGCAGCTGCCCAAATGATTCTCTATCTCTCTTTCTTCTGTTTTCTCAAGCTCCGATTTTTCCCTCTTTCCTAAATCTAATGCAGATACAGTCAGGATGAATAAAGTCTCCCTTATCCATTCATACGGTCAATGAAAAGTGAGCAGAGGAGTACAATTAACATAAAGCATCTACATCCCACAGTGTTAAATGAGTCTATTAAATATCTGTAGTCCCCTTCGACTGACAAAGGCTATCAGCACTAAGTAACCTGCTTATTAAATGTACCAACCAGCATCAAGTCTTTCACTGTTTTGGAAGTAATTGATGCCTTTTAAAATGACAATGCATTTATTTTTATTTGAAAAATACAGCTAAGAGAGGTTTGCCAATAACTGTAATGTCTGGACACTACAAAAACTGATAGTATAATAACTGATAATACAGACATATCTAATTAAGAACAAACTCCGGTTTGTTCAAAGTCGGAATCAAATTTCCCCGTAAGAAGGAATGTAAATAGGATTAACCTATTCCTGATGCCCACATGATTGTTTTTTACGTTTATATTTATAGTTAATTAATTATTAAAAGAATGAATAAAGCAATGTAATGTAAAACAATAATAATAATCAATAAAGACATGAAATAAATGAAAATAAAGTGAAATTTTTTAGTCAGTGAGGTGAAGGCGGCTTCGATACGTCTCTTCACTGGGGCAGGGGCGCCGAGAATGATGAAGTGTCTGAAATCACACCCATGGGCTTATCTACATGATATATTATATAATAATGAAATGTTGTGCATTATCACCATCAACTGGACTGGATTATGTGCATCATCTTTGGAAGATCTCACAATCGAGTGTTTTATTTAGGGTACTTATGTTGAAAGGCGGAGTTTTTGTTTGTATTTGGGTGCAAAACAAATTCAAACGGACCGTTTGATTTACAAAGTGCTTGTGTTCGAATGCTGAGTTTGAATTCTGAGCTTCTACAGTACCATGTATCTACCCATTTTAGTACTTTTAAGTATCAGATACTTCTCTCTCCAGAGGCTACAGAGTTTAGCTGCTAGAGTTCTGAAGCGCTGTGATAAATCCGTTCATATCACTCCATGAGCTGCATTGCCTTCCAGTTCCGGTATAAAATTCTACTGCTAACCTTTAAAGCCCTTTACGATTTTCCACCTGTTTACATGTCTGAGCACTCTGTGATCTTGTAATTCGGGCCTTCTGTCTCTTCCAGGATTTAGATTGTGCTTGATGGGTTCAACAGAGTCCAGAGTGCGTCTCTGCCTGTGTCCAGTGAATTCTGGGTAGGTTTCAGACCCTCCCTCACAAATCTGACCCAGACAAGCAAGGGTAAAACAGGTTGTTTAATCTCACAGTGAGAAATTAGGGGTAAGTAAGGTTTTTTGGATTGTTTTGGGTTTGTAAACCCTACTTTGCTTTTGGAAGGAAGGTGCGATAATGATAGCCAACATCAAGCTGAACATCAGTCATTTCAGAAAGTCATTTATGCATCACGTAGGAATTTGGAGAAACAGTGATTGAATTTCATTATTTAATTAATCTGCTTTAGCTTTTGACAAGTCTAAGTGATTTGACAGTCTGTCACCTCATCCATCTCTTCTCGCTGTATCATCATATATGGGACAGCAAACGTCATCGACTCCTGAGTAGATCTGAGTCGAGCTCTCAGCTCACGTGTTTTCCATCGATGTAGATCTGATAGGCTTTCTTAATAAGTACAGCCACAGAGCCTTAAGCGTGTCCTCACCATAGAGGGACCACAACGTACTGCAGCTGTTGTGAGATGAGACCGTTCTTCTGCATTAAATCGTTTGAAAGAGTCAATTCTATTGCTACGTACACTCACTACGCTCACTACTCACTGTGTGCATCAACGTCAGTCCAAACAAGATCTGTAAATGTGAGCTGCTTTTATAGCCTGTCTTCATCTAACCTGACTATGCAGGTGCAGGCATGGCATGTACACTGAGCACTGTGTTCCACCAAAACAGCTCAGTTTGTGTGTGATATAGTAGTAGACTTAAATCTGATGGGAAAAGTGGTACATGTAGGGACATTTTCAAGATAAGCAGAACAAAATCCATCCCAAAGTGTTCAGGAAGCAGCATCCTCATTGTGCAGCGTTATTAACAAGCACAGTTACTATCCAGTGAGCCTGACATTTCAAAACAGAGAGAGAGAGAGAGAGATAGGGATGTGTGGAAGAAAATTGCAGTGAACAGAATGGAATGAGTCAGAGTGTGGCCTTGCTATTGAGCCCTCATTCTCCAGCTATGAATGGTGCTCGGTCACAGCTCTCCATCTATTTCCTCTAATGTACGCGCTCTCTAAGCTCTCTATCTTACAATGGGATTGAGTCAACGTAAATGTTTATTAGGGTCTTGGCTTTCATGCCACTGCCTCGATGATTGCATGATCACCTTTTCATTTCCATTGTCCCTGATTACGTTTTGAAGTGGAACTGATACGGTGAGGTAACAGAAGGAATGAGTCACTGTAACTCTATTGTATTTAAAATCACCCATTATCTGTTCACTATTTAGTGAACCTTACACCAATTTGCTGAAAAAATAACCGTTTAACTTGGAATCAGATCGCCGGCGCGTGTGCACAGCTGCCGGTGGAACAGCTTTCCTCATTTTCCTCCAGCGGCGGTGAGCGCGTGCCTCCAGCTCTGTGCGTATGAAAACGAGTCCTGAGTGCCACCGCAATTACCTCTAATGGGTAATTGCACAGGCGGGATAATTATATACAATTCTGATGTCTGAGGGGGCCCGCTTACTGAATTTGATAACAATACCGATGCTGAACTTGCACCCGCTGCTGTGCTTGTTTCTATCAGGCTTTTATTGGCTGAGTGTGCTTTTAAGGACTCATACCATGCGGCTTAACTGCAACATAAACACAGATTTAATCTAAGAATCAGAGGTCAAACCCAACACGGGAGCACTTGACCTGCTCTGTTTAAACCAAATATTTCACACTGTACCGATGCTGCAGCCCTCGACCACAGGTCTACTGATTACCCCATGACTCAGAGGATATTTCTCAGTCTTTGATGACTTTGTTGAGTATTACACACTGAAATTAAAGATGTGTGACTGTTGCACATATATTGTATGCGTAAGAGAGAAGCACCTTACAAAACACTCGTTATAAACCTCTTTGCACAGGTTTGGCATTCAGCTTTTTTTTTACCCAAGTTATTAGGTCAGCACCAGTACTGGATCATACTCTAGAGTGTCACCAGCTTTTATCTGCTTGTTTTCACGCTTTGCACACAAACAATTATTGGCCAAACCTGGTTCATTTTTAACTGTGGATATCAGACTGTGGCCACACACAAATGAACCGAAAGAGTCTTAAAAAGAAAATCTTAAGAAAACATCCATCACCTGGTCTGTAATGATGTTTAGGTTGGCGTACAGAATCAAGTCCATCACGAACCATTACCCAGATTGACACACACTAGTTGCAAACACTCATCTTCTTCCCACATTGCGTTTGAAAATTTGCGTAAGATGCCAAAACATTGCCAGATCCTTGTTACGAACCAACAGGACTTGTATGATTCTCGTTTCTACGGTAGCAATGCTTTTTGAGCGTATAAACGGTTCCGTTGGATTCTGCCATCATGATTTCATTTGGATTGATCAGTGCTCCATGTAAACACAGCCAATGCAAATCAGTCTGATTGAAATCCTAATCAAAGCAATGATTTTACTGATCCGACTCGAACCCTTCCCTCCCTCAGTGATCCTCAGAATGATATGGGCAGAGCAATTTAATGTGCTTTAATTAGGAGCAGGTAGCAGTCGATGTGAGTTCAGACACAGTGTGCAGCCGAGCTCTGCAGCCGGTGGATCACCCAGAGCAGTAATAAAGCATAGCGAACGCTAATGTTTCAGCTACCTCATTAGCACATGGTTTGCCTGTCATGGACAGCCATTTTGTCTCTGAGTGATCTAGCAGGGGCTGAAGGATATTAATCTGAGCCTGCTTAATGGAGGAGAGCGAGTATGAGGAGGAGGCAGGCTCGACAGGAATAACTGCCTATGGCTCCCCTGTACAACGAAGCCTTCTATAGCGAGAGGGACAGTAATTAAATACAGTGTCAATACATGACCAAAAGTATCTGTACATCACTTCAGGTTCCACACATTGCTAAAACAGAGCATACCGTACTGTACCACTGAGTAGAAGACTGACTTCCTGGGGATGTAATAACATGGTCCCTGTTCGCAGCAGTCACTGTTCATTGGTGTCTTCATCCTAACAGCTGGAGTGGTCTAAAGGTTGTGTTATCCGCTGCACACGCACATGTTTTTGCCAGTTATGTTCTCTTTAACACCTGGCCACAGATAGCCATGACTTGGCTACCTATGCTATCTGCTCAGTTGTATGGATTCATTAGAAGCTTGTATTGATGAATCATTTCATGACTGACATCTGAGCCAAAAATCAGGTCTGATCATGAGTTATTAATTACGGTTCCACTGGTATTTGGCAGGTGCTCCGGAATAGGTTCAGTCTGCTTCAGATCATCATGATGAGCACAGCATCTCTCAAGACCAGAGCTCTCTGTGTGGCTGCTGTGTGAAAGAGTGCTTAGAGCATTGGTCTTTAGCCAAATCCGTTATGGCAATCCATATATAGGACTGTGTGTGTGTGTGTGTGTACACCTATGAGTGTGTGTAGATGTAACGGCTCAGACTGGCATGCAGCAGAGCTGGTGTGACGTCAGTACTGGGTCTCCTGGGAGCAGGCTGAGTCAGAGGCAGGGCTGTGGTCCTTGATGCTCTCTCTCTCTCTCTCTCTCTCTGTCTCTCTCTCTCTCTCTCTCTCTCTCTCTCTCTCTCTCACAGACATTCTTCAGCTTCTGTGTCTATATTTTCACCCTCCATCACTGCTTTAATAACGGTGGTTCAGGCCACAGACAGCTCATAATGTATAAGTTTATAACTAAACTCAGACACAATAACACTGTATTGTTTATGTCTGCAACATTAGTTTTTGTTCAAGGCCACTTTGCTGTCTGCTCGGCTCGGTTATCTGGCCTTAAACAGAAAGTGCTGCTCCATGCTTTATTTATTTGTTAATGTACCATGATATAAAGCTGCCTGCCAGCCAGGGTCATGATGGAGGGGAGAATTCTATTGATTAAACCTTTCACTGTGTGCATACATCTGCTGATTTAGTGGACTTTACCCAATTCAGATTAATGAACTGTGTTATTGTTCGACATCTGTGACTAATAAACAACTGTGGTGGGAGAGGAATAAAGAATAGAAAGAGAAAAGTGGAAGGAAGGTAGCGAGAGAGGATGGAATCTAGGAATTATTAAATGTATAAGGAAAGAAAGGAGCAGAGGGAGAGATGGAGGGGGAATAGAGATAAAGAGGAAGGAAAAAAGAATGAAGAGGGAAGTAAGTCAGATATGAAGCAAGGAAAGAAGGAGGGAGAGAAAAAGGAAAGGGAGGGAAATGGAGAGAAGAGAAAATAGAATGAAGGTAAAAAGATATAGGAAAGAAATGAAGGAGGAAATGAGGGAAAGGTCAGGGAAGAGAGACGAAAAAAAGGATGAAAAAGAGAAAAGGAAGACATTTGTTCATAGGAAATGGCAAAACGAAAGGGTGGAAACAGACATGGTGTAAAGGAGAAGAGCGAGGAAAAGTAGAAAGGTCTGTGTAAATGATAGAATAGAAAATAATAGAATAAAGAATAGTGTTAATTAGAAAAGATGAATGTTATATTTACGTCTGATGTGTCAGAACATCAAAAAAAGCACCTCACAGTCCTTAAATCAATTAAAAAAAAAGAAAGAATAGTACTTAAATGCACCCCTGAATGAGTTAGCCATGATAATCAGCCTGTAGCACCGATTAACCTGCCTCGAGACAAGGAACCAGTCTAAACCAAGTCTAGTCTAGATAGACGGTAATGGCTTGGCGGTTAAGTCTCTGGACTACTAATCAGAATATTGCAAGTTTATATCCTTTTTTATATCCGTTTACCAGAGCCGGTAAGCTGCCACTGTTGGACTCTTCAACAGTTTGGGATTGGACGTAGTTATTAGGAGATAATCTAAATTTGTAAAGTTGCTTTGAGACAATGCTCCATTGTAAAAAGTGCTATATAAATAAATCTGACTTGACTTGACTTGACTGCTGTACAGTGAAAAACATTACATTTGTTGTTAAGGTACTGGACTGGGTTCAGATCCCACCTCTGCCAAGCTGCCCCTGTTGAGTCTTTGAGCAAGGAGCTTAACCCACAACTGCTTGTAAGTCGCTCTGGATAAGAGTCTGCTAAATGACATAAAATTTAGTCTGATAGGATGTTAGATAAACTACAAATAATAATCATCAGTGATAGAACAGGGGTGCATCCTCTGAGACACAATAGAACTTACTGGCAACAAACTCAAGGCAGGTTTGGTGGAAAAAACAAAACAAAAAAGAATTTTAAACAGGATTTTTAATAGCTCAGTCACTTTATTGATCACTGATCTCTATGATTTCGTATTTTTGAAGCAATATTTGTGTATAAGTGTTCTTACGTATTCAAATAACATTTATTCTGTGCAGAGGTTTAGGCACGGTTTAATTATTAGAGTTTTTGGTACAACAACTTTTGTTATGTGATATTTAAGTTTGTTCCCTGCAGGCGCTGTGTCTCTTTTTTATGTAGAAAACCAATAAGCCTTTGCACAAGACTAAAAGCTATTCGTACATGCATTCTATTGTAGAATTATATTAGCGTAGCCTTACATACACCTAACAGCAGCTTTAAAGAAAACAAGTCAATAACAGACATATTCACAGTTTACAGTCTGGCAGTGAATCAACCATTTAAAAAATTCCACCTCACTCTTCCATTCTCTCTCAATTTCCTCCTCGTGGTTTGGAAATGAACACAGATTTCCCACGAGAGAGGCCCTAGAGCACGAACAAAATCTTGCAGCACTGGCCAGATGGCAGCCATAATGATCATCTGGTGCAACCACTCTTCCTCTGTCCCAGTCCTTCTTCCTTTCTTCTTTTCTTTTTGATTGTTGCTCTTTGTTCTTCTTTCTTCAGTTCTTATTTCTATATCCTCCATTCTTTTCTCATTTGAGCATTTCTTCATTTCTTTTTTCCTCCATCCTCTTCCTTCTTTTCTTTCTTTTTACCTTCTACACCCTTCTTTCTTTTTTTCTTCTTTAATTTTCCTTTTTTCTCCATCCATCCCCTCTTTCTTTTTCTTTCTTTCTCCTTCATCCATTCTTCTTTTCATTCCTTTCTTTCTTTCTGTCTTCTCCTTCATTGTTTATTCTTTTCTTTTTGATCTCTCCTTTTCTTTCTTCCTTCTGCAGTTCTCCTTTCCTTTCTTTCGTTTCTCTGTTCACCATTTCTTCTTTTCTTCCTTTATTCTTTCTTTCTATATTGTTTATTTTTTACTTCTGTCATTCGTTGACTCCCTTTCTATGTTTATTTCTTCCTTCCTCTTGTCTTCCTCTCATTCATCCTTGGCCTCTTTTCCTTCATATTTTCCTTCTCTTTCCCCATGCTCTCTCCATTGATTTTCCTTTGTCTTTCCAGTGTCCTTTCTGTTTTTTGTCTTCTTTCCATTTTTCTCTGTCTTTACCTTCTTAAGCTGTTTGATCTATTCTCATTTTTATTTCTTTCCTCTTTCTCGTCTTTGTTTATTTCCTACCTCTCAGTGAGATCACACACAGCAGCACATAACTACAGTCATCATGCAGATGTAGGATTAGTGATCTTTCATACTGTTCTGTACGTTCTATTTGGAAGAATTATTTTTTATTAGTGATGAATAATATAGACTGTGTTCTGCTCTGGATGGCCTCGATCACGCAGAGCTTTAGTGAAAGAAGACTACTACAGATAACAGCCTGTGCTCCTGACATCTCTTTCTTTCCATGCTGCAGACAATCTTCTGATAAAAGTGCTGTATCATGGGACAAATTGCCCCAACGGCTCAATGATCCTGTCAGTATAGTGTGCAGGGGCACTGGGCCCAGCGACAAAGGCTATTACTCACAAATAGGTATCTCAATAAAGTCGGCTTGGCCTGCTGAATGGCTCATTCAACCTTTTCTGCTTAAACAAGAGAGGCTGAATAGAAAAAGATGAAGAGGTGAAGGGAAAACTGCTGCGCCAACAAAATAAATATAAATAACAACCAAGGCATTCAGCCTCTCAGGGGTCAGTTTACAGGGGTAAGAGCATTTATAAACAAATGGGAAAATGGAGAGAAGTTCACTCATGTACATGTCTACATGAATGCCTTGGACTCAGGGTTTCCCAGCAGAACATCATCCTGCATTCGTCATCATGCATCCTGGTGCCATCACAGGTAAACCGTGCCCTCGTACCCGACTGTCCACCCGATGGAAAAGAAAACAGGACTCCTCGGGCCAAACCATCTTCTTCAATCACTCCAAGGTACAGATACAACCCAGTGTGTCCACTGATGATAGGTACACACCAGTGCTGTCCAGGAGTGCCCATAATCCTTGCTGTTCTAACTTTCAACTCCCTCCACACATTTTCTTTGGGTCTGAGGTCTGGAGGCCACTCCAGGACCTTGAAATGCTGTTTACGGAGCCACTCCTTTGTTGCACGAGCGGTGTGTTTGGGATCATTGTCATGCTGGAAGCCCCAGCCACGTTCCATCTTCAATGCTCTCACTGATGGAAGGAGGTTTTGGCTTAAAATCTCACGGTACATGGCCCCGTTCAATCTTCCCTTCCTTTTCCGTACTGGCTTAAGCAGGGGGGCACACCTGGCACTGCAGGATCTGAGTCCCTCTCGGCGTAGTGTGTTACTGATGGTAGCCTTTGTTACTTTGGTCCCAGCTTTCTGCAGGTCATTCATCAGGTCCCTCCGTGTAGTTCTGGGATTTTTGCTCACCGTTCTCATGATCATTTTGGGTGAGATCTTGCGTGGGGCCCCAGATCGAGGGAGATTATCAATGGTCTTATATATGTCTTCCATTTTTTTACAATTGCTCCCACAGTTGATTTATTCACATCAACCTACATTTTACATTTACAGCATTTAGCAGACTTACAGAGCGACTTACAATTGACTTACAGTCTTACAATCCAAGCAATTGTGGGTTGCCCAAGGGTCTTGCTCAAGGACCCAACAGTGGCAGCTTGGCAGAGGTGGGATTTGAACCCTGGACCTTCATAGTCCAGTACATTACCCGCTAGGCTACCACAGTCTCACAACCTGCTTGCCTATTGTAGATTCACTCTTCCCAGCTTGGTGCAGGTCTACAATTTTCTTCTTGGTGTCCTTTGACAGCTCTTTGGTCTTGGCCATGGTTGAGTTTGGAGTCTGACTGTTTGAGGATGTGGACAGGTGTCTTTTATACAGATAATGAGGTCAAACAGGTGCCATTAATACAGGTAATGAGTGGAGGACAGAAGAGCTTCTTAATAAGAAGTTACAGGTCTCTGAGAGCCAGAACTCTTGCTTGTTTGTGGGTGACCAAATACTTTTTTTCCACCATGATTTACAATTACATTCTTTAAAAATCCTACAATGTGATTTACTGGATTTTTTTTCTCATTTTGTCTCTCATAGTTGAAGTGTAGCTACGATGAAAATTACAGACCTGTCTCATCTTTCTAAGTAGGAGAACTTGCACAATCAGTGGCTGACTAAATACTTTTTTGCCCCACTGTATATCAGAGAGCTTAATGTGCAGCTCTGATATTAGTATTAGAATCTGCAGATCTAATGCAGGAAAGGTGGAACAGGAACAGTATTCAAATCTGTAGTTTGAGCTTATTTAGAGACGTGACTCACACTCATCCTTATCAGTGGCATTTTAATTGTTAATTGTTCACTGACCACCTGTCGCTTCACAGCTGGAGGAATTATCTGTTAATGCTGAAAGACAGAATAAACTTATTCAGTCTGCTATCCAGATGCTGTTTTTTAAGCTCTGCATTTTAACAAAGCCTCCTCACCAATCTGTCATCGTCAGGTGGTACTATCAAGCTCCACGCAGATCTCACAGATTCAATATATAATGTACAATTTTACATTTAGTCATTTTTCCAGAGCGACTTGCAACTGATAAAATCTTACAATCCAACAGGGGCAGCATGACGGAGGTGGGATTTGAACCTTGGGCTTTCTAATCTACAATCCGGTACCTTAATACAGTAGACATGGCGTACTGTAGATAATACTGCACAAACAAGCAGCAGCAATCCTATGCTGTACACGGTGTCTGACAAAATAAAGAAAATTCAGTGCTCAGCAGTTGAGCAGAATAACAATACGATCTGGAACTGATCGTCATGGACATGAGCAACTCAGGAACTCGGCCAATGGAAGCCATCGAAGAACAATAATCCTGAACATTTAGGGTGTTTCCCCACAAGACACTCTGTGTTATCAAGAGATTTAAACTCTTTCCGGTAAACACCTGTAGATAACTTGTGTCAAAACCTGTTTAAATGTTGTATTACAGCTGCACATATAATTTCCTCAATAACAGCTTGTCGAAAGGTCTGTTTTAAAATTGTGGACATTTCTTTCTCTCTCTTTGTCTGACTCTACTGTAATCAGTGCCTCAGTGTGGCTGTGCCACTGCCTCTGTGGTGAACGGTAAATGATATGAGGAGATGTTTTATCTCCTTTTGCCCTCAAACCACAGATGAACTTTCTGAAGGGTGCAATGATCCTCCATGATCGAGAAAGGAGAGACCAATTAGAGTGCCCCCAGGTTTAGCGGCTCACGTCGGCCCACGTAAGCGCTGCATTATCTCAAGCCTCTGGCATGTTTTCTCATGGGCCACCAGAATTATGCACACACACTTAATTGTTTAATCATTTCCTTAATCAGAGTGCAACTCGGTGGAGAAACTGAGCTCATTAGGGACCATTCGGATTGAGTCTGTATGAGTCGGCATGGTATTTAGGAATCAGTATCCCCCCCACAGGAGGAGATACTGATTATCAATAATGAATGTAAAACAGGTTGGGTGCAGGATGGAAGATGGAGACTATCAATACCAGTCAGTTTGCCTTAAACTATTGTGTTTCTCACACTGGCCTTTGAGAACAGATCATTGTCTTAAGCTGTCCTGTCACTTGCTTTAGTGCTTCATTGCATTTCTTTTAGAGGGACAGTCCGTGTCCTCATATTATAAGTGGAAGTGAAGTGGAGCATTAGGTGTCCTTATCTCCTAACGGCCAGGAGTAGAAATCCTTTAGCACAGTTGTCAGGCCATTACAGTATCAGAGATAAAGTGCAGCTCAGTAGAGCCTCTCCTCATGTGAGACTCTGGGATTCTTATACAGATCAAACCTTAGCTTTACATACAAACGTGTATTTAAAGCAGTTTGTTTTGGCATTTCTGAATTTTGTGTGCTATCAGTTCATTGGAAAACAACAAATATGAAATTGATTCTCTGTTAGGATTCAGCAGGTGTGGTGATGATAACCACTATTCAAATTCTCGAACTTTTGTGACTCATATTGTTGCAGCTCTGCTGTTACTGGTCCGGCCAACAACTGATCATCTAAGGTCATGATACTTCAATTCAGGTGTGTGATCTTTGACAATAAGGTCCCGCTGTTGTTCGAAAGTGTATGTGATAAGGACCCATAAGGCACTTTCCTGCAACAAACTCTCAACCAAATCTGAAAGTCATGTGACTGATCAGCGTCAGGTTCAGCAAGTCAAATCACGTCTCGGTGCTACGTTTGAACACGAACCTCTGCCCTGTGGAGCTAAGAAAAATTCTTAATAATATGGAACTTTAAAATATTTATACGCTTATACGTGCGCGTTTTTGTGCACATTCATCCGTCCACTGTATCTGATGTTCAGCTCGCGTTTAATAAACCGAAGCCTTTAAAAAGGGTTTACGAGCACGTGGCAATTACTGATGAACCTTTCAGGCAGTGGCCCACAAACTGCTGCAAAAGTAAAGATGAAGAGAGCAGCAACAGGTAGGAGCGCGTTCGTTTATATTAATGGTTTAATACAGGCGACTGATTTAGCTGATGTAGGTATTGAGGGTAAGGTGAGCGTGTGTTAAGGCTGTGTGTTGTTTGGGGGTTAATGTGTGCGTCTTTGGGATCCTTTTATTGCTTTATAGACGAGGCCTGGTGAGTTTTGTAGATTTTAGAGCTGTAAGCATTGCAGAATAAGGATGATTTTAATTTAGCCTATGAAAGTTGTTGGCTTGCTGATTTAGGATTGTCATCTTACATATGTGGTGTGTGTGAGAGTGAGTGAGTGTGTGATGGTGCTCTGCAGTTCATAATATAATCCTGGTTTGGACAGAGTTATTTATTATATTATAATATCATGCTGGTAAGTGACAAAGCTATGTACTATAAGCTAAAATTATGTGGCTGTTGGTTAAGCACACCTGCCAAAATCGGGACACGTTGCCTGCAATAATCCCCTTGAACTCGCGTTTGTCAGTCTGTCTGATGGCCTCTATGTTGTGGCTGGTAAACAATTTATAATTTGCCGTCTGTCAACAACTGGCCAAAGACGGCAGCATATATTAAATAAATATAAAAATGGATCAACTAGCTAAGCATAGCACACCTATAACCAAGACCAACAGGTGGTAAATGACCCAGAGTGGTTCAGCTTGAGATGCACCGGTTCTGTGTTTACTTCAATGGGTCTGCTGCCTGAAAGATAGAGAAGGGTCCGGTGCGAGGACGGAAAGAGCCTAAGGGTCAGGTCTGGCACCTGAAGGACAAAGGGGTGAGCCTCTGGGTTTCTCCTTGCTGGAGGCTGCAGACTTACTTTCTTGAATGGGTATGTGGTATGTGGCACAGTTCAGGGCTGCCCTGCCACAGTACCGCTGACAGACCAACTGCTTGTAATAATTCCCAGTGATCTTTGTTTTTGTTACAACAAAAGACAGTGGAGATCATCACAGTTGTGGCTCATGATTGATCAGTCTGGAGGTAATCCATATTATCAGTCCAGTTAGAAATGAACTTTAAACCCTGTAAATGTAAATAACTTAAAATAACCTGTGTTTGTTTTGTAGATGGATGTCTTTCATGTTGTCTTTATTTAGCTGAAAGTGGTGCGTGTGAATAGCGTCTTTGAAACTCTCTGAGCTTAGTTTAGTGCCAAGCAGCATCAGATGAGCAAAATCCCTAAGCAACAAATGAGCAACAGTGAAGTCTAAAAAACGCAGCCTTAGGGGACTGATTTGCTAAAGCGAGTAATGATTTAGTAAATGGTTGAATGGGCAATAGAGAACAAAGGCTGAACTGGATCATGATTAGCTTCTTCCAGCGTCTTTATCTAATTACTGTAAATATCTGAAGCTCTATATGTGGTGAGGTGCTTTTTTGCCCACACTTGTTCCCTATAGATGCATACATTAATTATGCAGCTGTTTAATCTATCAGTAAAATACATTATGCCTGATGCATTGTGCCAACTGTAAAGTTTGGTGGAGAGAGCATGGTGGTAAGATTTGGTTTTCATGTTGTGGCTAAAAAACCCTTAGTTCCAGTGAAGGACTTTTTGTTTTGTTGTTCTTCTTATTGTTGTGTAGATTTTTCATGATTAACTCATGGAATAAAATTCCTCCATACACACACTATAACCATAAAATTATTCTGATGCTGTTGGAGATTCATGCATGACACTCTCCTGCTTGTTCTTCTCTGTCTTTAAGTCCACAACAGTTTATGAGAGTGATGCCCTGTGGAGAATGTGCTGTGTTAAATCAGTAGCCTGTGGGGTGTTTCCTGTATGGTCTGTGGTAAATTGCTCTAGATTACCTGAGAGGGTCAGACAGCATGGCAGCGGTTATGAGAGGGAGAGAGAGAGAAAGAAAGAAAGATAAAGAGAGGGATCGTGCCCACCTGTCGAGTGGATAAGTAATACCACATGAGCTGCGATAATCAACACCACAGATCACAAGGCTGGAACTTGACACCAGTTCATCTTATAAAACTGGGGACTTAAAGTTGATTAAAAATGTGAATATTTCAAAACATGGGAAATTGAAATTAGAAATGACAAATCTAAAGCAACCCTAACTGTTTAAAATATGTGATGTTTAGGAGGCGTTTTAATTTTATAGGGATTTTTGTGACAATAAACTTCTAATTTAGGTCTTTACTACATTTCCCCTTAAGTCTTAGTGATCTGGGAGACAAGCAGTCAGAAACAGACAAACAACAGCAACAGACATTAAAAGTACTCCAATATCGCAAACACACACATAATAAAGAATATGTGGGCTTTGATGCATGTGAGATGGTTAAAAACAAATAACTAATCAAGTGTATGTATCCATAAAAACAACTTATTTATTGCTATGTCTGTATAACACCAAATGGAAGTCACCCTGGATAAAACTGTTTGCTAAATGCTGCAAATGTCAAAACAAATCCGACTCAGCCATCTTTCTTAGAATGATGGTTTTTGCATGGTCATCTCTGTGGGTTAAACACTGTGTATTGTGGGAAATGTTTAGTGAAGGACGTTTTTACAGTAAATTCCTAAATAATTCAGTGTATCTGTCTGTTTGGTTTTAAGGATCTTATCCACATGTTGCTCATTTCAGTCCGAGCAGATGAATCGATTTCTAAGTGTCAGTAACTCTTACGGTGAACCGGCCAAAAGATGAAAGGATGCAAAAACGTAATTTCCTCTGCTGTCACATTTTGTCCATGTTGGAAAATAATAATAATTAAAAAAAACTACAAGCCCTACAAGCTACATGCCCTGCTGCAGCAGGTAGCATTGGCGCCTCTGAGCTCCGGGATCCTGGGTTTGATCCTCACCTCGGGTTACAGGTTATGCCTGGTGTTCCTGGAGTAGATTTCGGACCCAGTGCGACCCTCACCAGGATGAAGCCCTTACAGGAGATGAGTGACTTAAAAGCAGTGGTGTTCAAACTGTTTATGATTATATAACATGGGTAAAATGGCTCATTTGTTCATTTACTAGAAGTGTAAGTAATATCTTACTAAGCCCAGTAAAATATAAAGACCTCTCAATTTTTTTCATAGAATTAAATATGAAATATGTGGGACCGAGAGTAAAAGATGCATGATCAATATTAACACTTTACTCGGTAAAGTAATGAAAAACCGAGAAAAGTCACTCATGAGTTAGGGACTAAAGCTTTGTAACCCTTTTTAAACACATTCAGTTCAGTTAACAAAAATTACTGTCTAGTTTTACTTTGTATTCTCAAAGTTTTAATTTCTTACACAGAAATACTTTTTTAAATGTATACAAGTAAAATGTGAAGTCATACTTATTAGATGGACAGTTATTAAGGTGGATGAAATGACCCAGACCAAACAGTAATTCAGTCAGAAGTGAAATCTTGGGTTGAGAAATGGCTGAGTTCGTACTGAGACTCCTGTCTTTAATAAAGAGTTATTTTAGCAATTCTCAGGAGACACATTTGAGCAGCAGGGAACTTGTGCTAAAGTCTCATTTGTCTTTCCGTTTGATCTCATTGTTGTCTAGGAGAAACTATGAAGGAGATCTTTTAGAATTTTCTATCCTCTGTGACACTTGTTATTACAGTGGAACCTCAGAGCTTGAACACTTCTTCACTCGGACAATGAGCGGTCCATGTTTTTTTTTATTTTTTAAGACCAAATTCAAACACAAATTCTGACTTTCAACGTGGGCATGATAATACACCAATACGGTATGATAATCACCCTAAAATCCAAAAGAACTAGGGCGCTCATAGGTAGATTATGTATATTATATCATGCACTGCCTGGCCATAAAAAGGTCAAGGCTTGGATTTAACTAAGCAAATAGTTTGAAAAAAGAGCCTCCCATTGTATAATTACTGCATCTGTGATCGTTTCAGCAGGCAACAAGTTATTTAACCCTAACTGATGCAGTGAGGAGCTTCTCATTTGTTCAACAACCATGTCGAAAGACACATCCTGTGGTCGTGGAAAAGATTGCTGAAACTGTTTGCCTCAATAACTGTAAAGTTATGCATTTATTCATTATTATTGTTATGTTTCTTTGCTTTCTTCATGCTTTTAAGCATTAATTACATACAAATATAAACGTGGGCCTGGGAATGGATTAATCCTATTTAAATTCAACCTATCCAACTTCAAACAAATCCAAAAAAAGGAGTTTTGGTGGCCTTCTGGAACCAATTAAGTTCAAATTCCGAGGTTCGAAATTTGACGTGTGAAATCTCTGTGCTCTGAAAAATGAGCTTTTTGGTGGCTTTGTAAAAGTAGACTATTGATACAGCAGGTACAATATTCTACAACAAAGGTATGGTGGAGGATCTGTCGTATAGCTCTTTGCCCTTGATAGGATTCATGGCATCAGGGGCTCACTGAAGTACCAGAAGATGCTGAAGAACATGTTGGTTTCTATTTCCAAGTAGTTACAGCTGGGCTTTGGGTGAATCCTCCAGAAGGGTAATTGAGCCTAAATCAAGCGGTTGGCTTGACCATCTTAGTTCCTTTGGGCCGAAGCTAAGATTCCATTAGGGAGGACTCTGGAGTTCATGCTCTGTATTTTTAATCTCGTAAAGCATTAGGACAGATGTTAAGTTAGAGCAGTTATGTTAAGGTGGGCTCCAAGTCTTAATGCAGGGTGCCAATAATTGTGTGTCTGTATTAAGAAATGTATTCCATGATGCCTCAATAAATAAATTTCTCAACCTATTTGTAAATGTTCATCAAGAGTGTCAGTAATTCTCCAACTGGCTCTTGGTTGCATTTACTAGTTGTTTAAATGGTTTGCTCACTTCCACTTTTCTCAGTCAGGGGACGATGCTGAATATGTCGCTGCTTGTATGAGAAATCCAAATCTTATACCTGTTATACATGTTGATAGAATATTCTCCATTTGTCATTAATCTGTGGATTTGAGTGAGGAGATGGTAAGCTCGCTCTCTCTACCTGCAGCTGAGAGAGCTGACCGTGCAACATCTTCGCCTAGCATTTCACCTGATCAATTATTCAGGAGGCCCTATTGGCCGTATGTCAGTGGCTACGGCGTGCTGACAGACTTGATATTCTTCACCTTTTCAGTCTGGCTTCTGGAGAAACCACACCAGTTTCTTCTCTCCTCTCGTCCTCGCTTTGTCTCTCTCTACCTCCTTTTAGCGTCCATATCCTGAGCATCCTATAGTGGACTCGCCCTGATCATAAGCCGTCTGTTGGCATAGCAAAGCGTTGACGTCAAATGGAACGTGAAGCCATCACGAGCTGCAGCGTATGTGCAGAACATTGCTGAATAAATCCCCATGATGCACAGATATTTAGTATTCAGTCAGAAGCCTGTGAAAACACATTCACACACTGCACTCATTCATCTTCTGTGGAACCATAAAAAAGCAGCAGACACCTTCAAATCAGCCGTTACCAGGAAAAGAGTCTGACACATACGTTCCTCGCTGCCTATAAAAAGCCTCGGTGTATCTGCAGCAAGCTTATCTGAGAAGCAACCTACGCAATACACACTCAATTTTTAACCAGGGTGCTATTTTCAGCCAGGTGAATGTAAATTTGTTGGCAACTTTAAATCTGGAAGAGTTGGAGCTGCTGTGCATCAGGATGAGGAGAGAAAACAGGGAATAGTCAGCATCAGTCCATTTGCATTTTGCTTGTTGCTGCCTGCTTTCAGCTGACCCCGTGTGACGACACAAGCACGGCCAGCAACGTCAGCTCCATGATACTAAATCCAGCCTGCAGAATTATTTCAGGCCAAAACTTCCAAAGTTACCACCATAGTTTCTTTTTTTATAGATTATGAATGACTCATAGAAGTAAACCTCATCTGTCCCTTTCCTTATGGTCTGTAGGGGCAGGTTTTGTGGAGATGTTTTGTGGAGCTCTGCTGTGTGTGTATTTTCTAGAACAGCAGGTCCAATATGAGATGTGATAGTGAGTGTAATGGAGATGTTTCTGGTTTAAACAGTCGTGACTGAGCTGGAGCAGGACTGTCGGCTGTGTGTGTGCTTGTTTTGGAAGAGACTGCAGCAGAGGGAATTCTGCTCCTACCTCACTGTTTTATTTGGGCTGCCCTTGGCTTTGTGAATGGACCTTTGTGCCCCTCCCAACTTTCAGGTGCCGCATTCCTATTGGCTGACACACCTCTGCATGCCAACTGCGACATCAGGCTTCCATTAATGCCCTTCTCTCTGGCTCGTGTTCTATCCATTTCTCTGTGATCTTTCTTTATCTATATATATACTTTCTTTATCTATATATCCTCACTGGGTTCATGTCTTTGTTCTTACACTCCCCATCTTTGTGTGTGTGTATGTGTGTGAGACCATGGAAGGAGGAGGCTGAGAAAGAACGAGAGCCTGAAGAACGAGGTCTGCACCACATTCAACATTCAAACACACGGTTGACGTCAGCACATCAATAATTAAAGACGGTTATTCATAGCCCTGGAGGGGAAAATTCAATTGATAAATCATATTCTGAGTAAGCCTTCAACTATTCAATTACAGGAGAATGAAAGGGTTTGTGTTTGTGTTAGAGTTTGTAATTATAACTGCAAGAGAAAGGAGGGGGTGCTACAACGCACACCCTGTTTTTCTAAATTTAGCCCAGGTTCCAGTTCTGCCAAAAACCGGGGTGCAGACTTGGGTCCAAGGCGATGTCAGGAGACCAAAAAGAGCTGACATGCACACAGCCTCTGAGTCACTGGCTCTTATTATAGCTGAGTTATTTAGAGATGATGAACTGTGTCTCCCTGAATCCTTCACTTCATTATTCACACAGATGCCTTTCTGATCGTATTAACACGTTGCCAGTCCATGCATGGCATGGACGAACAGGATGAGTAGAGACAGGCTGGACATGTTGTTAGGTGTGGACACAATCCTTCCACAACCAGAGAGAGGTAGTTAATGTCATGTGTCTAGAGCCAGGACTGGAACTCCCAACAATTAAAAAAATAAACCGGAATAAACTTCCCACTTTAGTTTCAGATTCAGACACACTTGAGATAAAGACATATTTATTTACACAGGCTTTTGACTAGATTTAGACCAGGATGCATGGCTCGGGTCACTGGGGCCGGAAACTGGAGTCATGTCTGGCCTGCCTGCCTTGTCCGTTAGCTGGGAGTGACGGGTCTGGCTGAACTGGGCTTCGGTCCTCATGATCTTGACTCGTGCATCTTTGCCTTAGACTAAGCACAGAGTTGGGGGTTGATAGTCATAGAGTCTTATGGTGATCAGAGACGTTGGGTTGCTGTCGTCTGCCTCCTGTGGGGTTGCCATGTCCCATGTGAGCCCTCTTGGCTGTGCTAACTTCCGGTTCTCCTCTTTCTAGCTATGCTGCTATAGCTAATGCTGTCAGGGTCTCGTGCTACACTTTTCATCAGTGATTGTTAATAGACACTGTGCTCTTAATCAATAACTAATTACATTTTCTGTTTTCTCTCAGAGCTGTGTTCCGGTACCAGTTCCTGCCCCACACATGATGTTCATCCGCTGCAGCTTCACTCAAGCTGCTTCCATCATTAGCTCCAGCCCCATCATACCCGGGCCACCAGAGGGCAGTAACTCTCTCCCTCCTCCGGTTGGCTTTGGATAAAGTGCTGCCAAGGTCTTTCCTACTTGGACTCAAGATCCTAGGGTGACTTTGAGGCTGAATCCCATTTTGCGTTTTAACATTTAGCTATTCAAGTTTAAAAATCCTTACATTTAAATAATGTATATTCCCCAGCCAACCATTCCGATGTCCCAAAGTTCCCCTCACGCACAATGCACCTCGCGATATGCACATCGGATGTATCCTTCGTTTTCAGGGAAAAGAAGGGCGCATTTGTCGGCCGCATACGAAGGAGCCTTCGAAATGGGACAGCCTAGGCGCGCTGCTATGACGCAAATGCAGCCTTCGAAGGATGCAGCCTCTGAAATAGGATTCAGCCTGTGTAAAATATGATGTGCATATTTTACATTATTCTATTTGTACTATAAGACTTAGGTTTATCATCTATGCCCCCCAAGGAGGTTGGGTCCCTTTTTGAGTCTTGGTCCTCCCAAGGTTTCTTCCTCATAACACTTAGCGAGTTTTTCCTTGCCACTGTCACCCTAGGCTTGCTCAATTTGGGATTGGACGTAGATATTAGGAGATAATCTAAAATTGTACTGTTCCTTTGAGACAATGTTCTATTGTAAAAAGTGCTATATAAAATAAATCTGACTTGACTTGTCCTGAGCTTTAAGCAGTGAGCAGCAGCAGGTCAGCTCAGCTTACAGCTTAGTGGTGTTTCTCTTCATGTCAGAGTTGGTTTTGTCCCCATTTATTGTTGTTCTTTTTTTTTATTTTTATTTTTTTGTCTTTTTTTTCCCAATTGCTCATGTTTAACTGTCCGTTACATACAGTAACCTGTGAAGTAACTGGCGAACTGCTGAACTGAAGCGCTAACTTCTTTGCCACCACTGTTGGGCGAAGTACACACACTATGTACTTGAGTTAAAGTAGAGATACCCAAAGGTAAAATATAGAAAAAAAGTAAATCCTCCCTTTAGATCTCCACTAGGGTAAAAGTACAAAAATATTTGCCTTCAAATGTACTTCAGTATTGAAAGTAAAAGTGTAGTGTTACTGTGGTTATTGATTACCTTGGAACTTGTTGAATTTGGTTCTTGACACATTTTGACTAGAAAAATTTGTCTCGCTTCTCATCATGTACTAGGTACTTGGTGCATTTGATTAAACTTGTATGAGTTAAGCCACATGACTCATTTCAGTATTCATTTCACACAGTGATTCAGATTCACAATAGTCCTTGCTCAGTGTGTTGATCAGCCCTTACTCTGCTGTGTATTGTGTTTTTCTTTATTTTTTTCTATGGTACTGTATTCTTAGTACGAATAAGTTCCCATGGGTCCTAAAGAGTAGGGATTACAGCCAACCGAAAGTTAACTGAAAGGAAACTGAAAGTAAGGGTTTCGCTTTTACTTATCATTTTGAATCTATTACATGAGATTTTCCAACACTTTATTTTAAATGAAGTCAATTCAAGTCAGATCTATTTAAATAGCGCTTTTTACAATGGAGCATTGTCTCAAAGCAACTTTACAAGTTTAGATTATCTCCTGATAACTACATCCAATCCCAAATTGAGCAAACCTAGGGCGACAGTGGCAAGGAAAAACTCCCTGAGTGGTGTAGGAAGAAACCTTGGGAGAACCAAGACTCAAAAAGGGACCCAACCTCCTTGGGCGGCGTAGATGATAAATCTAAGAACGAAACTAAAGTCATGGAGTCAAAGTTCGAATAAAATGTGAAGTATGCACATCGGCATTAAGTGGCCCGGGTATGGTGGGGCTGGAGCTGATGACGGAAGCAGCTTGAGTGGAGCTACAGCAGATGAACATCATGTGTGGGGCTGGAACTGCCGGGACACAGCTCGGAGAGAAAACAGAAAATGTAATGAGTTATTGATTAAGGAGCAACAGTGTCTATAAACAATCAACTGATGCCATGTGTTAGCATGAGACTCCGACAAGCATTGCTTTATAGCAGGCATAAGGCTAGGACAAGAGGAGAAGAAAATGGTAGGGAACACAGGCCACAGAGGGATCACATTGAGACACGGCAACCCCACAGGAGGCAGGAACAAGGCAAACCCAACGGTCTCTGATCACCATAAGACTCTTTTGGACTATGGAACCCCCCAAGCTCTGACCTTAGTCTAAAGGCAAGGATTGGCATGAGTCAAGATCACCGAGGGACCGGAAGCCCAAGTTTCAGGCCAGAAAGCGGCCCAACGGCGACACTCTGGCTAAACGGAACAAGGCAGGCAGGGCCAGGGACATAGACCCAGACTCAGGCCCGGTGGACCCCCAAGGCATGCATTCTGGTCTATACTAGTCTCCCCATCAAAAGCCTGTGTAAATTAGGTATGTTCTTTTAAGCCTAGACTTAAAATTTTTGAAGAGTTGGTCTGAGTCTCGGCCGAAAAAAAGTTGGGGAAGTTTATTCCATAGTTGGGGGGCCATGTATGAGAAAAGGGGCCTTTCACACTGCTTGTGCTTTTTTAAATTTAGGGAAAACAAAAAAAGAAAGGCCTGCACCCCTGAGAAACGAAGGTAGGACGAGGTTGGATTTAAAACTCTAAGAGTTCACTCAGATGATTGTGGGGCCAGGGGCCATGGTAGGCTTTATAAGTTTATACGAAGTATTTTGTTAAATCAATGCGAATTTGATTGGTAAACCGGTGTTAAGTGATGAAGAAAACCAGGAGTGACCATGATTCAAATTTTCTAATTCAAAGTTAAGCAACTCGGGCGCTGCATTCTGAAACTAACTGAGTTTATTTATGATTTACTAGAAGGCATCCAGTAAATAGTTCCTTTTTTTTTGTGTTTACAGTAATCAAACCTTGAAGGTTATAAAATGCATGAAACAAAAGTTTCTCTTGAATCCATTAAAAAGGGAGGATATTTTTAGTTTAGGCGATTTACGTAATTGAAAGGAAAAACAATTTTCAAGTGATGCTGCTAATGGCACATCAAAGGAAGAGGATATGAATCAAATGTAAACCCCTAAAGTTTTTTACAGGGACGGATGGGCAGTACTGGACCCGGCATCTAGGTTTAGGATAGGATGTAGCCAAAACAAAGTCTTCTCCACCGGCCTGGGGTCCCACTAATAGAACCTTCCAGTTTTAATCTTGAGGTTAAGTAAGAGGGGAAAAATTAAATAACATCCAATCTTTTAATTTCCTTTACCCACCAGTCTCAATTTGTTGATTGTTAAGGGCTGGTCATTTAGGTTTAAGCTGATATGTTACAACTGTGTATCATCTGCATAGCAGTGGGAAAAACTAATTGCCATGTTTACGAATAAAAAACTGAGGCCTAGTGGCGATGTCCAGAGAGAAATAAAAAAGGCGGGCAAGGCACTGGACCCCTGAGGGGGCACGGGCCATACTTCAACTTGAGAGCTTAGGGACCTAGAATATTTATATGGGAACCAAACTGGTATCGGTCGGTTAAGTAGGGATTTTAAAAACCCCCCAAAGAAAAAGTGCTTAATTCCCCTCAATATTTTTCTAGTCTGTTTAGTAAAACATTCATGATCTTAGTGTCAAAATGGCTGCACTTAAATTTTAACAGAAACCAAGGAAAAAAAAGAAAACAACATCCCGTTATCTTGAAAGACATTACAATCATTTAAGGTACCCCTTAATTAATTGGCCCCCCCCCCCCCCCCCGTTTTTTTCAGTACTATGATGGGGCCTGAGCCAGACTGAAATGTTCATAAAACTTTCATTTCTTGAGGTAACTGCAGAGCTGCTGATAGAACGGCTTTTTCTAAAGATTTTGGGAACAGAAAAGGGTAGATTTGAAATTGGTCTATAATTAGATATCACACAAGGGTCAAGATTGGCTTTTTTAATCAGTGGTTTGATAACGGCAGACTTAAAGGATTTGGGCACATAACCTAAGGTAAGGGATGAATATAAAATAACTAACACTGGCTCTATAACACTAGGTAATACTTGTTTGAGTAAACGTGTAGGAATTGGATCTAGTAAACATGTTGATGACTTAGACGAGCTGATCAGTGTGGATAGTTCAGTATTAGTAATTGGGGTAAAAGATTCTAATCTTGATTTACAGCTCATTAAACAGATGTCTTCTAGTGCTGCATCTGGAAGGTTGCTGAATAGTTTGGTGATGCGAAGAGCATCGAGTTTGATGCCTAATGTTTTCTATCTTATCAATAAAGAAAGTCATGAAATCATTACTGTTAAAAATACACAGAACAGGAGAATCACTTTCTGTAGGGTTTTTTGTTAATTTGGAGACTGTATTAAAGAGAAATCTTGGATTATTCTTATTTTTCTCTATGGTTGAGGAGAAGTATGCAGCTTTAGCTTTGCTTATACTCTGTCATGCTGTCCATCCAAGCAATCTTAAACACCTCCAATTTAATATGTCTCCACTTGCGCTCAAGATGCCGTGTTCTTTGCTTTAAGGTATGGGTGTGGTCATTATACCATGGTGCTAGCCTTTTTTTCTCTAATGCGTTTGACCCTAGCAGGAGCAATTGTGTCCAGGGTTGAGCGAAGCACACATTCCAGTTGGTCATTTACACACTCAAGATGATTGGGCTCCGTAGGTGTATTAAATTTCTAGTCTGGTAGGTTTTTAATAAACACAGCTGGAGTAGCAGATGTGATAGTGTGCTTGGTGTGTTAACGAGGCAGAAGAATTTTATTCATTAGAGATAGCCCAAATACTAAAAGATAGTGATCTGAAATTGAATCACTTTACGGGAAAACATCAAGGCTATCTATACTGATACCAAATGTTAATATTAGATCTAAAGTATGATTACAGTGGTGGGTTGGTCTCCTCGCATTCTGAGTGATACCCATGGATTCTAAGATGGACTCGAAAGCAATTCTAAGTGGATCCTGCTCATTGTCAAAGTGAATATTGAAATCACCTACAATTAAAGCCTTATCTGTTGACAGTAGTAAGCAGGAAAGAAAGTTAGAAAATTCCTGAAGAAATTCTGAATAGGGACCAGGAGGGCGGTAAATAGTGATAAGCTGAAAAGAGTGTGGTTTTGACTTGCATAAGGATGGATCAGTCACATTAAGAATCAGTATTTCAAAAGAATTAGCCTTGTATTGGGATTTAGTTAACACTTAGCTCTTTGTCAAAAATTGTGGCTATGCCTCTCCCCTGACCATTAGGACGAGGGCGATTAGCATGACTGTATCCAGGAGGTGAGGCTTCATTAAGGCTAAATAATTTCATCCAGGTCTAATTTCCAAGTTTCAGTGAGGGACAGAGGAGAGTGTAAAGCGTTTATCAGTTGATTATTTCATTTAACAATCAACGCTTTGTTGTAAGTGATCTCATGTTAAGTAAACCTAGCTTTAGTCTAAGGTTGTTATTTCTTTGGGAGCTATCTGTGTTTATACTAATGAGGTTATTAAAACAGACTTTTTGAGAGCATTTACGTTTAGGGCAGATGCGGGTTACAGACACAGTTTCAATAATGTGTGTTCTGGGTGACGGTGCATGGCTACCAGCAGACAGTTGGTTAAGCCGGTCTGTCTGCTGCCTGACCCCTGCTATGGATAGTCAGCCCCTAACCAATTGGGCCATAAGACTATGGGAAATGTTGCAGGAGATGAGAGCAGCACCCTCCCGAGTGGGATGGACACTGTCCCATCCTAAAAGGCCAGGCTTACCCTCAAAGGCTGTCCAGTTGTCTATATAGCCCACATTGTTTTCAGAGCACCACTTGGACAGCCAGCAGTTCAGCGACCATAACCTGCTGTAGGCTTGGTCACCTCGTCACATTGGGATGGGGCCAGAGCACACTACTGCATCGGACATCGCCTTTGCCAATCTAACCATCTCTACAAAATTAGCCTTAGTATCCTCAGTATCCTCTGACTGACGAAGGCGTATATCATTAACCCCTAAATGAATAACTATCCTAGAGAATCTGCGGCTCTCGAGTTCACTAAGACTTGTTACAATGTCCGGCACTCTGGCTCCGGGAATACAGAGAACTCTAGCTGCTGGTGTCCCTAAAGGGGTAGCAAGTTTCACGTGCCGTAAAATAGTCACCTATGGACCAGAGTTCTTTCAACAGGCTGCTCAGGGGGTGCATCACTGAGGAGGGCAAACCTGTTGGACACGTGAACAGGTAAAGAGTGGTGCTCTCGTGGACTAGCCTTACGACTACGTTGCCGAACCGTCACCCACTTGCCCTGCTGCGAGGGCTCTGTTGGGGTGGGGGCTCCACCTTCACCTGTGGCATCCAGATCTGCTAAGCTAGGAGCTGAGCTAGCCTTCTCTAATGTCTGGATGCACGCCTCTAAAACTACAATCTTCTCCGTCAGACTGGTTTCAAGCCTACACCTATCACAAATAAAATTTACACTAATGACGGAGGAAGAATAGCTAAACATGCCACACTCGGCACAGGGAACAAGCACAGCACAAGCCATGTTAGTACAATTAATGAATTAAAGGTACTTAGCTTCGGGTGGTGTTGTGGGTGCCGAGTGAAGATCTGGTTCAGCTGCAGCCGATGGTCCAATGCACTGCTCGATTAAAGCGTTAATTGAAAGTTCATACAAAACGTCACAAAAAAACCTAAGTGTCAGAAAAAAAAGAAGGTCGGAAAAGGCTGTAAAAAAGTTATAAAAACACACACTACTGTAAAAGAAGACGCAACTCTGGTAATTAGCTAATGGCTAATTATTGCAAACACAAGCCGGTATACCTGTAAAGTTACTAAATATCGATTAGCGACAAAAAATGTAATCCGCCGGTACGAGAAGAAAATGATTAAGATGTTGTAAAAAAGTACTATATATACGATTATATACGATACAGATGCAATCGGGAATTAAAATATTTCAAAGGTAAAAAGTGCTAACAGCTACAAAACAGCGTGCGTCTTTTGTGCAATCGGTGCAAATGGGTCTGGGTTGCCAGATCCTCGCAATACGCGATACGCAATACTCAATACAGTGCTCAGCGTTCTCTCAGCATTCAGCGTAAAGCAATGGTAATACTGGTGACTTTTTCAAACACTCCTTAAACTCATCAGATCATGATATATGTAAGTTATGATGGATTTGTTGAACATATCCCCATCATAAATCAGGGAGCTCCTGTACAATACAGCTCCATTAATGCTGATGATCTTGTACAGGGAGATTTTCTGGGGATCTGGAACTCATTCATTCTATTTACACTATTCCTTATGGGAAACACTTACTCTGTACTCATTGTTTTCGGTTCTCGACGAGTATGGAGTGAGATCAGTATCTTTAATACAAGAGCGCAAAATCAGAAAACGAGCGAAAACAAGAACTGTACACTTTCAACGCGGCAGCGCGTTTTCGGTTCTGTGCGCGTTTTCGGTTCTGTGCGCGTTTTCGGTTCTGTGCTCGTTTTCGGTTCTGTGCGCGTTTTCGGTTTTGTGCTCGTTTTCAGTTCTGTGCGCGTTTCGTAGATTTTAAATTAATACCATCACTGATTTGCTGAATTTAACATACTGGGGAGAAAATAACATAAAATGCTGCAAGTGCAAAGATTTAGGCACCTATTGATTCCCTGTAGTTTCTGTCAAGGAGTTACCAAGTTCTGACTGACAGGGTGTCCTGATCTGTCCAAGTCACATTTTGTATTATGTTCTTCCAACATGTTAAATTCAGCAAATAAATACTGTGCATTAAACATTTGTAGAAATATGCCATACTATTGTTTCATGTAGCGGTTAGGCTAGCTTATTTAACTTAGAAAATCAGCAAACATTTGATAAGGAGTGCCCAAACTTTTGATACATGTCATGTAATTTCAGTCTAATTTGATTTCCTTCAAGATGTGAAATGAATCATTGTCTGGCTTAGGGCTGCAACAACGAATCGATAATATCGATAATAATCGATTACTAAAAGTGTCGACAACGAATTTCATTATCGATTCGTTGTGTCGCATGATTTATGTGTCCCTCCCCTTGTCATATCCGCTTACGTTACTTGCGGGACTTCGTCAACGTGGGGAAAAAAATACGAGCGATTGAACGGAGCGAGGCGGAGCCGGTGCGGAGGCGGAACATTCAAAGTAAGGTAGCATTAAGAATAGGGTTGCCAACCGTCCCGTATTGTCCAGGACATCACGATTTATGGGCAAATTTTGATTTGTCCCTGAGCTCCAGTCCCGGATTCCAATCACAGCCTCATTGGCCAATAACGCGCCAAACTGATACAAACTCCCGGGTGCAGTAGCTACGTTAGTGACAGACCAGTGTGTGTGTGTGCTGTGAGCGGAGCCTTATGCTGTCAGAATGAGCAGTGAACCTGTAAAGAAAAGACTTTGCAACTATAAAAAAGAGCGGGAACCGCAGTACAGTTGGCTTGCGGTTGTGATTCGGAGCTTTTTTCATCTTGCATTCTTTGATGAAGTCACCTTAAACTGTGATTAATTCTACATTTGGCTCGTCATGATTTGTGAATTCAGGTGACGTCATCATCTAAAGTGAAATCATTCGTCATTACATTTTAGGGATTTATTTTCAAAAGCTTATAACTTCTAAAGGTGACCATTAGATTACTGACACCTGCAGTAAAGTGACCAGGCTGATTTGTGAGACTTTTCACAGTCTTAATTCTGTCTGTACATGGCTCATATAAACCGCGAGGACGGAAAATGATAACACGCGAAATAATTAAGCCTTTAATTTAACTCGACATAAAACCATCCAAGCAGGCCATAGAACTTCAAAAACTGATAATCTAGAGAATCAGCACAGGTTAAAGTTACCCTCCATCAGTTCTGAAAGCTATCACAGATATAATTCTGTCTAATAGGCAGTTATTTACATACTGTGTATTATGTGTAGGCATTTTCTGATTTGTGAAAGCTTTCACACATATAACTTTGTCTTATAAATTGTTGTAATGATATTATTTATTACTTTTAGGTATAATCTGATTTGTTAAAACTTTCACATATATAAATTTGTCTAATAAATATGTATTATGATGTTATTTATTATTTTTAGGTATAATCTGATTTATGCAAGCGTTCACAGATAAAATTTAGTATAAAAAGCATTTATTTATATAATATTTATGACTTTTAGGCATTTTCAGGTTTGTGAAAGCTTTCACAATTCATTTTCTGAAAATGCGTATATATATATATATAGATTCTCTATATATATGTGTGTGTGTGTGTGTGTGTACATATGTGTGTATATATAAACATATATATATATATATATATATATATATATATATATCTATAGATATATATATATATATATATATACACACACACATACATTATATATATATATATATATATAATATATATATATATCTATATATATCTATATATTATATATCTATATATATATATATATATATATATACATACACATAGTTGTGTTATTGTGTGTGTGTATATATATATCTATTAATGTTATGTAAGTAATATGTATATATATCTATATCTATATCTAATCTCATATATATATATATAATATTACCATATCCATATAGTATATATTATCTAATATATGATAACTACACTACACATACACTATGTGTGTGTGTGTGTGTGTGTGTGTGTGTGTGTGTGTTGTGTGTATATATATATCTATATATATATTATTATAGCTATTATATATCATATATATACTATCTATATGATATATAATGATATTATATATATGTAAAATAAATAAGATCGATTACCTACTCAAAATCATAAAAATAGAATTGATATATATATATAAAATAAATTATATAAATTCTACAAATGAAACATGACTGACGCAGAGAAGAAGATTCGGCTTAAGTCCTTCACACAACTAAACAATGTGTAACATGCAACACTGTCAGAGCGTCTGTTCTCTGCGGCAGGAAATATAGTCTCTAAAAAAAGAGCCAGCATTGCAATGCAAAGTTCCTAAAGAAAGAGCGTGAATGAGTTTGTCTGTAGTGTTTGCATCAGAGATGCACTTATTGTTCTTTATTAAGATAAGATAAGATAGCCTTTTATTATCCCACAGGGGGAAATGATCTTGTTACAACACCAAGAAGGAAGAAACAAAAAATACAAGTATACACACTATTATTTAATTTGTTATTTTAAATTAGTAATAAATGTAATTTATTATTATTCAATTATCACTTATTTGCTCTGTTATTCAATGTTATATTTCTGAATAAAGACATGGAAATAAAAAACAAAAATCCAATTCATCGATTAATCGAAAAAATATAATGGAGTTAAAGCAAAAAGCCAACCAAAATGGAAATACTTCAGTAAAGATACACGAGAAACTACTTAATGTAATGAACAGTAATGAATTACATTTACTTCGTTCTTGTCTACCACTGTGAGCCACCTTTTATTCCATTCACAACTTTTCAAGCAAATTAAGTTGTGTGAATTTTGGTGATCGACCATGAAACCACAGTTCAGCCTTGTGGATTACACATTTGACCCAAATCGTAATGAGATATCAAACTGGAGTTAGACTAGCTAATTGGAATCGCATTGAATTGAAATGTGAGAGTGAAGCTCCTGAGTGAGGTTGGCAGTGACTGTACGGGGCCAGCGCAGTGCTGGCATGAAAGCAGATTTATCATTGACAAGTGAAGCAGGGCTGCTTGGCAGGAAGCGGCAATGAAAACATGCATCCAAACGAATGAGTGTCAGTGATTAATCTTGTATCATCCCTGCATCCAAGAGCACATAGTAACTCTTTCTGTAAACTTTGTGGGGAAATGATAAGCTGTGTGAGTAAATTACACCTCTGGCGAGTGTGAACGTGCTGCCGCCAAGCCGGTGAGTGAGGAGATGGTTCTGGGAGAGGAAGATGGTACTAATTTGTGGAGAATTGGCCACATTTTCATAAGACAGGCTTAAGCAGGGGTTGTGTGATGAAGCAGACTATCACTCTTACGGCATGGGGATAAGTACTGCTTACCTTTAGGCAAACATATTAACACGGGGGTAAGGGTACGATAACAGTTTCATCTTCATCTGGACTCTGAGAATCTGACCAACCTTAAGGTTAGCAGAGCCAGTGCGCGGAGGGCAATAAACTTTGTCAAGAAACAATGATGGAAGGAGTTCGTCTCTTTTGAGAGAAATTCAGTGGTTCAAAACTCCCCGCAGGAATTCGGGAGACAGGAAAAGACTGACCTTAATTTCCGAACAGATAACTCGGAACCATATAACCAAACCTTTTCATTGGTTGAGCTCCAGAAATCTCTGGACTAGTCACGGGCTATGACGACCAGGCCAGATAACGTGCGTTTGCAGTTCCTCAAGCATTTGCCTGTGGGCTCTATGTCTATGCTTTTGAAGATCTTCAGTCAGATATGGGAAACTGGAAGGATCCCCGTCTCCTGGAAGGAGGCAACCATCATTCCCGTACAGAAGCCAGGAAAAGATCACCGTGACCCAACTAATTACAGGCCCATCACCCTTACCAGCTGTCTTTGTAAAACTCTTGAAAGGGTGATTAACAACCACCTTGTTTGGTACCTAGAGACCAATAGACTGATCACGGAGTCCCAGAATGGGTTTCGTAGGGGAAGGAGCACCACTGACAACCTGATCAGACTGGAATCGTTTATTAGGAGTGCCTAGGGGGCATTATGTCAGTCACGCTTTTCAATATAAAGATCAACGGTGTTGCGTCAGTGATCCCACCTGGAGTCTTCTGCAGCTTATATGTAGATGACCTATGTATTGGCTATCGAGGAAAATACTTACGCATCATAGAACGGCAATTACAGATGTGTATAAACAAGATACACGGATGGGCAGTGTCAAATGGTTTTAAATTCTCCAAATTGAAAACATTTTGTACACACTTTTGTCAGATGCACTCCCTCCATCCTGACCCAGAGCTTTACCTGGACTGGGAACCCATAAAAGTCACCGACACGATCGAATACCTAGGCATCATCTTGGACAAAAAATTGACATACACCTCTCACCTAAAGACACCGGAAAAATGACTGGATCAGAGTACTGAACATAATAAAGGTTCTAGCAAACACCAAATGGGGAGCGGAGTACCAGTGGCCTAGCGGGTAAGGTACTGGACTATGAACTATGGTTCAAATCCCACCTCTACCAAGCAGCCACTGTTGGATCCTTGAGCAAGGCCCTTAACCCACAATTGCTTGGATTGTAAGACTGTATCAGTTGTAAGTTGCTCTGGTTAAGGGCGTCTGCTAGATGCTGTAAATGCTGTAATCCCTCATGCACTTATATAGGGCGCTGGTCAGATCTAGGCTAGATTAGGGGAGCAGCTTATATGGAAAGTCCTATGTCCGGACACTCGATACTGTTCACCATCAGGGTATTTGACTGGCACTAGGAGCATTCAGGATCTCCCCGGCCCAAAGCTTGTACATGGAAGCTAGAGAACCTTTGCTTGAAAACAGACGGATGAAGCAGGCGCTACAGTATGCAGTGAACCTCAAAGCCAACTGTGCAAACCCAGCCTATACCAAGGTATTCCTCCCCCAATACCTTCCTTTGTATGAGGCCAGGCCAAGTTACATCCAGCCATTTGGGCTACGAATACGACAGCATCTAGCAGAGTTTACCAGAGTTTATCTGGATATCTGGTGTTTCCCCCTGGGAGCTACAAAGACCGAATATCATTATGGATATATCTTGGCATAAAAAGTCAACGACTCATCCTGTCACCCTACAACAAAAGTTCTTAAACATTAGAGGATGATTCCCCCTTCACAATCCCTTTTATACAGATGTATCGAAGAGTAACAACCAAGTGGCTGCTGCAATAGTAGCCGGGCAAAAGACAAAAGGAGTGGTCCTTCCAAGTTACAGCTCAATATACTCGGCTGAGGCCCAAGCTCTATTGCTGGCACTTGAACATACGGAGTCAGAGAACCTATGCAGAGTGTTCGTGTACACAGACTTCAAGTCCTGCCTGCAGACGTTGGAGTCCTTAGACATTGATCACCCTATTGTTATGAGAGTCCTGGAGAAGGCCCATAAACTGAGGAAGTGGCAAACTGATGTCTTCTGTGGTATTTCTGGCCATTTTGGACCTCCGGGAAATGAAAAAGCTGACCGGGCGGCTAAGAACATGATGGGAACGCCGAGCACGGATTGTAGTATCCCTCCAGACAATATTAAGCCAGAAGTCCAAGTGTATGAAGGACAAATGGCAATTGGAATGGGACTAGAATTGTTCCAGCAAGCTTTACGAAGACACCCCCGTTATCAGCAGGAAGATGACGACTTCCCTCACAAGCCGATGGGACCAAGTGGTGTACCGCATTGGGCACACTAGACTGACCCACTCGCATTTAGTGGAGGGTATAGCGGCCACAACTTGTGTTACCTGCCTAGTTCCCCTATCAGTAAAACCCATTTTACTAGTGTGTACTCCTTTTGATACTGAGAGGCAACAACTTTTTATAACTCCTACTATATGGGATGTTTTTAATACTACTAAAGCGAAAAGACTGCTTAGTTTCCTCTCGATTATTGACTTGAAAAAACGCATGTGGTCTTATGCTTGATGGTTGGAGCCTAGTTGTGTGATGCATATGTACTTTGCCTCATCACCAATGAATTGTTTTCCATGACCGTTCCTTCCACGAATATGGCTCATTGGGCAGCCACGGCGTTAAACACCTAATACCTTACCCCTGAGCTCTGAGGTTCTTTGTTGAAATGTGATGATGGGTTACAACAGAAAAGAGTTTGTCCAGGAGTATCAGGCTGCCATAGCTGTCCATGGCCAGGAGTCCAAGAGAGTCCCTGCTAATTTTGTGGGCCCTATATAGAGAGGGTTGCAGTTACTTAAAGCGCTTCTCTGTTTCCTAATGACATTGCTTGAGCCACTGATTAAAAATAAGTGGTGGGTTTCTTTGTGTTCTGCAGGGAGCACGTGCCAGCCGTCACGATCCAGGATGCTTAGGTGTCACATGACAGGAGAGACTCAGCTAGTGGGTGAGAATTGGCTGCTCTGTTGGATTAAAAATGTTAAATGAGAACATGCGATAACAGGTGTCTGTGTTTTTGGATTATGCATCGTAGCAGATTGTGGCACATTTTGTAACATTCAATAAGCTGTTCAAGAACAGACTGCTAGTTTTGGATAAAGTTGACCGTCCTTCAGCGTCTTTTGTCCACTATACGATCTCCGATTTTTCAAGCCACAGATGGGTGACCGAAGGCTCTGACTAAGTGCCGAGGACAGTTCTGTTGTCTTGAATGTCAGAGAGGCTCTGCGTTTCTTCTTCTCCCTTCCTTCGCCTGTTCTCACGCTGAGATTGTAATCAGGGCCTTTAGAGGTGCGCCTCGTTAATTCACCGAGTGGACGCCGAGTCACACTTTCAGGCGTCGGCTTTGCTGAACCCTCCATTAGAGTGCAAGGCAGTGAAATGGCTGACGCACGGATGACACGCGAGCATCTGCGCATTGCGGTTAACAAGAGGTCAGAAGAACAGAGGCACAGAGCACTCGTGTTCACTCGAGTTAAGAAAGAAACGTCAGTGATGAGTTCAGTTCAGAAGAAGCGCACGCTGTGACTGTCGGACTATCACACACAGCAGAGATCGGCCTTCCTCTGAACGTTTGGTTATGTTTGCCTGTGTGATTGGGCTATATTTATACGTGTCACACAATGTGTCACTCAACAACTTAAAGTGTGGCTGACTTGTTGGGAGAGGAAACAAGAAGAGTGAGGGAAGAAGTGCGTAATTCTCATTTATTATTGAGAGAGCGAGAGCGAGAGGGAGAGAGAGATGCTCGGAGTCTGAGAAAAGAGTGATTTCTCCCCCTACTGACTAAAACATAGTTCAGTACCTAGTCTACACACATGCACAGCATGTGACCAGAGGAAAGGAAATAAGAAACAACAAGCAGTAAACAGTCTGCGCTGTACTTCATTTTAAAAACATACTGTAGCTTACCTGCTCTTTACTATAGAACTAGGGTTTGCTAGAGGGGCGCTGCTCCCAGTCTTCCTATTCTGGTACTAATCCCGTCCCCCAAACTCTGGGTAACAGCCAAAACCAAGTACCAAACTTGTATCAGAGAGAAACAAAGTTTATCTTCTGATAAATGGTCTCACCTTCACTGAATGTTCTCCAAGCATCTCTCTGTTTATAGTCACTCAGAAGTCTGAGATTCTGATGTTTGCCATCAAACCGTCACATTGAAGTGCAAGTCAATATAGTTTAGAGGCATCTGAGAGATTTATTTTTTAAAACATGGGAAGAGAAAAAGCCAGAGCAGGTCACAGGGGAGTTTGGTGGTGGTGTGTTGTGCTCCTTCAACTAATAGAAAAGGGCAAGAAGGTTATAGGATAAAACAGGTTGAAGAAGCGTCTCATTATTAATAAATGTACTAATTTTTGACTTTTTCTGTTAGGTTTTAATGCTTCATAAAAACCTGTTTTGTTTATCTTTGTAAATCTTAAACGTCATTAGTTTTGTGATTTACCATTCTTACACACGTTCTCTCCTTCTGCCTGTTGTGTGTCTGTGTGTGCGCAGTGATTGTACTTTGATTCTGACATGAAAAGACACTTCCGACCCCAAATATTGCTTTCTATAAATAACGTGATGACGTCAAACAACATTTATTTCAGTTGGCTAGTTTGCATCAGCCCCTTTCTTGTTAAGTGCAGAGCTGAAATGGTGGGATGTTTAGGGACCAGCTTAAGACGTGTGCTCTTGTCGTCTGAGTGTTAGGTAAGTGGTACATCTGAGGCCTGGGTTTAACGTATTTGGTACATGGACCTCCTTCATTGACCTTGCGCTAGATTAAGTGAGTGGAGGGAAGTAAATGGTTGAGAGTACGTAGAGATGTGTGGATCAGTAAAATCAAAATACAGCACTTAAACTGTCGGTATGCCATTATAATTCATTTTTAGAGTCTCAGCATTTTTTTTTACAGCATTTTATACTCTCAGAATTGGTCAGGAAGACCAGTTGGTCTGGTTTTGTCTGATCACTGATTTCACATATGGGTAGTATTAAGTTATTATATTATGTACATTTTATTTTGTGAAAACTAAAGGTCTTGTTTGACGTTTTCAAACACATTGCCCTTTGACGCTGGATTATGGTTTAAAGAATTTCGTATCTAAAAAAACTACAGGTCACAAAGATACCATTTAGCTTGTGGTTAATTATGACTCCTTTTCCTCCTCTAACGTATTTGGAGGAACCTCTTTAGAGGTTTTGCAGGTCTGATAAACCTGGGTTCATCTGTGAAACACTTGATTCAGTATCCTAGTGTTCTGTTGTCTGTGTTTGCACTGTATGCTCGGGATAGTGCATGATTGATAAGTCGGGAATTAAACCGGTACACGTCTGAACAAAGCACTGGACTGTCAGGAGTCCAAATACTGATGTTATGATATTAAGAGTCTCAGGAAGGCTGCTGGCTGTTTTGTTTGGTCTTGTTTGGTTTTGTTCTTTACCTCTGTAAAGATCATATTAGCAAAATGCTGCAGCAAGAATCCTGACTGGTAAACAAATAAAAATAAAAAAAGAGGGATCACATCACACTGGTCTTCAAACAGCTACACTGGTTACCAGTATAATTTAGAATTGATTTTAAGATTCTTTTACTGGTTTTTCAATGCCTCCATGGATTGGCTCCCCAGTATCTCAGTGATATGATTGTTAGGTACGTTCCACCGAGGGCCCTCGGATCAGCTAAAAGGAACCACCCGGCAAAAGAGTGGAAAGGTGGCCTTTTCTTATTACGGACCCAACCTTTAGAGCCACTGATTGTGCAAGTTCTCCTACTTAGATGGGAGAGGTCTGTAATTTTCATCCTAGGTACACTTCAACTATGAGAGACAAAATGAGAAAAAAAAAAACACCATAGCATTCCTCAGTTGGCTTAGGAACAGATCGCCCTTCAGACTCCGAACCTTACAAGTGTTTCATTTGAAATGGGAAATGAAATGGGAGATGGGCTTGGTCCAAACTGAGCTTCTCCACCATCACGTTTGTTAGGTGTTACTAGATGTACATTGGCAGTACCCCGTTTTCCACCCTCATTCTGTATTAGCTATCATATTCAGCTATGCTTCTGTACCATGGCCTTTCTCTCATGGCCCTCTTTAGGTACAGACACCCCCAGCTCATCCGAGTATGTATTGTAAATCTCTTATTGCATTATTGTGGTATGGGTGTTTCAAACCCTAGAAGTTACGAAGGTCCAAAGGGCATTCACCGAGTCTCTGCTCTAATTTGCTGATCTTGGAAAGTGAACCAGAATAAACGAGTGGCGTTTTCACAAACTAGGCTGATGTGTTTTAGTGTGAATGAGGAAAAGATCACAATAGATGCTGTGAATCTCGTGGCGCTCTGAAGGAGTGAGCAGGACCCTGGCCAGATCCTCTAGGCTTTGCAAAGGCTGATGGGACTTCTGCTGAGTTAGTGGTGGTCTTGGCCTGCTTCCTGTTTCACACAGGCAGTACTATTTAGTGTGTCTGTTGGATTTACTGTAGCATATCCTCTGTTTTGGCTGACTTCTAAGCTCCTGTTCTCTGTGGTTCTGCATGCTCCGGTTGGTGGTCTCCCTGTGTGATGGACTTGGCAAAATCTGAACGTCATATACTTCCACTCTCACATGTTCCCCCTCTCACTTTTTCTGCTTGTGTGTTGAGCTCGCAGTTGTATATTTAGCACCAGCTCAGCTGCTCCCTCCCGTCCCAAAATCTTTGTTGTCCAGTTTGCAGCATCGCTTTTTATGTTCGAACCTCTTGAGGGGTGTGCGTGTGCGCACGCGCAATAGAAGCTGTTGCAAATCATCCCGAGCTACAAGCTGGAGAACAAATATATTCACACCAAACACTTATACACACAAACACACTAATGCCTACTCATGTCCTGGCAGCCATTCAGACAGTAAATTTACCGGAATTAGTATTCAAAAGATTCCTGGATCTGACAAAAGTTTAACAATTACTAAAATGAAATTAAACATCTGCTTCATCATAGTATTGAGCAGTTGTGTGTGTGTGTGTGTGAGTGTGTGTAAACCTACAGTGAGCATACAAACATGCATCTATCAAATGGTAGTAATTGTGCCTTTTTTCTGGGTCCTGGTAAGATCTAGGGTGACCATACAGTTTACCAATGTTCGAAGTCTGAATTTTTTTTTTTCTTCCAAATTTGGGGAAACATTTTCCACTGTATAATGGTTCTGTCATTATGTCATCTCTTACAGACACAGGTATGGAATTTGATGATGTTGTAGATCATATTTTTGCAGAAATGTAGAAAATACAGGGTTCACAATTCTTCATGCACCACCTTGGTGCTGCACATCTCTAAGGATTGTGGTTGCCGCCATGTTGCTGCATGTGGGATTTTTTTTTTAACAATAAACATTGTGAGTATTGGTATGCAGTGAAAGAGAATAAAACATAGAAGAAACAAAATAATGCGGGGGAAGTACAGAAAGGCCAAAGGGCTTGTACTAGGCACTTTCCCACTGTAGTCAAACATCGGTAAGGACACGTTGCTATTCAGTGAATTGCTGCCCTGTCCAGGCTGTATTTCCACCTCCGTCTTGACCTCGACTCTCACAAGGATAAAGTGGTTCATCAAAAGCCCTTGATCCTGATATAAGCAGATGCAGGAAACGAACAGTATGAGGCAAAGATTAATGTCATGGTGCTACCATTTTATGATTTGCAGTTGTTTATATGTGCAGGTAGGCTAAGCTTAACGTAACACCTTATATCTTTAAATATAGTACATGACTAGTGCGTTCATTCTGCATTCCATTTATGCTTTTCGTCACTAACCAAAGTTGACACGGTCCATCATCCTGCGAGGTATAAATACGTATGGACATAAAAAAAAAAATGTAAGCATGTACGTCCTTTGGCTTTTGTTTTGGCCATATTAGTCTGTTCTTAATGGAGCTGTCCTAGGAAGGAAACATGTAATGGCATCTCAGGAATCTTCTCCTGCTTTGTTAGAATTTAAATATTATTTTTACACTTTAGAGATGAGGGGGCCGTAGATTCCTTGACCATTACACACCAGACTCCTTTAGTTCCAGTATACTCATCTGCTCCATACATAATCATTTAAAGCCCTGAACCGTCCATGAAAAATGAGAACTTTGCACACCAAGCATGACCTCATGAAAGCCAAAAATGGTGAAAACTCCTGTGTAACAAGAGTGACGACTGTTTTGGAATAAACAAGTAGAAGATCAAGAAAGTTTGTAGCAGTAAAGGCTAGATGAAACCATGCATGATATCACTGGAATTTTTTGGAAATGACGTGGAGTAACTGTTAGAAAATGGTCCATGCATTTGGTGCAGCTGGACATATTTTTCAAAATCACCTTTCCAGCCAATAAAGCAAGTAATTTTTTTGGCCTCAGTCTACTGTAGGTAATGGCAAAATAAATAAAGGTAATGTAATATATTTACACTAATACACTAATTCAAAATATATATATTTAATGTATAATGTATTCTAATTTGTACATAGATGTGTATGTGTATATATCTATATGTGTGTATGTGTGTACAAATTAGTGTCCTATCAAATTTCAGTTTATCTTTAGTAATGAGTTATAGGATTGTAAAGTATACAAATTGACTACAAGTCAAAAGTTTTAGAACACTCCTGTGCATCCGTTTTTTTTAATACTTTCTGAGTTTAGTGTCTCAGTGTAACTGATATAGTGTAACAAAACATTGTAAAAATAAACAACTGAAGATCATGGAATCGTTTTGTTTACAAATTATGGAATCTTAATTTTTGACACAAAGTATGACCTTTTGCAGATGTTATAGTTAAACATCCTTGAGCCAAACAGTAGTAATAACTGTGGAATGTAGAATAAACTTTTATTATTCCTGTTTTAGCCTACTTTTTACCAATTGACCATTTCAGGTTATTTACTGGTATTTATTGATCTGACAAAGTGTTTGTGTGCGCTCAGAGGTATGTGGAATGTGGATGCTCAGTAGGAGGGTGGGATATGGGCCTGCTAAAAGTATGGGATCCACTGACCCAAGATCACCATGCATGGGGCTAGAATGGTGTAAGGCGTCTTGACTGGTCTGCATGGAGACATGACCACAGCTGTGAACCAGGGCTTGTTGCTCAACATCATGAGTCAAGTTCCAAAATATTTTATAATAAATCAGTCATAGCTGGGGAAGAGATGCAGCTCCATATTAACGCCCATTCATTTGGGATGTGCCGGTGAACTGTGATGTACGAATCTAATGCTCAGATGCAGTGTACGTGATATAAAATGTGTGACTGGTTGATTTTCATACTGTGCTTCTTTTAGGTTTACACTGTCGTGGAATAAAGTGTACGGTTGCAGTGGTTTACCATATTTGAAAGTGTTGTTTAAAGGTCTTTGACTTTACCATCTGAGAGATTGCCGGTTCCAGTGGAGAAACACGATCGGTATGAGCCTTACAAAAAAAACAGCCTGAAATAAAGCTTCCCCCCGTTTGTACTGGGAGCATTAGTGGGACTGTTTTGCATTGCGATCGTCTCCCTTTTATGATATCACAGCGTTCTCGTGCTCTGTAAATGATGAGCAGTCTGGAAAGAATTGTTTTCCTTTCTTAGGATGAGCTCTCCATCAGTGCTCGTGTTGAGTCTGCAGGCCTTTTTTTATGTGCTGAAGGTACCTAATGTAAATATTGTGACGCTTTGCTGTCAGGCTGCTGTGCTGGGATTCTGGCACGGCACTGTGTGAGTTATGGAGAGAATTTACAAGCATGTGACACAGTCAGGCCGATGATGATGGTTTACATTCCAAACTTCTTAGAACCACCCTCCTGAATGAGTAAATTGTAAACACTCTTGGCATGTAAGAATTTGGCGACATGCTCAGATGAGCAGCCGGGATCGGCCTGGGTTGTGTTTTTAATTAACAGTTTAGTAAAATGTGATTATTGGATCAATCCCCCTTTGCAGCTGATATTTCTGCTAAAAAATGTGAGTATCAAAGTGACAATTAACACGATTTCTGACACTTCGTGGAAAGCAGAGATGTCACCATTTATCTGGCAGCTGGGTGGAGTTGTGAATGAGCCTTATCAAGTCATCCAATCACAGGGATGCAGGGACGATGTGAAGTGTGCACTCCTTCATTGACAAGCTGAGCATATGCCCCAGCGATTCAATCTGACAACACAAACTCTTAAATTCCCCTCAAGTCCTACAGGACTAATTCTTACAGCAAGCTCTCCTGGTCTCCGTAATGGATCAAGTGGTAATGTGTTCTGTCATTTGGAGACTGGGCCCCGGAAATGAATGCTACATCCGACAGTGTGCTGCTTACAGTGTCATCTATCCAGAGCTGGAGCACTAATCCAGGGATGAGGGAGGAACAGACAGATGGAGGGAGGGCTAGAGAGAGAGAGAGAGAGAGAGAGAGAGAGAGAGCGCTGGGAGCGAGGGACAGATGAATGTGAGCTGTATTTTTAGAGTTTCATTCACAAAATACTGGGGGATATTTTTAGCTTTTCATTCAGAAAGTAAATGGAGGATTGCAGCAGCTCTGGCAGCCCATAGGGAACCAGCAAGAATGGAACTCATTGGAACTAACAAGGCATAAATTAAATGTGAAATATCTTCAGCCTTCTTTCCGTTTTCCTTCCGTTGTCTTGCAAAAATGATGCATTGCTACAGCACTCATTAGGAAGATGCTAAAGCCTGCTAAGAACGTCAGGGGTGCGAGAACAAGCCCTTGTTTATTTTATTTATGGTTTAGGCTGTGGTTATACTTTACTGTTTCTCTCTCTTTTTTTTTTTTTTTTTTTTAAATAGAGGTGTTTAATAATATTTTATATCTTAATATTTCTGTCATGTGAACTCCCCCGGTACATGGTGGGTTTGGCCATTTCAGCCATGCCCTGAGCTGAAATCCAGCATCCAGCATCATTTCTGAAGGTGTGTAAGGAGTGTATGAGTTTTATTTATTTTATTTAGGGTGCCCATGTTCGAAGTCTGAATTTCTGTTGGAATTTAAGGCAAAAAATGGGTGAAGAAGCTTTTGATTTCTGAGGTTCTACTGTACAGTTTTTATACACTGAACATGCAGGTATATCGACTAACATGGGGGGGGGGGGGGGTAGTAGTAGTCAAATGGCTATATTACTATTAATTGTACTGCACATTATAAACTATTATGTCTTTTAATTTGAGTCTGTGTTCTAGTTTGTAAGTATAAAACCACCTCAGCCAAACATCTATCTTAGTAGATCATAATATGATCAGGGCTGCATGGTGACTTCTAGTTAACCTTTTAACCAAACGTTTGCTTACATGATTTGCATCCCTCACATGGATTATCTTGTATTTCCTCCAGCTGTCCAAATACATGCTATGCTCTCTGCTCTAAACTGGTGTGAGTAATCGTGATGTCCTGAGCTACCAAGTCTGTCCCTAATAATTTTCTGGTTTACTTTATCCATAGGTTTTAGGAGAATTCAGACCTTTGGGCCAGCATTTCTGAGAAATAAAACCTGAGCTGTTTAACGTTGAAGGATTTTTGGGGGTCAATTGTTGTTCAGCTCTGGGAATGGTCAATAAACCCAGAGAGAGAGAGAAGCGCTGCTCCCAAATGCAGCATCTTGTTCTGTTTGTCAGCGTCTAATTTGTGATTACGCCCTACCACGTGACTGAGACGTGCTTGGCGTCAAAACAGCTTCTTTTATGAATATGCACAGTGCATCACAGTATCAAATCACTTACACACATTATTAATAGAATCAGCACCTTCACGCAGAGGTGGGTAGTAACACACTACATTTATTCTCTTATAAGTCCTTGAATAACTTTGGAAAAAATTTACCCACTGCAATAATGTTTATTTAGAATACTTTTTTACGTTTATTTGAGTAATTTCAAGATTTCAAGGTTCATGACCAGATATCTTGTCATATGCTAGGGCTGCAACTAACGATTATTTTAATAATCGATTAATCGGTCGATTAATTAAAAAAAAAAAAAAAAAAAAAAAAACATTTACATGTCTTTATTCAGAAATATAACATTGAATAACAGAGCAAATAAGTGATAATAATTGAATAATAATGAACTAAATGTATTAATAAATTAAAATAACAAATTAAATAATAGTGTGTATAATTGTATTTATTCTGTTTCTTCCTTCTTGGTGCCGTAACAAGATAATTTCCCCCTGTGGGATAATAAAAGGCTATCTTATCTTATCTTAATAAAGAAAAATAAATGCATCTCTGATGCAAACACTACATACAAACTCATTCACGCTCTTTCTTTAGGAACTTTGCATTGCAATGCAAAAATGTTAGCATGTCAACATGCTCCTGGCTAAAGCTGGCTCTCATTTTTAGAGACTATATTTCCTGCTGCAGAAGGTAAACACTCAAACAGTGTTGAAGTAGCAGGAATGCATAAATAGGACTTGACTAGCCTGGCCAATATAGGATATCTGTCTCTGCTAACTCCATCACTGTCATTGTCCATCTAACAAGCATCAACCCTGCTATTCCCGTTCGCATAGTGTGAGTGCGCCGTTACGTTTCCTCACTTCAAAACGGAACAAACTCGGGATATTGTAGTGACTTGCGTTGTTGTTGAGCTCCCTTCATCCTCATTGGTGACTGCAACATGTTTCCGTTTCGAGGGCTGTGTCAGCACGAACTGGAACTGCTTAAATACACAGTCCTATCACAATATGTACTGTATTATGATCACCCTTTGTGTCTACAATCACTGTCACTATATCAGCCTCTGTTTACCATAGAGGAGCAGTTTGTAGTTCTGTAATTACATTCTGTAGTTTGTGTGTTTCTCTACACTCTTTGTCAGTTCCCTTTACTGTGTTTGCTAATGGTAAGGACCCCCAGAGATTAGGTACTATTGGGTTGGCGAATCATTCTCGGCACTGCAGTGACACTGTAGTGGTGGTGTGTTAATGTGTGTTGAGCTGGTATGAGTGGATCAGGCACAGCAGTGCTGCTGGACATTTTAACCACCCAAATAGTACGTGATCTGTGCTGGTCCTGTGGGGGTCCTAACCATTAGAGAGTAAAGGGAACTAACAATGTACAGTGGTGCTTGAAAGTTTGGGAATGCTTTAGAAATTTTTATATTTCTGCATAAATATGACCTAAAACGTCATTAGATTTTCACACAAGTCCTAAAAGTAGATAAAGAGAACCCAGATACACAAATGAGACAAAATATTATACTTGGTCCTTTTTATATTGAGGGAAATGATCCAATATTACTTATTGGTGAGTGGCAAAAGTATGTGAGCCTTTGCTTTCAGTATCTGGTGTGAACACCCCCCCCACCCCCCCCGCAGCAATAACTACAGCTAAACGTTTCCTGTAGCTGTTGATCGGTCCTGCACATCGGCTTGGAGGAATTTTAGCCCATTCCTCCGTACAGAACAGCTTCAGCTCTGGGATGTTGGTGGGTTTCCTCATATTATCTGCTCGCTTCAGCTCCTTCCACAACATTTCCATTGGATTAAGGTCAGAACTTTGACTTGGCCATTCCAAAACATGAACTTTATTCTCCTTTAACCATCCTTTGATGGAACGGCTTGTGTGCTTAGGGTCGTTGTCTTGCTGCATGACCCACCTTCTCTTGAGATTCAGTTCATGGACAGATGTCCTGACACTTTCCTTTAGAATTCTCTGATATCATTCAGAATTCATTGTTCCATCAATGATGGCAAGCCGTCCTGCCCAGATGCAGCAAAACAGGCCCAAACCATGATACTACCACCACCATGTTTCAGAGATGGGATAAGGTTCTTATGCTGGAATGCAGTGTTTTCCTTTCTCCTAACAAAATGCTTCTTTTTTAAAGCTAAAAGTTCTATTTTGGTCTCATCCAAAACATTCTTCCAATAGCCTTCTGGCACGTCCATGTGATCTTTAGCAAACTGCAGATGAGCAGCAATGTTCTTTTTGGAGAGCAGTGGCTTTCTCCTTGCAACCCTGCCATGCACACCATTGTTGTTCAGTGTTCTTCTGATGGTGGACTCATGAACATTAACATTAGCCAATGTGAGAGAGACCTTCAGTTGCTTAGAAGTTACCCTGGGGTCCTTTGTGACCTCACCAACTATTACACGCCTTGCTCTTGGAATGATCGTTGTTGGTCGACCACTCCTGGGGAGGGTAACAATGTTCTTGAATTTCCTCCGTTTGTACACAATTTGTCTGACTGCGGATTGGTGGAGTCCAAACTCTTTAGAGATGGTTTTGTAACCTTTTCCAGCCTGATGAGCATCAACAATCTCCGTTGTTTATGCAATGATACAGTTCCTCAAACATGTTGTGAAGAGCAGACTTTGATAGATCCCTGTTCTTTAAATAAAACAGGGTGCCCACTCACCTGAGTGGCATACCATTGTTTGAAAACACCTGACTGCTAGTCCTAGAGGTTCAAATACATTTGCCCTCACTAATATGTAATTATATGTACTTTTAGGATTTGTGTGAAAGTCTGATGATGTTTCAGGTAATATTTGTGCAGAAATGTAGAATATTCTAGTGTGTTCACAAGCTTTTAAGTACCAATGTATGCACAGAAACAAATGGGTTACAGACTGTATATATTTGATATATTGTGATAGTACTGTGTCTAACAAACACTATAAAAACATATCATGAGAGTAGCATACATTTAATATAAAACTATAGATTAATAGTACCATACTACAGTAATATCACAGATTTATTCCTGTATTTATATATAATGGGGTGTCACTGTATGACTGATCTGTTCTCTTTTGTCAGTGTGGGCAGTTAAGTCTGATTCACTCTCTAACCTCTACCTTCTCCGGTCCAAATCCTAACCCTGCTGTAATTTCAAAACACTTGTTTAACGATACACTCTGCTCACAATTTGATTCCCGATACTGAGTTCACAATTAAATTTTCTCACGATGTTTGATTTTACATTCAATAAAATGCATTAATTTTTTATTCCTGAAGTGTAAACAATGCAACACAATGCACATTTCTTGTATAGGTTTTTAAACATAAAACTTTAGTCTCCTGCAATTAAAATAATTTTAGTAACTAGAAATATAAATAAGTTCCATCTTAAGAGACCCTGTCATCCTCAGTTTGTCAAATACCTTTTTTAGTATCGTGTGTGTGTGGGAGAGAGGGAGAGAGAGAGAGAAGCACTACACAAAGATCTTTAAACATTCCAAATCCCTTCAGTTTCTATTAGTGAAGATATGAAGGAAGATGTGTTATATATGATGCATGATCACCCCCACTGGTGTTCAAAGTATGCTGCGACATTATTAGAAGTCCATATAGAAAAGGCACCTGACATCTCCATCATTGCATTGTGACATTTATGCGATGCTAATTGTAACATTTTTCCATGACGATGCATTTTCACACCCCCTACACTTGTCCCGTGTGGCAGATATAGGCAGTGATTTCAGACAGTAGTGCATGTGTAAATATGAGTGATAAATGATATTCTAGTGAGATAAACTATGCAATATTAATGCTGAGACGTATACACAGTACTGCTATATTCCATTTGCATTGGACTTTTTGGAAATCCAGTCATTTTGGAAAGTGGCTTTCCCACATTGTATATTGTAGGCAGTGCTGTGGAAATACCGAAGTCAATATGGATAAAGATAAATTGCTGCAAATGTAATGCAACCCACTACCGTGGCAAACGGTGCAAAATCCACATTTCTCACTTGTCAGAAATGGATTTCTCTTTCTCATGGTTTTGTTTTAATCAATTTCTGAAAATCTGAGTCAATCCACTATAATTGGCATGTTTGAATATTCAGCTACAAAATAGGGGACAGTCTGAATTGAATAAGCTGGTCACCCTAAGACTCCGCCCTCTGAACCCTCTGCATTTGTGATTGTTGGTCCTCATGGCAGTGTGTATCAGCACTTACCTGCTTTAAGTGCCTGTCTCGTCTCTCTCACGTACACATTCATATAAAAGCTGCATTATTTTTGTATTTCATTCCCTCTCGTGCTTGACTTTGTTTCTGTGGTAAGGTCATACTCTCGCTTGTAAAAATAAAACCATCCTCTTTCCATGGTCCCTGCTACAAATGGGTTGCTCTCAATCATCATAGCAAATTCATGCTGAAAAGCGCCTCCATATATCACAGATCTGAGATTTGAGTGTAATCAGTGAGCGACGCGAATTCATTCCACAAGGCCGATTCTCTGACGGCGATGCCGAGCGCTTTCTAAATGAAGATGAGTCATACTCTGATACAGGGGCTCAGGGGATCACTATGGTCCAAAGGTAAAGTCAAAATAAATTAATCATTTTCCCCATCTCTCAGTGCTGTGTCTCGGCGTTCTTTCACTGCCTCATTAAAATCAGAAGTACCAAAAATAATAAAAGCTTCACCATATTTCATTGAATTCCCATCCAGAACTGGAGAGCTCATTTATATGGTGGTGTTTGTCAAGAGTCAGGGATTGAGATGCAACTGACAGACCTCTCTTCACCAGAGGCAGGGATAGAACCAGACATTGTCAGCGTTAGGAACCGATACTCTACTTTAATGAGTACACTCTGGTATGAGACCCAAGAGCGTTCTGTCAGTTCTGGAGTTGTGTTTTGGTTACTGATGCCTTATCTCACTCTGTTGGCGTATTAGCACCGTTAAATCAAACTCTTGGTTCCATGACCATGCGCAAGTCCAGTTGAGTTTGGGTCGTGTCTATGCGGTTTTGGGTTTTAGTGTCTTACTGAATTAGCTCTGATATCACCAGGGGGTGGCTTCCTGAGGTTCAGTGCACCCCAGGGTGCCCTTGTGTTGCAGAGTGAACATGGGACATGTATATGTGTATGTATGTGTATATATATATATATATATATATATATATATATATATATATATATATGTAATGTATGTATGTATGTATATATATGTGTTGTGTGGTGTGTGTGTGTGTGTCTCTCTCTCTCTCTCTCTCTCTCTCTCTCTCTCTCTCTAATATATACCACCTATATTATTATATATATATGTGTGTGTGTGTGTGGTGTGTGTGTGTTATGATGTATAGATATATTAATATATATAGTATATATATCTATATATATATATATATGTAGTCTATATATATAATATATATATATTATATATATATATACATATATATATCTATCAGTTTCCAGTTGCTGAAAATGTCTTCATTCCTTTCATTTGGATGGATTTCTGCAAGTCTTCGAGATTTTTGGTGTTTGGTTTTTACACTCAAACCATTATCAGTCACTCTTAGGCTTCACAGGTTATGATGGACACCTAGTGACCTGGCATTTAGTGCATTTTCTCACCCAAATGTGTAAAGCCAGATGACACTTTGTAGTCTTAGGTGTCCAGCTGAAATGGACGTGTATTCAATTTCACCTGCAACCTCCACCCACATGAACAAAACCCATCTGCCATCCCACTGCCTTTGTTCCTGGTACAGCCACCGCGGGTCTGTCATGACCCTTTTGAATTCACAGAGTCTAAAGCATTCATCAAGATCTGCTTTTAATTTTTGACACAATATCTCGGGCGGGGCCCATCAGACATGTAGCGACAGATGGAAAATGATCAAAATGGGATCATTCGCCAGGGAAAAATCCCTCCACTGTAATATCAGTGCTATCTGTGTGTAACAGTAAACACCTCGTATCCACCCGAGTCCTGCCTCCTGCACATCTGTTCTAAAGAAGGAAACAAAAGAGGGAATATACTTTCTTATGAAAAAGTTTTTTTTGTTTTTTTTAAAAAATGCTTTACTTGGCTTTAGCTTTAATGTTTGTCCAGTATGTGTGATCCCTCTGTACGGTGAGACAATCTTGTTACGATCTACCAATCTTGTGTGTTAATATCTGGTCTCCCCCACCAACAGCTGGTAGAGAAAGTAACAAACACCAGGTAAGAAAGGAGCTCGGCTTTGAATTCACAATTACAAACACAGCTGCACAGGTGAGGTCTGTTAGTCTGATTGTTAATCAGGACCATGTATGAGCTCTATAGCAAATGAAAGGTATGACAATTGACACTTTGATATGTTAGTTTTCAAAGTGGCATGAGACAAAAGAACACCTGCAGGGGTCGCAAAAACGGGAATCTCTTTAGTGTCCCAAGGGGAGTACACTCAAACAAGGACAAACGGCATCAGGACAAGAACAGTGGTCAGAAAAGGAAGCTCACTGACACTATCTAGTATAGTTCCTAAATAGCACCAAAAATCCCCCCACATATCCTCTATGAGCCTGTTCTATCTAAGGGCAATGCCTGTAAGAAAACCTGCACCCCCTAGCAATGGAAAGGGTGCTAATGGTCTGTTCATCTTTCATATTTCCTACATTCTATATTCAACCCACAATGCCTGCTGCTGTTAATTCTGTTATAGCAGCCACCCGATATAAATGAGGAACTCCATGTTTTTATGTCATTGTCTTCACAGCCAAAAAATGAGGAGATTTTGTAGTACCAGGTGAGCGCTTTGTGCCAAACACTCTTAACTGCTTATGTTGCCACGTTCCACGGTGATAATTCTTCCATATATACTGTTTAAATGATTTGAACGTGAGGATCTGGCAACCCTGGAATGAAACATAGCTCAAAATTAAATATCAAGTCAAGTCAGATCTATTTGTATAGCGCTTTTTACACTGGAGCATTGTCTCAAAGCAACTTTACAAGTTTAGATTATCTCCTAATAACTACGTCCAATCCCAAATTGAGCAAGCCTAGGGCGACAGTGGCAAGGAAAAACTCCCTGAGTGTTATAGGAAGAACCTTGGGGGACCAAGACTCAAAAGGGACCCAACCTCCTTGGGCGGCGTAGATGATAAATCTAAGAGCGAACTAAAGTCATGGAGTCAAAGTTCGAATAGAATGTTGAAGTATGCACATCGACATTAAGTGGCCCCGGGTATGATGATGATGAGATAAATCTAATGAGCGAAACTAAAGTCATGGAGTCATGGTCGAATAAAATGTTGAATTATGCACAGTGGAGCTCCCATCAGATTGAACATCATTGTGTGTGGGGCCGGAACTGCCAGAACACAGCTCGGAGAGAAAACAGAAAATGTAATTTAGTTATTGATTAAGAGCACAGTGTTTATTAACAATCACGATTGCCATGTCAATCACTGATGCCAAGTGTAGCATGAGACCCCGGCAGCATTGCTATAGCAGCATAGCTAGAAAGCTTATAAAGAGGAGAAACTGGTAGGGAACACACAGCCAAGAGGGATCACATGAGACATTAGCAAACCCATGAGCGGCAGAAAGAAGACAGCAACCCACGTCTGATCACCATAAGACTCTTTGACTATGGACCCCCAGCTCTGCCCTTATTCTAAGGCAAGGATGCATGAGTCAAGATCACGAGGACCGAAGCCTAGTAGTTCAGCCAGACCGCCCCACTCGAACACTCCTGGCTAGCGGACAAGGCAGGCAGGCCAGACATGACTCCAGACTCCGGCCCCAGCAACCCAAGCCATGCATCCTGGTCTAAATCTAGTCAAAAGCCTGACCTAAATACGTATGTCTTTAGCCTAGACTTAAAACTTTGGAGAGAGTGTTCTGAATCTCGAACGAAAGTGGAAAGTTTATTTATTCCATAGTTGGGGGGCCATGTATGAGAAAGCCTTTCCCCCTGCGTGACTTTTTAATTCTAGGAACTAAAAAGAAGTCCTGCACCCTGCGAACGAAAGTAGACGAGTTGGATTGTAAAACTCTAAGAGGTCACTCAGAATAATGTGGGGCCAGGCCATGTAGAGCTTTATAAGTTATAAGAAGTATTTTTGTAATCGATGCGGGAATTTGACTGGTAACCAGTGCAGTGATGATAGAACAGGAGTGATATGATCAAATTTTCTAGTTCGAGTTAGCACTCCGGCAGCTGCATTCTGAACTAACTGAAGTTTATTTATAGATTTACTAGAGCATCCAGTAAGTAAGGCATTACAGTAATCCAACCTTGAGGTTATAAACGCATGAACAAGTTTCTCTGCATCGTTAAAAGAGAGGATATTTCTAAGTTTAGCGAAATGGCTACCGAGCATGTTGTGGAGACTCTGAAAGGCATCATACACCCGAGGAGCTGAAAACTTACATTATTTAATTCATATAGATTGAAGTTTGTCATCTTTCTGTGAGAGATTATTGGCTGGTTGCAAATTAGAAAACTGGTGCAAATAAAAAAAAAAAATTGATTTTCTGCAGTTATTAGATTATTGAATGCGTGTAAACACACTCACAGTTAGATTTCTGCAATATTGACAGACAGGAGACTTAAGTAAAAGCCTCATTTTCCTTCCATTTCATCTGAGTTTTGTTGAGGAGAAACTACAGAAATGTTCAGGTGATTTTTGTCTGTCATTTTTCAGAATTATTTTGGGTAGGACTACTCAAACTTTGAGCAAAACTGAAATTGTACAGTGTCTAGAATTTATTTCCGTTCCGATTTCGTCCCACTGGCGGATCATGTAGCTTCTTTTAAGAAATACATGTCTACAAATAATTTAAATAATCTTATATACATGTTATGGCCTGGAATAACCTTTGCCTGTTGTTGTTGCTGATTCCACAGGTGCCTTTTCAGAGACACTATAAAGGTTTGCTTGGTATGTAAGCAGCACCGTTTAAGCTGAGAGTCACATGCAAACTGTGGTAGAAAAGCAAAGGATGTTCTTTTTAATGGACTGTAATTATGGCTCATGAAACCGATACAAACCTTTGCGGTGAGACGCACGAGGTGTACATTATGTATATTTATAATAAACATACCCAGGCTAACTACAGCCCAGCGTTTGTAAGTGGTAACAGTCACCTTTTACATGTGTAGGTAATCAGATATGAGGAAATGTCATTGTGTTGTGATGGGAAGCAATAACGCCATGTTCCCTCTCGAGCAGACATACTCTGGCAAGTTTTACCACCCCCACCTGGCCGTCCAAACCTCCCTGCAGCATCACCACCCCGAAGCGTAGACAATAACTCTTAATGTTGGGTGCAGGAGAACAGTGTGAGGCCTCATTATCCCCTCACTGCTTTAGGCTTTCCGTTCCTCTTGCTTCCGCCCACCTACTGCTGACCTATGACTCACAGCAGCCGTCTTATTACATTAGCCCCAACATGCAGCACATGCTACTGATTGCAAAGCAACAATCATCTCCTTTGCAGCCTCTCACTGGACTGATGGCTGTCTGCACGCCAGTGGCTACTTGTTTTAGGTGCTGCTGTGTGTGTGTGTGTGTGTGTGTGTGTGTGTGTGTGTGTGTGTGTGTGTTTGTGTGGGGCGGGGGCAGGGGATTGGGTCTCCGGATTGCGTCTCTGGATTGCGGTTGAGTAAATGGGATCACCTGACTGCAGATGAATGGAGGGAGAGGGGAGGAGAGCGAGAGATAATGTCAAAGCTGTCAAAGCTGGAAATGCAGAGCTAAACAGAGAAATAGCACTTTACCCCACTGCAGAGTAATAAAGCTGTGATCACCTTATCTCTAACCCCCTTGCCCTCTCGCTCATGCAAGCTTTTACTGAAGGTAACTAGTCAATTTAATATTAATATCTCAGGGGAAGTCGTACTTTAAAGGTTAAAAACCTTCTTTACTTTTACAGTTAGTTTTCTAAGAGGAAAGATGATAAGCTTAACAAAAACCAACTGCAAATTTCAAAGACTGATTAAGAAGTGTTTTATAAACTACAGACAGTTTTATGCTTCCTTTCTATACAGTGTGGCAAAAAAGTATTTAATCAGCCACTGATTGTGCAAGTTCTAATACTTAGAAAGATGAGCGAGGTCTGTGATTTTTGTCATAGCTACACTTCAACTGAGAGACAAAATGAGAAAAAAAATCCAGGAAATCACATTGTAGGATTTTTAAAGAATGTAATTGTAAATCATGGTGGAAAAAAAGTATTTGGTCACCCACAAACAAGCAAGAGTTCTGACTCTCAGAGACCTGTAACTTCTTATTTTAGAAGCTCTTCTGTCTTCCACTCGTTACCTGTATTAATGGCACCTGCTTGACCTCGTTATCTGTATAAAAGACACCTGTCCACATCCTCAAACAGTCAGACTCCAAACTCAACCATGGCCAAGACCGAAGAGCTGTCAAAGGACACCAGAAAGAAAATTGTAGACCTGCACCAGGCTGGGAAGAGTGAATCTACACTAGGCAAGCAGGTTGTGAGACTGTGGTAGCCTAGCGGTTAGGGTACTGGACTATGAAGGTCCAGGGTTCAAATCCCACCTCTGCCAAGCTGCCACTGTTGGGTCCTTGAGCAAGACCCTTGGGCAACCCACAATTGCTTGGGTTGTAAGACTGTGTCAATTGTAAGTCGCTCTGGATAAGGGTGCCTGCTAAATGCTGCAAATGTAAAATGTAGGTTGGTGTGAATAAATCAACTGTGGGAGCAATTGTAAGAAAATGGAAGACATATAAGACCACTGATAATCTCCCTCAATCTGGGGCTCCACGCAAGATCTCATCCCGTGGGGTCAAAATGATCATGAGAACGGTGAGCAAAAATCCAAGAACTACACGGAGGGACCTGATGAATGACCTGCAGAAAGCTGGGACCAAAGTAACAAAGGCTACCATCAGTAACACACTACGCCGAGAGGGACTCAGATCCTGCAGTGCCAGGCGTGCCCCCCTGCTTAAGCCAGTACGGGAAAGGAAGGGAAGAACGAACGGGGCCATGTATCGTGAGATTTTAAGCCAAAACCTTCTTCCATCAGTGAGAGCATTGAAGATGGAACGTGGCTGGGGCTTCCCCAGCATGACAATGATCTCCAAACACACCGCCTTCTGTGCAACAAAGGAGTGGCTCCGTAAAAGCATTTCAATGATCCTGGAGTGGCCTAGCCAGGTCTCCAGACCTCAGCCCCATATAACATTTATGGAAGAGTTGAAAGTCCGTATTGCCCAGCGAAGCTCCTAAAACATCACACTGCTCTATAGAGGAGATCTGCATGGAGGAAATGGGCCAAAAGACCAGCTACAGTGTTGTGCAAAACCTGCCGGAGACTTACAGGAAACGTTTGACCTCTGTCATTGCCAACAAAGTTTATGTTACAAAATATTGAGCGTGAACTTTGTTATTGGACCAAATACTTATTTTCCATTCCACCATGATTTACAATTAAATTCTTTAAAAATCCTACAATGTGATTTCCTGGATTTTTCTCATTTTGTTTCTCATAGTTGAAGTGTAGCTATGATGAAAATTACAGACCTCTCTCATCTTTCGAAGTAGAAGAACTTGTGCAATCAGTGACTGACTAAATACTTTTTGCCCCACTGTATCTGTTAGTTTTATCTAGAAAATAGAAATTATGAAAGTGTGTCCTTTGACCGGGGTACCCAGACTCTTGCATAAGATCACCCTGTTTCATCCTGTCGTCACAAATCCTAATCTGTGGCTTAATTACAGTTTGAATAATTCATTCTCTGTGCCCTGGGCTCTGACAGGAAGAGTAATACCAGTTAAAAGTCTGCTTCTAAATTTGTTGCCACCATTTCCTGTCGAGAGTAAAACCAGAGGCCACGTAATGCGTGACACTATATAGACTGGATTGAATTCATAGGGCCGCTCGTCACTGACGCGCTATGATTCAGCCGCCTCACTTTTGTGACTGTATTAAAGCCATCACTCACAGTCAAAGGAAGAGTTTCAGTGGCTTGCACAAAGTGTCTCATTGTAGAAATGGTGATTTCCAGGTCACACAAACGCACACATTCATGGAATTGACGGCTTCTCTGCACTGGCATTTCTTGGTGTGGAATGTCTTAGTAATAACTCGTCATGCTAATGTAGTTATTAGAACCTGTATTTATAAGAAAAAAATGCATTTAGTTTGACTGACTTTGTCTAATGAAATATTACACAAATGTGCATCTGAATGTGCGTCTGCAATACATTGAAAATTATTGAGGTAGGTGCAAAACTAAAAACGGAATTTCATGTCATGTGTCAGAGCTGTAGGTTACTTTTCATCTCTGGTGTTTAATGAAGGTGAGGAGAACGTTGTTGTTTTGTTGTTTATTCGGTCTCAGTCATATTCGGGCTGTATCAAGAAGTAGTTGTGTTACCCCAACAGTCATGTTTGGGCAGAAGCGGGAGATGAACACTAGAAGCCGATACAGAGCAGAGCTTTGTTAAGAAACTGAAAAACAAAACAAAACAAAAAACTGCAGAACTGAGTGCAATAACGTAACTAAAACCTGGACAGTCCACAAACAGTCCAAAACACAGCAAACAGGAATGGAGTGATATGGCATGACGAAGAGAGAAACCCAAACTGTACAAGAACGAACCGAACAGAAGCAAAAATGTACTCAATTCACATCAAACAAAGGAAATGCACAGTTAGTGACACCGGCTGTGTATGTACAGTACATGCCTCTGTTTTGTGGAATTATTGCGCTGTTTCAAACCTGCAATGTCTGGCATTAAGCATAAAAACAGTGATGACCTCTAAAAGAAGCAGCAGCAAGCTGTAACAATGGACACTACAATGAAAGTAAGTGAGATCAGGTGTTGGAGGATCACAAGATGGATGCTTAGGCTACATATGTTGGACTTACAAACTTTTGGACATGCGAACCCACTATCAGAACGGAATTCCGAAATTGGTTCATATCTTGCTGTACTTGAATACATAATGTCCGCACATAATAGTCCATGATGCAGTTATTCCATAATATCACCTGTAACACACACATTTCAATGCACCAGGTTCATGTTACAAAATAAGAGCAATTTAATGATCAAGTTGCTGAAACCTTTGTCTCAGCCACCAGTGCAGTGACATGGTTATTAGTCCTGGAAGTGTTTCAGAAACAGATACGATTGGTTTCGGGAGCCAAGGCCTGTGGGGGATCATCCCCCAGCACTGCAACATTGACCCCTATTGACCTTGTGGTGGACTGTTCTGCTGATCAGGGTATGCATACCACCCGCTTCCTGTGCTGCTTGGGGATGGATCTTAAAACCCCCATAATTAGATAACGTCAAATCATCAGCTACATTCCTTGTTGGGAGTGTTACACTGAAAGGTGTGTATTTTGAACTTTTTGTAAGAATCTGTTGGAGTGCGAAGAGTAAAGGTCAAACTGAAGGTCATATAAGGTAAACAGATTTGTACAAATATCTAAATATGTACCTTATTTATTTAAGGTATCATCTACATTTTCAGGAAAAGACACTTAAGGTACAAAATATGTGAGTGATACAAGTGATGAGGTCAGCAGTCATGTGTAATGTGTATTTCTAATGTTAACATTTTTAGAATTTTAAATTAATAATTACAATATCATACAATGTTAAACAACTTTAAGTGAATGTAATGAAGATACGAAATGCAATGTATGATTAAAAAAAAAAGACCCAGTAAGAAGTGATGGGCATTTTGGCTGTGACCTTGGCACTGCTGGAATTAATTTGTGTCAGATATAAGGAATGTTCTTAGCCGGATAGAGGTCTGTGCAGGCCGGGCTGTAATGGGGCGCTAGCATAAACCAGCACATTCTGAGCTGACAGGTGTTTGGTGCACAGCAGAGCTAAGTGGAATTTCTGATTGAAGCTGTTTGGTGGACGTGCCGAGGAGTGTGACTGGAAACTGTAATGCTGCTTGTCTTGATTCCCTGTGGTGATGCTCTTCAGTGTTGAAACATAGCACTGATGTGCATGCTCAGTTTGTACTTCTACATGAATTCAGAGGGACTGGGAGGGGGTTATAGCCGTTCCTGCTCTTTGGTTTAGATGTCTGTTTATATAAATCACTCCATATCCTTAGGGTTCTGCTGTTTAATGTACTGAATATACAATCTGATATGGAGTACAAACCCATTCTATGCTTATCACAACAGAGCTTCGCATAATTATTAGTTTGTCTGATTTCTCCATGCAGCTGGTTTAGTTTAATAGGAGGATGACTTTTAAAGATATTACAGTCATGCTGGGGCACCCCTGGTCTGCTTGCACTGTCATAGACTTGGCTCCTAGATCAAAGAAACACTGAAACTCAGAAGGTGGAACCCCACAGCGAGGCATAACACAGATGTAGACTAGATAGAAGGTACCAAAAGGTGATGTCTGGTAGAACACAACCTGATTCACAGGCTGATTAAAAGAAAAAAAAAACCTTACCTTGTCAGAGATGGGTTCCAAACTAGGGAAGCTCAGAACTGGAAGTCAGTGCTTTACCAACTGAAAGCTTTCTCCACCATGCTTTACAGTTGGGTTGAGGTTGTGAGGTGCAGGTTGAGTCTAATACACCACACACACACACTCAAGTTAAAGTCGTCAAGTTAAATATTATCTAAACTGTGTTTTGATCTTGGTAATCTGTTTGTGCTGAAGCAGTATATCTTCTTCAGAGTGTGTGGACTGTGCAGGGCACCTTTGCCAAGTGTCTATAATTCTAACACCAGACTCCAAAAATCAGATTACTGCCCAAGTCAGCTAATGATGGGATTATTAGTGTGTACGTACACACACCCAGAATGAGCCTGATTGGGTTACGCTCCATGTGTTTTTTGTTCCAGATGTGCTTTTAGGCTGCACAGTTCTATAAGCCCTGTTAGTTTGTTCTGTGGCTGCTTTGTGACAGAAATAAGATTATTATCTGTGTAAGTGAAAGCCAATTTACTGTTTCAAACACAGAGCCAGGTCTGGTTTTATTAGTCTCCACTCTGTGAAGAAGTCTGTTGATGTGTAGCTACGGATGGGTGGAGAGGCATCAGTGTTCAGTTTGCCGTGCCTTAGTCACGGCTCCTGCATTAGTGAAAATGAAGCCCCGGCAAACTGTGGCAGTTAAGCCAGCCAAGCATTTGGTTTCTTCTGCTGTTTATTTTACAAGGCCTCATCGTTTTGCTGTTCCAGCAAATCAAAATCTAGCGCCGTGCCAAGTGCCAAGCTCGCCTGGATGGATGAGGATGATGACGGACTTGAGTCGGTGAGGAAGAGGATCAGTTGTCAAGGTGATCAGTACAGAACGGAAGAGTCCACTGATAGGCTGGTTGGCATGGCAACTTGAGAACAGCCAGAGGGAAGGTTCATTATAAGCAGCATGACGCAAACTCATAACAATATAACGACAAAGGGATTTGAAATATAATGGCTTAGTTTGTCAGTTGTTTTGGAGAGAGAGAGACACGTTTTATTAAATTGTACATCAGATTCTCAAGATTCACTCTGGCCAGATATGAAGGTCCATCAATCTGTCCCTTTAATTTGGATTGAAAGAGGCTTATAGTGTTTGATTGTTTTTCAGTGTGCCCATACTCAAGGTACTTACAAAGTTGAGCATGCCTTTGCACATTCATGCTGCTGTGTATCACATGCATTACTTTATAGAGGCTTCGTTAATAGGTGTCGTGAAAACGTGCATTACATGGGCAGTAGGTTAACGCTGAGCAACCACGTGTTTGCCAGATCGGGAATCTGTCACTCTGTGAGGTTTTGGCAGGTGTCTTTAAAGGCTGAGAGTTCCCATGTGTTAGCAGAGATGAGTGAATCTATTACTGTGTCTTACTTAACATATACTCGAGTCTATCAGTTGTAAGTCGCTCTGGTTACGGGCATCTTGTAAATGCCTAGATGTACATGTACACTGAGTGAAGTGCTCCTCTATAGAAGCTTACAACGTGGAAGAAATAGCTAAATATTTCTGTTATGATGTACATTAGGAGTTTTGGGATGTGTTCTCTACAGAATCACCCCAAGTATTTATATCTGACTAAATGTTCAGATGTTGTACCATGTGATCCCCAACACTGGTTGAAAGTAGCACATCACAGTAACCCAATCACCTTTTCCTGTAATAAAGTAATCTTAGCACGTTACACATTAGAATCCTGTAATCACATTACAGTCGCTGATTAATAACAAATAGTTACGCTACTCATGTTTCAAAGTGAAAAATTTGAAGCTATTCCCAGTGCGTTTTTAATGAACGTCATACATGTATACCCGTTCAGTTTAATAATGAATTCATTTAAAGGATTGATTTCCATTATCCCTTGTACTTTCTAGTTGGTACAGATTAATATGGGATTTCGGGAGTAACTTTTAATGTTCTTAAGTTTATAAGTTGTACTGTCCTTAAAACGGTAAATGTTATTTTCAAATAAGAGTCAATTATAGATCAGTTCTTATGGTTTGACAAGCATTTACTGCTAATATATAACTGTTCACAAAATATTAGACAAAACGGACTAGGACAGATGGTCAAAGGTTATGGTCGACAAATGAAGAAAAAAAGGAAATGCATTGAAGTGTAACTGCTAAGAAAATCTATATGAATGGATCTAAAAAACAATTTTTAACAGATGTAAATTTTGTTTATTTTTGTTGTTGTTCTACTAAGTCTCATTTTTTTTCTTGTTTAAAATAACAAAGTTTTATACTTTTTTCTGTCACTTTTTTCTGTCTGCCCTACCTAACCCTAAGCACCGTGCCACCCTGACCTATTGTGTTTGTACAAATAAAACGAATTAAAATTCAGTCATAGTGCTAGCTTATTCACTTTTAATGAATACGTTTTGATATTATTTGGGGTCTTTAATCAGTCTTTTTTTTTTTTTTTAATTAGGCCCTGCAGTCCTTCATGCAGCAAAGAGATTAATATGAAACACAAGCCCCTCTTGAGTTCAGAGTATTATTTGCAGGATTGCAAGCTGTCATCATGAAAGCAATGAATACCAACAGGAAATCAGCTCACGGATCAAAAGGATGAGTTGAAGTTGGCATTGTGAAAGAGCTGCGAGCATGTTTATTCATCAGCTTTGGTCCAGGCTTTGCTTCTCACTTCTTCCTCCTTCGAATTATTCATCATCATTCCTGCAGTTCATAGTTCTGGTACAGCAGAACAAGCTTTGTCTTCATCAGATCCATTTCACTTTTTAAGCTTTGCTTTGCATTGCTATAGGGGAGGGGGTGAAAAGAAAGATTGAGCGAGACAGAGCCACCTTTGTTGTTGTTTTTTTGCCTCTTTTTTGCATTCTTTTTGCACATGGTCAGAATTACAAGTGCAACTTGCATGCGTCATCACATCAGGTTCATGCTACTCTGAGCTCTCCCCTGGAAGAGATGGCGAGCTTTAGAGTCAAAAGGGAAGCTATCTCCCCCTCCGCCATCTCCCCAAATAGCTGGCATGACTGATGCCTGCTGACCTTCTTTCTCCCCCATTCTCAGAGTCCAGAGTGTTTTGTCCTTTGATGGAGGCAAAACACATGGCTGCTGGAAGGGCATCCACAAGCTACCTGTAGTTATCAGTTTATGGTCATCCTACCACTTAGAGCCAGTACAACTTTTACCAAACACATTTATGTAGAGCAGTGGCTGTGGATTAGCAGTATTGAGCCTAAAACACCTTTTTTAAGGGGGGTCCATGTTGTTTTGTTGTGTGTAATTGTAGTTTGTTACTTATGTATTTTATAGCTTTTGCATGATCTGATAAAGCTCATATTCAGAGTGATTACAGTTAAGCTGAGCAGAGAAGGGTTATGCCCAAGGACCCAAAAGTGGGCTCTTCTGTGCTGGAATGTGAACCCTGGACCTGCTGGTCTGTAGTCCAGTATCATAACTGCTCCACCACTACAGTCCGAACTAGGGTAACAAACAAACAGCAAACAAAAGTAAAGGTTTATCTGTTGGCCGTCATCAGTAACAATTCGAACATCTTCGCAACAGATGGGATTAGTTGAATGAACCTTCACTCCAAACTCTTTAAGGTTAGTTCCAAAGTAAAAGTCTGTGAGATGTCATGTTACAGTGAATGTGTTTATTCTTGAACAGTGATTAAATCTGAATGACTGTTTCCATGAACATCTAGAGTAAGATCCTTTTAGTGTCGCAGGTCATGTGCATTTAATTATAAATCAGGACTAATTGCTGCTTATATCCATGACTTGCTCTGAAATACATTCTAATGTTTGATTTTTTTGCTTCATAAAATAAACAGCCCATATTCAGTGTTAGGCAAACATGGGGCACAGCTGCAAATTAACTGTGTTTCGTGTGGCCCTTGATCCGAGAACAAGTGCAGTCACAAGCCTGACTCATCAGCACTGTGAATAAATGTAGGTTTTCAGAGGACTGAAGCAGCCTTAAGGCACCAGGCAATTAAACATGATACTGAAGTTAAAGTGTAAATCAAAAGCGGGTGACAAGTTTTTTTCAAGCGTACGCTGAAACGACACACCTTCTATTTAATGTGTTATTTCAGACAGACCTATTGTTAACAGGTGCACAAGAATTAAGCAAACAGCCGTGGCACCTCTATAGACAACCACTGGCAGCAGAATAGGATGTACTACAGAGTTTTGAAACTGAATAATTTTTTTCTTTGTGCTGTTAAACATGCTGTTATTGTGGAAGGAAATGTCAGAGAGCTTCAGCTGCTCAGTAATGAACCAATATGCCTTACAAGCTCTCAGAATTAAATCACCATTTTCTGTGTAAAAACTGACTCTGGAAGTGCAAGAAGTATTTGCTTGGAGCTCTGTGGTTTATTTCTACGGCTAAACAGCCACACACAAGCCTGAAATTGCCATGTTGGCCCAAAATAAAGCTGAATTAATCACCGATGCTAAGGCAGTGCAGACATGTTATCTTGATTGATCGCTTCCCACACAAACCAGGTTTTTATGAACATGTATTTTAATAGGGGCGACACCGCGCCACCTTGGTTAGTGCTGTTGCCTCACGGATCCAGAGATCCATGGTTTGATCCTGGCGTGCACTGCTCCTGTGTGTTTGCATGTTCTCCCCAACTCATGAATGAATGCATTTTAATATCTGTTCCCAGAATGTGAGAAGAACATTATAAGTTTGACTGATTGCAGTGTAACAGGGAGATTGCAGGTAAAGGGTGGCACATTGGTTAAGGTACTGAACTACAGTCGTATGAAAAAGTTTGGGCATCCCTGATAATTTTCATGATTTTAGTTTATAAATCATTGGTTGTTCAGATCAGCAACTTGAGTTAAATATATCATATAGCAGATGAACACAGTGATATTTGAGAAGTGAAATGAAGTTTATAGGATTTACAGAAAGTGTGCAGTAATTATTCAAACAAAATTAGGCAGGTGCATAAATTTGGGCACCCCAGCAGAAAAATTACATCAATATTTAGTAGATCCTCATTTTGTAGAAATAACAGCCGCTAAACGCTTCCTACAGCTTCCAGTCTGGATTCTGGTTGAAGGTGCTTTGGACCATTCTTCTTTAGAAACATCTCCAGTTCAGTCATCTTTGATGGTTTCCAAGCATGGACAGCCCACATTTTCAGTAATATTCATGTCTGGGGACTGAGATGGCCATTCCAGAACGTTGTACTGGTTCCTCTGCATGAATGCCTTAGTAGATTATGAGCAGGGTTTGGGGTCGTTGGCCTCGGTGCAACTTTGTCACTGATTCTTGAACATTGTTCTTAAGAATCTGGAGATATTAACTGGAATCCATGCGACCCTCAATTTTAACAAGATTCCTAGTACCTGCACTGGCCACACAGTCCCGCGGGCATTATGGAACCGCCACCAAATTTTACTGTGGGTAGCAAGTGTTTGTCTTGGGATGCTGTGTTCCTTTTCCGCTCCTTGTTATGTCCAAATAACTCAATTTTATTTCATCAGTACACAGCACTTTATTCCAAAATGAAGCTGGATTGTCCAAATGTGCCTGTAGCACACCTCAAGTGACTCTGTTTGTGGCGTGTCTGCAGAAAAGGCTTCTTCTGCATTACTCTCCCATACAGCCTCTCCTTGTGCAAAGTGCGCTGTATATGTTTGAACGATGAACAGTGACACCATCTGCAGCAAGATGAGGTTGTAGGTCTTTGGAGGTGGTCTGTGTGGCTTGACTATGACTGTTCTCACCATCCTTCGCCTCTGCCTATCTGAGATTTTTCTTGGTCTGCCACTTCGGGAGTTCCTTAACTAGAACTGTGCCTGTGGTCTTCATTGCCTCACTATGTTCCTCACAGTGGAAACTGACAGCTGAAATCTCTGAGAGCTTTTCCCTTTCCCTGAACCATGATGTTGAACAACCTTTGTTTTCAGGCCATTTGAGAGTTGTTTTGAGGCTCCCATGTTGCCACTCTTCAGAGAAGATGCAAAGAGGAGAAACACTTCCAATTGGCCACCTTAACACTTTCTCATAGTTGGATTCACTTGTGTATGTAGATCAAGGGTCAATGAGCTTACAAAACAAATTTTTGTTCCAATAATTAGTGCTAAAGGTATTCAAATGACAAGGGTGCCAAAATGTATGCACCTGCCTAATTTTGTTTGAATAATTACTGCACACTTTTTGTAAAACCTATAAACTTAATTTTACTTCTCAAATATCACTGTGTTCATCTGCTATATGATATATTTACCTGAAATTGCTGATCTGGACAACCAATGATTTATAAAGAAAAATCATGAAAATTATCAGGGGTGCCCAAACTTTTTCATACGACTGTATTAATCAGATGGTCCAGGGTCCATGTCTCAGCTAAACGGACAGCACTGGACCACTGAACAAGTACTGTAAACCACAGTTGCTTGGATTCTACATTGTAAACTGCATGAGCTGTAAGTCACTCTCTGAAAAAGGCTGTCTGCTAAAGGTTACAAATGTTATTGTGCTTTACCATTTGGCACTATGATGGATGAATCTTGGTTTGGTGGAGAGGTTTTACCTGATTAGAAGCCCTGTGCCAGCTGTATTTGTTAGAGGAATGGACTGTCCTTGGACTGTTTTTGATGGGACATTCTGGTTTCCTTCATTCCACTTCTACAGGAATCAAGAATCACTCCTACAGGGACTGTGGTAGCCTAGCGGTTAAGGTACTGGACTCTGGTCCAGAAGGTCCAGGGTTCATATCTCACCTCTTCAAAGCTGCCACTGTTGGGTCCTTGAGCAAGGCCCTTAACCCACAATTGCTTGGATTGTAAGATTGTACCAATTGTAAGTCGCTCTGGATAAGGGTGTCTGTTAAATGCTGATTTTGCAGATCAATCCAGTTACTTGCGTAGTTCAGTATGTACTTGACTGGCCTGTACAGAACCCCAAATACCTTTGGGATGAACTAGAATGCAGACTATGATCTGAGTCTTATGGCCCACTACTAGAGGAGGAACAGAAGCAAAGCCTCCCAAGATGGCTGGAGGTTCTGCAGCAGCAGTCTACAAGTTTTGGTGTCCACAAACTTTTGGCTGTATTGTGCATGTTTGTGTTACTTAATATCCATACTTGTGCAAGGTTTATTACACTGTGTTCTGTGTTAATGGATAGTGCAATAATTAAAAGAGCCATGGGTAGTTGGTTAGTCTAATTTTTTTTTAAATACTGTCATTCGCTCTCTTGCTCAGCCCTGCAGATGACTCATCGGCCAGCCTTATTAAGGATTAGAGTGTCTCGGAGCATGCGTGCTCAGGACTGGACTACACTGCACTAATTATTTTATTGCAAATGCCACTGTAATGAAATAGAGGGCAAAACAGCCCCCCACAGAAGGTGGTGGTGGGGTTTAGAGGGGTGAGGGGTTCGATGGAAAATTGCTTTCGAAACACTCCAAACACAGTTATGGTAATGATATTCTAATATGAAGGTAAATGAAACTGCAGAGAATTGTGCTTCACTGCAATGTGAAATGTCATCTCAGTGTCCGTCAGTGAGTGAGTGAGTGAGTGATGAGGAAATTCATCATTAATCCTCTCCTGCAGAAGAAAGTCTTTCAGGCCGGTCATGTTGACCCATAGTGTCCATTAGTGCGGATAACACCGGTGCTATATTTCAAATTCTCATTTACTCTTCAAAGTGTTTATCAATATAAATGTGCTGTTATTTGCCTGATCTTCTACTTTCTGCCTCTGGTTCAGCTTCGTCACACTCATTAAATGGTACCTTAGTACTTCTGAGGGATGAAGTAAGTAGTATAGTACGTCTTCATGCCGAGTTCAGCGTTGTCATGTAAACCACATGGTTTGCACTTGAACGCTTACAAATGCATCTTCAGTGCATTAAAATAAAAGACATGTTTGGGAATTTTTGCATTGCAAACTAAACAAAGTCAGAAAATATAATTATGTACTACTCTAACCGAAGTAGATATGTATGATTTCAGGTTGCACACGTGTGATGGTGTAAATTGGGTCAGCTATCATGTGGGGTTTGCTGGCACTGTCACAAACCCAGCCCCTTGGACCTGAAGTAACTCTGGTTGCCGATGCTTCATGTGATCCCTCTTGGCTGTGTTACCTTCCGGTTCTCCTCTTTCTAGCTATGCTGTTATAGCTAATGCTGCCGGGGTCTCATGCTACACATGGCACCAGTGATTGCTAATACACTCTGTGCTCTTAATCAATAACTAATAACATGTTCTGTTTTTTTCTCCGAGCTGTGTTCTGGTACCAGTTCCTGCCCCACACATGATGTTTATCCGCTTCAGCTTCACTCAAGCTGTTTCTGTCATCAGCTCCAGTCCCACCATACCCGGGCCACCAGAGGGCAGTAACCCTCCTCTGGTTATCTGGGGACAAAGTGCTGCCAATGACTTTCCTGCTTAGACTCAAGATCCTAGAGTGACCCTCTGTATCGGACTACTTAATGCCAATGTACATATTTTACATTTTATTTGAACTATGACTCCATGACTTATTAGATGTATTAGTTTACATAAATTAGTCTCATTTTTAGATTTATCATCTATGCTTCCCAAGGAGGTTGGGTCGTTTTTTGGGTCTTGGTCCTCCCAAGGTTTCTTCCTCATAACACTTGCAGTTCTTCCTTGCCACTGTCGCCCTAGGCTTGCTCAATTTGAGATTGGATGTAGATATTAGGAGACAATCTAAAACTGTAAAGTTCCTTTGAGACAATGCTCCATTATAAAAAGCGCTGTATAAATAAATCTGACTTCACTTGAATCTTGGAAGGTGAAAGCCTCTGGTGAAACGTGATGCAGGAACTCCTTCCTGGAGGAACAGGGTGGCCTTACTCTAATCCTGCAGAACTGATGTACCATCCGACTGCCAGACAAACATCACCCTGCCAGGGGGCAGATACAAACCAGGGAGGCTCAGCATTGGGAACCATTGCTCTACCAGCTGAGGCACGCTGGTTAATATATTGCCAGATTGGACATCGGTTCTGAAGGAAGGAAGGAAGGAAGTTCTCTCATGTAAGAGAAAGGCTGTCCTGTTCCTTGTTCTGTTCCTCTTGACAGAGTTAGGGTGATTTCACAATAACAAGGTTGCTTTACAAAAGCAGAACAGAAATGGATAATTAGTAATGATTTAAAAAAAAGTATATTCTAGAGGAAGGACAAATGTACTGTTTGAAGAAGGTCTTCGGAAGAATGGAGCAAAGAATTCGATAGCCTAGGGGCAACAGCACTGAAAGGTCTGTTTGAAGAGTGTCTGGTATAGAGCACAGTGAGTAGCTTGTCATAAGAGGACCTGAGGGTACGAGGGGACTGAAGGGACAAAGGAGTTCCACAAGATATGCCAGGGTCAGACCGTGAAGTACTTTAAAAGTAATGAGCAGTGTTTTATAGTTGATCTGCAGAGCAGCATATTTGCATGTAGATAAATGCGTTCTGTTCGCAGAGGCTGTTGGTGCCCTGCATAGTACGTAGAACATGGAACTCAGTAAATAGAGGATACATTGCATAAATACAGGTCCTTCATGTGGTGAAACTAATTAACCTGTTCAATAATTACAAAATGTGTACAACTTAAAATATCGTAAATTGTATTGTTGAACAGATTACTGCTGACATGAAATTTGACCTTTTGTTTTATTTTTCCACTTGAAGCTGTTAGGAAGTCATTGTTAAACTCTTGACTTACATTCTGTCTAATCCTTCCTACTTGCTCAGTTGAACTGAATGGGACTGTGGCCATAAGCAGTGTGAAGGATCTGTTTATAATTGTTCCTAAATATCTTTGTGCCTATTGCACTGTGTGTACTACGTATTCCTGATTGAATATGTCCGGTGTTATTTCTGTGTGTGGTCTGCATCAGAATCCAAAGACCAGTTCATGTGTGGATTTGGTCTCATGTATAATTAATACTGTTGTTGTCCCTGTGAGGTGCTCTCAGAGTGGGTACGGTAGAGCCAATGATGGCTTATAGGTAACATGATCTCAGACTCAAATCTGTAATATTTTACATGACTCAGATGGGCTTGAGTTTTATGGACATGGTTAGTGTTGGTACCACTGATTGGACATGTTATTTCATGTCTGATCAGTCACACAGTCTCAAATCTAAGATCACTGTGTTTAATGCCATACACACCACCACTGAATTGTTGTTGAAGAGTGATGAACTGTGCACACATGGATGCAATATTTGTGTCCACATCCTTGTCATGTAATGTATGCAGTTACAACAGACTGTGTGTATGTATGCTACCTCAAATTTAAGGCTTTACAGAAACTGGTTTTGGCCAAGCCAGAGCCGGATCCTACATCAGCAGTGCACTGATATAACACTTTGAGCTTAGGTCCTGGATTCCTTAAGGTTCTAATATTAGCTACAAACCGCAGGATATCTCACACGTCTGAAACAGCAATTGTGATATTCATTAACACAAGTCTTTCTGCGCTTACCTTTTTGGGAGCACGAAGAACTGAAACTTCTGCCCGAACAAGTGTGATTCTGATTTAAGTTCTGCTATAATCACAATTTTTTATTAACAGTATTTGGGGAAACCATCTAGTTAAATAAATCCAATTTTATCTGACTCATTTGCTCAGTCAATGAGGAATTAAATGCAGAGTTAACGAACTTCTCTTGACGTTTTTTTTTTTTTTTTATTCTTTCGCACCGTCTGGCCTGAATCAGATTCCTCTATTCCAGCAGAATCTAGGCAGTGTTTATTTAAAACACCCAAAACCCAAACAGTTCTGGTCCTATTCTCAGTAGACTTTGTACAGCAAACTTTCAGACACAAGCCCTATTGAATATGATACGATCCTCAGCACTCTTGACCTACCTCATTTGCTAGGGTGACATGGTGGCGTAAGCAGTTAATGCAGTAACCTCACAGCTCCAGATAGTTTGATTGTGACACTGTCTCTGTGTGGAGTTTGCATGTTCTCTCCTTGTCTGCATGGGTTTACTCCAGGTACTCCCACATGAGATATGCGTTAGGTAAATTGGCCCAGTATGAATACCTGATTGCTATCAATGTAACCTTGCTCCAGTCAAGAATAGACTTGTGTAAACAAAATAAAACATTGGATATAATTAATTAAACAATTAAAATTATTAATACAATAATTTCTCCTACTTAACTCTGATAAAACTGAGGTGTTATTAGTCGGACCCAAGGCTGTGAGGGAAACCCCGATGGCTGTTCGGGAACGCCAAGACCGTCTCTAAAATCTTAGGTGTCACATTAGATTCAGCTCCCTTCTTTGAAATTGGCACATAAACTGTATCCCAGTGTCATGTGGCTACCTGTGTGACCTCCAGTTTTTCACTGAATGTGGAGATACTGCTTTCTCTCTCTCTCTCTCTCTCTCTCTCTCTCTCTCTCTCTCTCTCTCTCTCTCTCAATTCAATTCAATGAGCTTTATTGGCATGACTGTCACAGTGGGTACGATATTGCCAAAGCATTGAAAGACATTGTTTTATACATATCACAAATAGTAAGTAAGAAAGAATCAAACAGACAAAAAGTACAGAATCGTAGCTCTCTCTCTCTCTCTCTCAATTCAATTCCAATGGAGCTTTATTGGCATGACTGTCACAGTGGGTACGATATTGCCAAAGCATTGAAAGTTGAAAGGGGGACATTGTTTTTATACAATCACAAATAGTAAGTAAGAAAGAATCAAACAGACAAAAAGTACAGAATCGTAGAAAAAACACTAAACTAAGGACAAAAAAAAATAAAAAATAAAATAAAATGAAATAAAATAAAATAAAAATGAAATTAATTAAATTAAATAAATAACATTTTTAGAGTTTAATCAAGATGCCTTATTTTGTGTGTGTGTGTGTGTGTTTGTGTGTGTGTGTGTGTGTGTGTGTTCGGGTTGCATCAACTCACTGTCCCTCAGATCATGGCAGGCTGATATGTACTGTCCAGCGAGGCTGCAGCTCTCCCTCTGCTCTCCTAATAGGAAGTTTAGTTTCTCAGAGCTGGTTAGGGAGCAGAACTGGGGGTGAATGTTTTTGAATTTCTGAAAAGTATTTTCTCCCGTACAGAGCTGTATCTGGTGCACTCTGTTAGGAAGTGCAGCTCTGTTTTCCACCCTGTTACTGCTGCAGTGTGGTGCACATTCTCTGCTTCTGGGGGAAGCCAGGACTTCTTGTATCTGCCTGTCTCGATGCTCAGTTTGTGAGCACTGAGTCTGTACCTCGTCAGCATGGTTCTGTGTCTCTGGTCAGTCACGTGCTCAGGTACTCTGCTACAGCGTACTGTCGATTAGGGCCAGATAGCACTGCATCTTACTCTGTGCTGCAGTTTCTTTCTTCCAATGAGGTGAGTGATGTAGTTTTGTTTTTGTTTG